>JAOSBK010000206.1:20943669-20967232 GCA_027568895.1 Erythroxylum shatona | reverse complement strand
AGGGCATTTAACAAGGTCTTAAGAAATGGAGTTCATTGATTAAGACCTTGGACTTAAAGAGTTCTTTAAGGTTTACCCATATGAAACTTAGTGATTCCCACTCCCATTAAAAATTGATTTTGAACTATGATAGCCAAAGCTCATTTTCAAAAGGATATTATCATCATTTGATCGTTGTCTTTGTCTTCCTGTTTTTACATTCCCAAAAATCCAAAAATACATTTTGACACATTTTTCTTGCAATTCCTTTTAAATTCAGTTAAAATTTCCAAAGAAAAAAACTCCCTTCCTTACTAATTTAGCTTGCATTTTATGACATATAGGTTAGCTTAGGTCATTTGTTTTAGGTTCAGATTAAGTGAGATGACCCGAGGTTGCATTTTATATTGCAATCATTGGATTATATTTTTTATTTGACCTCCAAGAGTAAGTACTAAGGCTCGAATCATTGCGGCCCTGCCGAACCTGGTTAAACAAGAAGGTAGCTCGAGCTTAGCATGTGGGCGGGCCACGAGCAACTCTTTAGGTCTGGGTTGACTTGAAAATTTTAATAAATTTTAATATTTTATTTTAACAACATTTTGAAATTGTAGTTACATTTGTTTGAATTCTTAAATTATTAATTCTAGCATAATCATTTATAATAAAGTGTAGGATGGAATTACCTATAAATTATACAAAAATATTTATATAAAATTAATGATGTAAATGATTTTTAATATATATTTATTTAAAAATTATCATATTTATTAAAAATATGTAGTTATGATAATATTGTTATAATTATTCCCTACAAACAAAAGAATTTTATTTAACATTTGAAATTTTATTATAACATTTAATTATAATAAAAGTTCTTGTAAATTATATACTTTAAATAATAATTATACATGTAACTTTTAATTATTGTTGATTGAATGACCATTTAACTTCTATAAATATTATTATATGTCCACAACTAAAGAAAGTATAAAAACTTTTTTATATCCTCATCTGCATGTAAAAAAGTACAAAGTTTAAATTATTGTAATAATATTGTCCTTTTCTATTATATTTATTATTAAATAATCATTAATAAATTTATATTTTTTATTACACTTATTAAAAGAAATTAATATCATGATTACTCTTAGCACATTTAAATTTTTATATTTTATATTTCATATTTACAAAATATATACATTATGCATATATGTATTTATATAAATATTAACATAAATCAATCTCTTTATTATGCATATACGTATTTATATAAATCTTAAAATGAATCGATCACTTTATTAATTCTAATCTATCAATTTTAAAATAATATAAAAAGAATATAAAAGTAATTGAGTTATAAAAACATATACATATATCAGTGTATTAAGTGGGTCTATCTCATGTAGGAGACCTTTCCTGACATAAACTTCTCTATTTTTAATGAATTTTTTAAATTCTTAAAAAATACATAGTATATATTATATTGAAAATAGCTATTATTTTATTAAAACTAGAATACATGTTATAAATACTTTGATAATTTGATAGGTTATTATAAATTATTATGTTTATTAAATAATTTATAAACATATACATATATTTTTGAACTCTTAAATTGTTATCAATCCTAATGTATCAATTTCAAAAGAATATAAAAGTAACTGAGTTATAAAAACATATATTGATATAAATATTATATTTAAAGAGATTACCATAATCATTATAATATTTAGCTATGATAATATTGTTAGAATTATTCCCTACAAACAAGTGAATTTGATTTCAATTTAGTTATTTTATTATAACAATTAATTACAATGTAAATGTTACATAATTACAAATTTAAAAGTGGCAAAGTTGAATTAATTAATTTGAATTTGGTTAAACATATGATTATATAAATAAATAATTAATTAGGAATTTTAATTCAATTTATTAGGAATTTGTAGGAAAATTCATTATGTTAATTATAGTTAAGAATTTCAATTCAATTAATTATGAATTTCAATTTTACTTAAATAATTTATTAATTATTAAAAGAGAGAAATCGTAAAAACCAAATTCATTAACTATAGCAATCAGTACTATTCACGAATGATTATCCAAATCATTTTACAATAAATTATACAATTTACAACAATTAAGATACTATGATGACATCATGATGGATACACGAGGCCTGGACATTGGATACTAGAGACTAGAGTGAGAGAGCAGTTAATCGTTGTATTTGTAGCTAGGATCATTAAAAGTTTGGATCAAATCATCTGTATGTATAAATATTATATTCAATAATGTAATATTAAAATTAAAATAATATTTTTAAGATGGAAATATTTAATAAACAATTAAATATACCTTCATCTTCATATATTTAAAGAAAATAATGTGCAATTGATCGATTAATATGACTAATCACCTCCTTTGCATTAATATCTATGGTTGTATTAACGAAAAATTAAAAGCACAATATTAGGTAAGATAATATAAAAAATAGATAAAATTGATATATTAAAAAGAAAATAATTTTTCATCAATATCTTCATCATTTAAACAACTTGGGCACACATAAATGGTTCCACAATATGAGGATGAAGTCCAGCAAGATGAGCAGAAGTAACCCGACCACTAATACTAACGGCAAACTCTTAAGGGTGTTGGAATAGCCACTAAGTCCCATGTGATCACTTGTATGATCAGAAAAGCATTTCCAAACTGGTTCCACCATGACAACATATCGAACTACTCACCTTCAGTTTTAGGGACACAATGGTTTGTTAAATATCTATCTAACTCCATCATATTATAAGAAATCCTAGCCCTTTTTCTCTTTCAAAAATTTTTAAAAAGAATATGTCAGTCTTAGGTTAGAAGATGAAACCAAACTCAAAATTGAACCGAAAGTTGAACTGCCTACACTACTAAGATCTGCAGTTTGAGTTTTCTCCAATCTGAGTTGATAATCATTAAATAATTGATACCATAATTGTTTAATGATATCTACATACTTTTGAGTTTAATAAATGTACAATGCACCATAAATATATTCAACCTTGTCCATCTTGTATCTCGGATCCAACCCATTTAACACTGCAATAATATATCTAACCTTATACTAATAAGAATTCAACTTATCCATCATCCGCTCCACCATAGTCTAAATAATCTCATTGGATTCAAACATTCACTATGATAAAGCATGCTTTATATTAGACATAGTGTTAAAGCAACTTTGCGCAGTTGGATATTTTGTTTCCAAGAACAATTTAGTAGCATTATGGAACAATTCCAACTTCATGAAAAGTTCTTTAGCCAACTCCTACTGATCTTCGTTGGAACGTAAGTATACTGAGAATCCCTATCCTTTTAGTCTGATAAACATTTCAGCATATGAGATTGCCGACTCCAATCTCTTTAATTATGGGTTCCATCTAGTTGGACAATCCAAAACCAATTTCTTTAAACTTGGAATACATAGAATTTGTGCAGCATATTTAAAATTTTCAACCCTTTCAAGAGTTGCACTCTAATATAGTTCACTATTCCGAATACAATTTATTGCTCCCTTAATTATCTCTAACACATCCTTCACAATTAAGTTAAGAATATGCGCAAAACAATGCATATGAAATTACCTACCTCTAACCAATAAGCTCCCAATCTGCATCTTACTCTTTAATTTCAGTCATAACATCATATGGGCTACAATTGTCGATTGTGATGGTGGATATTTTATTATCGATATTAAAATCCATTAAACATTCCCTTAACACAGTTGCCAATTTCTCACTTATATACGGTGCCGACACATAAATGAACCTATCATATACAAATATTACCAATATCAATCATAAATTCATAACATAATGAAAAATTAAATGATAACAATATTAAAGAATATAAATTATCTCAAAAATTTATTACATAACATCTAATAATTATCAATATAACGTGTCATCACCACCATATAACCCTTCTTTTGGCTATCGGCTATCCACTTGTTCGTTATTATAGCAATCCATCCTTCAACACTTGACAATGTTCTTATTTTCTCTCTCTTCTTATTCTCATAAATTTTCAATATGTCCTTCTTCACAGTATTCCAGCAAGGAACCTTGAAAGTCAGTTGCAGTGAATAATAGAACATCCTCAAACTTTTACTTTCAACCATAAACAATGATTGTTCATCTCTAATAATCATTTTAGCCATCAAAAATTGTGATATGTTGTTTTCAAAAGTTGTTACACTCATCTCATTCTTCCCTTTCAACAGGTTAGGGGAAAAAAATGTTTGACTTCTTAAAACAATCTTTCCTTCTAATAATTGCAACTGTTAGATTACTGCAACCTTAAACCCAAAAACACTTATTAAGCTACCTTAAAAAAACTCTTTAGAATAGCTATTTAGCATAGATATGCAGCTAATTCAACACAGGCACCGATGTGCTAATCTTTGTGAAGGGGCATGTAAGATACCACAATAGTGAGATTGTTAGGAAAAAACCTGAAGTAACCTAACATCAATACATCATTAAGATCTTGAACTTGGGTAGAAGTGAAGAACTAGCATAAATATATAGCATATTTGTCTTTGCAAAGCATATCAACACAATGCTTCATATAGACATATCGATTAAATGAGAATAAATAAAATGCGTAGTGATAAGTGATCATGAGTATTGATGATAAAGATTATTATTTGACTTAATATTAACTGATATTTAAATTAAAATTAAAATAACTTTTAACTTTTTATCAAACACAGAAAAACAATCAATCACATATATTATACATGCCTTAAAAGGGTTGGGCATTTCATCAAACACTATACATGCATTATCCCATATTCCCATTATGAAACGTAAAAATTTCACAAATTACCCAAATTAGTATCATCCACTACCCATAATAATCTCCAAAAAATTAACTATTAATAACAAACCAAATTTGAGAAGAGAGATTGCCTTAATACGTTGGTTAGATAGTGACATTGGTGACTTCAAATCTAGAACAGTAATTAAACTCCAACAATAGAAAGACAAGGACAAAATAGAAAAGATGGCACATGAAGAAAAAAAATAGAAGAAGAAGTGATCCAGTTATGACTGATAAAGAACAGAGAAGAAGAACGACGACATGTAGGGGTAACTAATTTGTGATTAATGAGAAACAAAAACACATCATTGCAAAACGATGTCATTTTGTTTCTTTTTTTAAAAGTTAACATAAAGAAAAAGACGTCGTATCTCTCCTAAGGCAAAACAACATCGTTTTGACTGGGTAAAACAAAATGATGTTATTTTCTCTATTCGAGCCATAAGCCACAGGCCAAGCCAATAGCTTAAGCCCAGGCCCAACCTTAGCTTAATGGCTTGCGGCCTGTTGCCTATGACTTGGCTCAAGATTCCACAGGCCAACCTATTTCAGCACATGGCCTAGTTTGACTTGGCCAAGTATTTTTCACCATTCCTATGTAAATTTTATAAATGCTCCGTAACATTTCCTATGTAAATTAAGAATTTGGCTATATGGTATTTCTTCTTTTCTTACCATATAGTCATACTCTTTACAGCATCCACAAGACATCTAATAGTACTAGATTGACTAACCTCTATATGCGAAGAAACTTTAAGTTTCTTAATTTTAAATTTATTACCCTTACCTCCCATTGGTTACTATTTAAGTTATTAAACTAGAAGGGACATAAGAAGCTAGAGTGTAAAATATATATATCTTGGAATGAAAGGAAAGAGTTATCAAATAAATTGTTGTCTTGTAAGATACATGAGTCTAATGTTGCTATAGTCACATTAAGTTTCTTAGTGGCTATATAATGGAACCTCTAATCATGCTGCTTCACAATGCACAAATCTATACAAAAGAGAGAGTTGAATTGAGAGGAGGAAAAACTAATGGTGGGAAATAATAAAGAAGATGGTATAGTCCCTATAGGGGATGTTTGTTTAAGCCTTGATATAGAGATTAAACTTGTCTTATATGACACCTTCTATATACCATCCTTTAGAGGGAATTTGATTTTTGTATTTATTTTAGATAAAGAAGGTTTTAATTTTATAATTGAAAACTCAGTTGTAAAGTTATCTTTTCATGTAAAACCTATTCGTACTACCTTATTATCATATGGTTTATATAAAATATGTCTTACCCATAATGAGATATATGTTTTCTTATATTTCCAAACAAGTTACCAGAAAGAGACCCTTAATAAAGGAAAAATCATATATATTATGGCTATATAGGTCACAAATGTTAGTATGTATAAGTTCTAGTAAGCTAAAAGCGTGAGTTGATCTTTATTTACTGATGATTATTCATGTTATTGTTCTATGTTATTACTTAAAGAAAAGCCTAAAGTTCTTTATAAATTCAAGATCTTTAAGACTAAAGTTAATAACTAAGTAGAAATGTTAATCAAAACTATTAGATATGATTGTAGAGGAGAGTATTATGGCAGACATTAGGTTTCTAAACAAGAAAAAGGTTTGTTTACCAAATACTTGGAATCATGTGGAAAAGTGGCTCAATTCACTATGCCAAGTTGTCCTGAGCAAAATGGTATGGCTAAAAGATGAAATTGCACCTTAAAAGACATAATAAGGTTAATGTAGAGTAAGATTAACCTACCTGATTATCTTTAGGGTAAAGCCATAAAGTTTGCCTTATACATGCTTAATAGAGTCCTAAGCAAATTAGTGCCAAAAACTCCATTTGAAATATAGAATAGGTAAAAACCTAGTCTCACTTATCTTCGTGCATAGGGCTACCTTACTGAGCTGCACATATATAATCATTATGAAGATAAGATGTATTCTCATTCCACTTGTTACTTTTAGGATATCTCAACCACTTTCAGGAAATACAAATTTTACTATAGAGGTGAAGTGTAATATCCCATCTCTTAAATTGTTGAAGGATCTAAAGTGTTAGGCTATGGAGTCATATGAGTGACATCATATAGAATGAATTTGGTACATTTGTTATATAGTTTTATGATTGCATTCATATGCATAATATTAGCTTACACACATGAATTGTGATTTAGACAAATTGCACTCAATTGACATATTTTGGGGTATGAAACGAAAATGAATGTAACATGAATGCACAATTCCAATGTCTTGTACTTTGGATTACCAATGACAAGAATTGATGACTATAATTGGTAATTTGGAATTTATTTGTTACAATTGAGAAATTGATGAATTAAAATGTACATTTGGCGTAGGTAATTAATCAACAAATGGTAGCAATAATTGAGTGAAAAATGGCTTAGATAAATGAGTGACAAATGGCAGTATAGTTGTGTGACAAATGGTCTAGCATAATTATGACATTTAGCAGCCTTATAGAAGAACATATGTGCTAGCTAGGAAGAGGACATGTGGCTTATTTCTTTATGGAAAAAATGTCCCTAAAGCAAGAAGACTCATCTTACACATGGCATGTCTCTACCATTGGCTTTGTTTTCTGCTGCTCACTTTCTGCTATGGTTCATCTCTCTTCTCCCTCTCACCACCGAAACTCACTTCTCCTCCATAGCTTTGATTTTTTGCTTTACTCCTTTTCATAATCACTTTAAGAACTATACTAGATCCCACACATAGATAGCTAAAATCAGCTATCATCTCTTTGCCTCTGCTAAAACTATGATACTTCCATCTTCAACTTGGATGATCTTGTATACAGGAGGGCTCAGTTAGGCTTGATGAATTGGTGTGGAACTTAAGCTAAAGAAGTAAGTAAAATATTTATATTTATGGCATGTCATAATAAAGAATTTATGATGATGAAATTAGGATGAATTGTATATGATATTGATGATGAATTATACTGGAAATTTCTGCATGAACTTGGATACTTTTTGTTGTGTTCTTGATGTATGAATAGTAGGTTATGGATTGTTCTATGGATGAATTAGATTAGGATTTGAGGTATAATTAAGGTGAATTTATGTTTAAAAAAGAGACTAATATAGTGATCTTGAAATGGCAACAGAACTAGGATACATGATTGATAGTGAATAATAGCTTCTATTTTAATTTTGATGCGTGAAAGATAATGATTTGTGAGTTGTCTAATGAATCATTTTTCAATTGGGTTTGGACATGAATTTAATAAGGGATTGAAGCATGACTAAGGTAGAATTGAAGTCACATTGATGGACTTTAGTGAAGGTATCTAGGATAGAGTATAAAGGAGCAAAAATTGGAAGCAAAATGAAGGTTATGCACGATCGTGGGATTTATAAGGCTCCTTCCTACAGTCGTGGGAAGTACTTTGGAAGGAAGAAAGGTTCGTTTTAGGCAATTATTAGACTATATAAGGTTATGACACCTTATAATGGTGTAATTGGACTTGATTGGGGCTTGAAATGAACCTAGAAAGTTGCTTGATTAAATAATTAAGTTTTTGATAAGTTTAAGTTGTTAATTGAGGTTATAAATTAAGGAATGGAATGATTGATATCAATTTATATAAATTTGAGAATTAAGAGTTGTTAATGGTATATAGATGTTCATGTGAATGCAAATGTGATTCATAGGATATAAGAAATGAATTAGGTATGATTGAATGAGAATTGGGAATTGGTGTGAATACTTAATGATTGGAGAAAATTGATAAATGTATGATTGATGAATTTAGGGTAATCAAATTTTCTTAAAGCATAACCTAATTTCAAACAAGTTATATACAAGCCACGATGAATGAATGAGCAAGATTTGTGAATAAGAATACATACCCAGGATAGTTAATTGAGCATACATTGAAACATGATCTGTATATATGTGAATGATTGAGTAATCATATGATTGATAACTTAATGAATTGTGAACTTTGTGTGTGTATTGCAAGAAGATAGATACATAAGTGACTGCCAACATCCAGACATTACCAGGTCACCAAGGTAATAGCTTATCTGGAGCATACTGTAAGTGGACCTAGATGATCCTCATTACAATTGAATTGTTTTTGTTTAAATTTCAGTTACTGAATTGCTACTTATATAATTTTGATATTCTAGACATTGCTGGTCTAAGAAGCTTGATATTCAGGAATGTATTGGAAGTGCTTACTGATTTTATGTGAATAAGGAAATGTGTGCTCAACTAAATGTTGAATGTTGAACTCAGATTCAATGATTATGATAACTAACTGTGTACATCGAAAGAAAGTGATTGATAGCATATTATTTATAATGTTGCACTCCATCATATGAATATGCATGATCAAATAGAGAAGTTGTAACCAGAGTGACCAACGTGAAAAGAGCTTAAAGCTCATAATGTGCACAAAAAACCACAGGCTCAACATTTAATGAGCTTGATATCCATAATAGGTACAAGACAGTATCTGAAATGAGCCCGGTATCTATAACAGATATAGGAAAATTAAATAGGTGCTCGGTTATAATAAAGTAAAAATGAAAGTGAGTCTTATGTGCATTTGCATTTATATCTTTACATATGTTCGTGAGATTGATTGCAAATAAAAGTTGAATTATGTTGATATAATGATGTGTAAAGTTTATGAACATGAAGAATTGAGATAAATGATTGGATTGTTTTGAAATGACTATATGAAGTTTTTCTATTCATAATATGCTTGTTGAAATATGATGAGTAATGTGATATATATGATATTTGAATTTGGATGAGGTGTTATCTGATTGAACTATGTTTTATACATGAGATGTTTGTGTTCTATTTGAGTGAGCACATCGATGATGGTTCACTCATTGAGTTCGCAAAACTCATCAAAATTGCAACATTTTTAGGAACTGAGGAGACCTAGCTTCTCTAGCTAGTCTAGTTAAAGTAGCTTCTGCATTTAGACATGGGTCAGTGTCAGGATTAGTTGTAACTAAAAATGTCTTAGTCATGCTGTATCTGGAATTGTATCTCTCAAATACTATATATTGTACATGTGAATTTTAAAAGTGCAATGACATTCGAGACTGTATATGTTTGTTAATAAAAATGAAACAAAATGATTTTTACTGAATATGATTGTGAATGAAGTGATTCAAAAGAAGATTTGAAATGCTTTTGTTTGGAAAATGATTAAAATATGAAACGAGTTGTTATGTGATGCCGTAAAAATTTGGAAATGATACCATCTTAACATGCCCTTTTGTAGAGTATGCTCCTAAATGTCCTTCAGTATGTCGGGTATATGCTCTATGGAGTCGTATGTTACATTTTGATATTAGAGTCTAGGCTTAGTATCTTACATGGGTATTTTTCATCATATATATCAAGTTACATACATCTCAAACATGACATACATTATCATTTTTTAGTAATGTTCAATTAGGAATACAGTGGCAATTGATTCCTAGTCTTCGTTGCATTTAAATGAGTCACACGCATGAACATTTGTTGGGAGTTTGCACTGTTAGAAACAATAAAACCAATGATGATCTATCACAATGTGAGAAAATGGAAATTTATAAACATTGTGATATAGGAGATACTATATGGTTCGGTATGTTAGACATCGATTCAATGTATTTACATTTGTGGTTAGATCATTAAATATGACATTAGTGTTGTGTTATGGTTGTATACCTTTGAATTGATGTGCAAGTAAATATATTTTCGTGGATTTGACAAAGAAAATAATAGAGACGTAAGTAGAAGTGATGAGATTTAAA
Source organism: Erythroxylum shatona (assembly GCA_027568895.1). NCBI lineage: Eukaryota > Viridiplantae > Streptophyta > Magnoliopsida > Malpighiales > Erythroxylaceae > Erythroxylum > Erythroxylum shatona. Next base: position 20,956,575 of record JAOSBK010000206.1, on the reverse strand, counting down.
GTGTGTAGACAAAATTGAAAGGAAATCAAATTTTCTATTACCATGAGAGGTTGAACTTAGAACTAGAATAGTTGTTTAATTATTATGTTAAGAGTTTATAAATTAGTATAATGTTGTATTATTGAATTTGATATCAGAATTTCATGATGGTTACATATATTATATTTCTAAATTAATTAAGAACATATTTAAGTAAGATGAAATAAATGATAGCTATATATATTAAAGTCCTCAAGGTTAAGTTAATCAGTTATTATGAGTACACATTTAATAGTGGGGTTACTTTGAAGAATGATGTTACTAAGCACAAATGTAGTACATGCTTGGATATGGTACAAGAAGTAATCTTTGACATATTGAATGCTCTTAAGTCCTAGACCCCCATAGGTAAAATTATGAGATGAATCATAGTAGCATAATGGAAGCATGGATTTATGTGAATATATTGATATGGTGACTACTAAGGATAGGTAACTTTTGTATGGTCATAGAATACTTAAATGTTATCCAGAATCGAGGTCCAGGTATCATTAGCTTAAGATATTAATTGGTGACTTTTCAAAAATAAATCTCTAAGTAAGATGCAATGATCTTAATGGTATATACCAAGGCATAAGATTAAATGTACATGCCTATCATTTCACTAGGCTTTAGTGTATTATATGAAATTTGATGGTAATTGATCTTATTAAGATATTGTGAATGGCCAAAAAGCAGCGATGAACATAGTTGACCAATAAGGATTTCGTGAACAGTACAGATAATTAAAGAAAGAAAATTTCTTTTTAACATGTAGACCAAATGTTCCATTTCTAGGAATGAGTGAATATCGCACAAATCAGAAGTGAATATCGTAGTCAAATAAGTATAAGACTCAAGCATGAGAAGTTGAATATACTATAGTGAGTACACGTAATTTTCTGTTGTAAAATATCTAAATTACGTTATTGGAATCCTGAATTTAAGACAACACTATTGCCATTACTAGCAGGACTTAGATCTATAATTTCATGTCAATACGCTCAGAAGATACAAATCAGATTAGATTCACATGTCACCAGCTTAGGAAGTTAAGTTTACAAATAATTTGAATTAACTAGATAAACTAGTAAAACAATAGTCAGATATAAGACTAAATAGTTGGAGAATTTGAGGAATCGAGTAAATGGTGAAAATAGTCAAGAAAAGAAGCTAATTGGAAGACTGAGAAAAAACATGAGATAACATTACCCCCATTTGTAAAATCAGTTAGTTCAGAATTTTAAGGATGAAATGTCTTAAAGGGGGGAGAGTTGTAACATCCTGTCTCTTAAATTGTTGAAGGATCTAAAGTGTTAGAATATTGGGTCATATGAGTGACATCATATAGAATGAATTTGGTACATTTGTGATATGATTTTATGATCGTATTCATATGCATAATATTAGCATATACACATGAATTGTAATAGCCCGTTTCTACACTCAGGGATTAGGCTAGCTACATAAGTCATATTCTATAAGAATATATAAAGAGCATTACATTTTCATGCATTATATCTGCAAACATAAATGAACCATGATTTAGATACATTGTAAAAATTAATATATACACTCATTTCACATATCTCGGGGGTAAGAAAGATCTTAAATGATTATGATGTAATTGTGTGTTGATTATGTCTTGAATTTTGTTTTAGAAGGATTATAATTAGTGAATTGAGAATTTATTGTTACAATTAAGTGATGGATAAGGTGATATGTGCATCTAGTCTAAGAAAAATATTAAAGGACAAGAAATGATACATGGGAATATAGGTCGAATGAGCCTATGAAATGGTGACATGTGGCATAATTAATAAAGTGACAAATGGTTTGAATAAATGAGAGAAAATTGGTTGCATAGTTGCATGATATATGGCCTAGTGATTTATGATAAACGGACCAGTTATAGATTGACAATTGGTAATGTAAGAGGAAAACACATGACTTAGCTCTCCATTTGACAAGTGGCAAGATATGTGTCCCACCTCTCCACCATGCATTTGTAACCCACGAGTTTCACACTTGAAAGACCATCTTTCTTCATGTTTTTGGTCTTATATCCTCTCCTTCATCTCCTCAATAACGACATCCCCACACAACCTCCCAAAAATCTTGAGTTTTGTCAAATTTTGTAGCCTTCATCTTGTATTTAGAAACCCTTCTCATTCGATCTTATTCATGGAGTATGTTTTAACGGTAGAGAGGCTTGCTAAGCTTATTATTTAGGAGACTTTAGCTTGAGCAAGTAAGTAATTGATTGCCTTTGAGTCATAACATGCATGGAGATTGATTAGGGGTGAATTAAGATGAATTGCAAATAGGGTTGATGATGAGATGTGCTTGAAACTTGATAAGTGATTTGGTTTTGTTCTTGATGTTTGGAAAACCTAAGTTATAGATTATTTTAGGGGTGAATTGATGTAGAATTGAATGATTTTTAAGGTATAAATTGAGTGAAATTGATGAACTAATATAAAGGTGTCAAAATTTGTAAGAAAAGTTTTAGAGATGAAGGTGAAATTTTTGGTTCATCTATCATATGATCATGGGAATTGTGTGGTTTCTTTCCACAATTATTGGCAAAGAGGAAAATTTGTGTTTTGTGTTCTTGTTGAATAATATAAGGATAATACACTATACATTGGTGCTTTTAGACTTTATTAGAGCTTAAAATGAACTTAGTTGATGTTGAATAAATTGGTTAAGTGTTTGATGAATTTAGGTTGATAATTGATGTTATAACTTAAGGATTGGATTGTTTGATATCAATGTATATGAAATTGAGAAGTATGAGTTGTTAATCATATAAAGATGTCTTTATGAATACAAATGTGATTCAAAGGATATAAGTAATGCATTAGGCATAAGTGAATGAGAATTGGGAAATTTTGCAAATATAATGATAAAAAAGGATTAGTGAATGTATGATTGACAAATAGAGAGAAACCAAACTTACTTAAGGGATAACCTAATTGCAAAAATGAGATATATACAAGCTATGATGAATGAATGAGTAAGACTTATGAATAAGGTTACATACCGGGATAGTCATTTGAGCATGTATTAAACATGACACATCTATATGCACATGATTGAGTATTCATTTGATTAAATAAGTTAATGATGTGTAAATTTGTGCATATTATTTGATATAGATGGTCAAATAAATCATAATGATCTAGATATTACCATATCGTCAAGGCACTAGCTTGTTAGAGCATATTGTGAGTAACCTAGATGTGTGACCTCGATTTAGAAACGTGACAAGTTCATAATGTTTTGATTAAACTTGATTTTTATATAATGATTCGATATTGGTATAATTGTGACATTAATGATTTCGGACAATTGATTGTCTGAGAGTTTGATTGTTGTGACTGTATTGGGAGTGCTTGTGATTTGAATATGAATAAGGAAAATGAATTCTCAACTATATGTTGAATGCTGGACATAGATCCGATGAATTGTGGTAATTGAATGTGTTTCTTGACTGAAAGCGATTGATGATATATTATGTTAAAATGTTGTACTTCATTACATGAATATGCATGTTCACTTAAAGGAGTTATAATAGGAGCAACCAACGTGAAAAGAGCTTTAAGCTTAGAAATGTCCACATAGAGCCGCAGGTTCAATGATTAATAAGCCCAATATCCATAATGGGTACAGTAAACTATCTGAAATGAGCCCGATATCTGTAATATTTATGAGATAGTTAAATAGGCATTCGGTCACAATAAAAATAAAAATAGAAGTGGAGTCTCATCTTCATTTGCATATACAGATCCTTATATATATTCTAAAAATGATTAGAAAGAACCTTTGACTTACGTTAAATAGCAATATGAAATACTTGTGTATCTGTCAACGATATGAATTCTTAATATGAATGATGTGATAAATGAGAATTGATTTTTGAATAATGTAATATATTTGTGAAATTGGTTCTATAATCGTGATATCTGTGTTTTAACATGAGTGAGCACATCGTTAATGGTTCACTTACTGAGTTCGCAAACTCATTAAAATTGCAACATTGATTTTCAGGTACTAGGGTAACTTAGCTTTTAAGGCAATTTAATAGAAGCCTAGTATTGTCCGTTTTAGAACCAAGAATGGCTTAAAGGTTCGGTAAGCTAATTTTAAAGCATCTAGTCATATTATTTTGGTCTAGTACCAAGTTTTATGTTGTACAGGTTGTATAAAGCTGTGAACTTTCACATGTTATATATGTTATAAACATGAATTTTGAATGTAATGAATGTTTATATTTGTGAATCAAATGCAAAGAATCTTAGATGTTTGATAATGTAAATACATGGTTTATAGAATGTAATGACAATGTACTCTTATGACAATAAGTGAAATGAGGAAGCCTAGTTCTTTAAGATGCTTATGTTCTATATGATGCCATGATAAGTTGATGTGATTGCTCTAACATGCTGCTTCTATGGGATAAATGCTCAAATATTCTTTGGAATGTTGGTATATGCTCTATAGGTGTGGTATGTTACAATTTTGGTATCAGAGCATGGTTCGACATCCCTATGGACAAATAGGAATAGTTTAGTATGATATTTAGCAAGAAACTTGTATAGTGATCATGATTGTTGGTTGTTATAGTTCATCCACCGTAGGAGACCGAGTCATTAAGTCAACTAACCTCAAGTCAATAGAAGCCAACAAAGAGTCTCCTACGCCCCAATTTGAGCCAATACCTTAAAGAATACTTGAAATGAGAGAAAGGAGGTATAACAAACTTAGAAAGTAGGGGTTGTGGACTTCTACGAAAGTACAGACCCTATCAAGGCATAGAGTTAGTTATAAAGGATAGAGAGAATATTAGACAAAATGGATTGTGAATCGGATGAGAGGTTTAATTATGTCGTCTCGTTACTACAAGGCCCAGCTTACCAATGATGGAAGATTGTTCCTGGTAGTTCGGTTTGACCTTACAGACTAATGTAGGAAGACTTTTTGAGGGTCTTCAAGGATAATTACATGCCAAAGATCTACCTGGATTGAAAAATGAAGGAGTTCCTCAATCTAAAATAGGGGAACCTCACTATAGCTGATTATAAAGTGTGATTAAATGAATTGATGGGGTATACTACAACCTTGATCTCAACTAAGGAGGATAAATGTAGATAGTTCAAAGATGGGTTGAGTATAGAAATCAGAACGAGGTTGGCAATTACCAATTTGAGTAGCTTCATTGAGCTAAGAGCTGCTTCAATCAAAATTAAGCAGTTATTAAAGGATGAATAGGGTGAGTATACGCAAGAGTTCATAATGAAAAGGCCTGGCAAATTTCAAGTTGATTCTAGTAGAAGATTCAACAAATGCCAAGGTAAATCATCACAATCATAGCTGAGATAGGGATAGTTAGGGCTTAGGCCGAGAGGTGGCTTTGGTTATTCTAATGGAGGTTAGGAATCTAAAGGGGAGTCTTATAACAGGCATCCACCACAGATGCCAAGTCGTGAGAACTATAGGAAGAGACATGGTGGTGAACGTTGGAACCTATCAGGAGCTTGCCTACACTGTGGCTCCTTTAAGCATTAGATTAGAGATTATCCTATTATCATTGGAGCACAGTCGAGAGTGAGAGGAGGAAGGGTAACTGAAATGACTATCCAGCAGAGTAGAGTTAGTAAAGTGGGACAGAGAGCAGAGGTAGAGGTAAAACAAGTTCTGCAGGTCCTAGTTCCAGAATTGAGGTGCGAAGTAATCAATCGCAGTATCAAGCTAGGATCTAAGCCATTACCAGATAGAAGATCCAAGACTCCCCAAATGTCATTGTAGGTATGTTACATGTCTCTCATTTAAAGGCATTTGCATTGCTAGATCTATGGTCTACGCATTCATTCATCATACCACATCTTACATCTAGACTGCATTGTAAGAGAGAAATGTTGAAATGTATCCTAGTGGTGAGTACTCCAGTAGGCAGTACAACAATAATTGGGGAAGTATATAAAGAGTGTATTATTTGGATTGATCAGGCCAAGTTGAAAGCTGACTTGATAGTATTGCAATTGTGAGAGATAACTCTTATCTTAGGTATGGATTGGCTTACTGCACATAGGGCGGTCATTAATTGCTACACTAAGGAGGTAATTATTGAATATCTTAATCAATCGAGAGAAATATTTTGAGGTATTAGTCAAGTAGTTTCGGCCAGGCTAATGTCATCAATAAATGCTCTTATATTGATTCAAGGGGGATGTGAGGCTTACCTAGTTTATGTAACAGATACCCAGGTTGAGCAAAAAATTTAGGATATTCCTGTTGTCATGGAATTTTTGATGTATTTCCCACTTAATTATCGGGACTACCCCAGATAGAGAGATTAAGTTTTCTGTCAATCATGTTCTAGGTATCGCTCCTATATCAATTCCTCCATATAGGATGGCACCTGGAGAACTTAAGGAATTAAGACTCAATTATAGGAGTTATTAGACAAGGGCTTCATCATAACCAATGTGTCACCTTGTGGAGCTCTAGTGTTGTTTGCGAAAAAGAAAGATGGGACCTTGAGATTATGTATTGATTATAGACAGTTGAATCGAGGGACAGTAAAGAATAAGTACCCATTACTAAGAATTGATGATATACTTGATCAACTACAAGGAGCTCAGGTGTTCATTAAATTGGATATGAGATCAGGGTACTATCACTTGAAGATAGGAGATGCTAACGTACTAAAGAATACATACAAAACTATATATGGGTGTTTTGCATATTTAGTAATGCCTTTCAGATTGATGAATGCTCTGGTGGCCTATATGACATTAATGAATAAGGTACTTCAAACTTTCCTAGGTCACTTTGTGATTGTATTTATTGATGACAGTTTAGTGTATTCGAGAAGTAGAGAGGAGCATTATGAACAATTGAGGCTAGTTCTATAGATTATGAGGGAGAAATAGTTGTATGCCAAGTTTAGTAAATGTGAATTTTGGCTTCATCAAGTGGCATTTTTGGGTCGTATAGTGTCTGAATAGAGTATTCAGATAGACCCAAAGAAAGTTAAAGCAGTAATAAATTGGGAATTACTGAGGAACATATCTTAGATTTGGAGTTTTCTTGGATTAGTATGATATTATAGGCAGTAATATAGTAATTGGGGAAGTATGTAAAGAGTGTATTATTTGGATTGATCAGGCCGAGTTGAAAGCTGACCTGATAATCTTGTAATTAAGAGAGATAGATCTTGTCTTAGGTATAGAATGGCTCATGAGCTGCTACACTAAGGAGGTAATTATTGAATCTCCTAATCAGTCGAGAGAAATATTTTGAGGTATTAGTCAAGTAGTGCCAGCTAGGCTAATGTCACCAACGAATGCTCTTAGATTGATTCAAAGGGGATGTAGGCTTACCTAGCTTATGTAACTAATACCCAGATTGAGCAGACAATTTAGGATATTCCTATTGTCATGGAGTTTTTTAACGTCTTTCCCACTAAATTATCAAGACTACACCCAAATAATGAGGAGTTTTCTATTGATCTTGTTCCAAGTATTGCTCCTATATCGATTCCTCCATATAGGATGGCACTTGTAGAACTTAAGGAACTTAAGACTCAGTTATAGGAGTTATTAGACAAGGGCTTCATCATTCCCAGTGTGTCACCTTGGGGAGCTCCAGTGTTGTTTGTAAAAAAAAAGATAGGACCTTGAGATTATACATTAATTATAGACAGTTAAATTGAGGGACAGTAAGGAATAAGTACCCATTACTGAGAATTGATGATCTATTTCATCAACTACAAGGAGCTCAGGTGTTCACTAAGTTGGATCTGATATTAGGGTACTATCACTTCAAGATAGCAAAAGCTGACGTACCAAAGAATGCATTCTGAACTAGATAGAGGCATTTTGACTTTTTAGTAATGCCTTTCAAATTGACTAATGCACCGATGGCTTTTATGGCACTGATGAATAAGGTATTTCAACCTTACGTAGATCACTTTGTGATTGTATTTATTGATGACAGTTTAGTGTATTCGAGAAGAGGAGAGGAGTATTATCAATAATTGAGGCTAGTTCCACAGATTATGACAAAGAAATAGTTGTATCCCAAGTTGTAGCATCCCGTTACCCATGATAAGGCAAAAATAATAAATGAGAGAAATTGCTAAGAAAGTAGGAAACACATTTCATGTTCATGCATAATATGGCATGCAAATACACATGAATAAGTGAAGGTTTTGCATATGAAAATAATTGTACATGCATTCATGAATGATTCCGGGTATAATTAAATTAAATTGGGATTTTTGGAAATCTAGTGAATTTTGAATTTATTTATGTTGAACATATTATTGGTTAGTAGAACTGTGAGATTTATGAATCTCAGTGAATTTAGGAATAAATTTTGGAGAAAATTTTAGAAAATAGGGGAAAAGAAATCAAAATAAGATTTGGAGATAGTTGGATTATAAAGATAGAATTAATGGAGTTAGTTTCAAAGAAACATAGTTAGAATTAGACCTAAGGAAAAGTGATAAGTGTAAAGTTGCCTTTATTATTTGTCAAAAGTAAGTTTGAGTTATCCGAGAGTTAAAAAGGGGTTTGTTCTTTTCGTAAGTTCTTTCCTTGTTATCATCTTCTCCGAATTTCTTCCCATACACAGATTTTTCCATCAAACTCCATCTGAGAGTTAACTTTGATTTTTCATATCCCTCACCACTTCCTCTACTGCTAAGTGTTTCTTTTACCTTAAGAAAAACCAGAAGTTGTTTAGTATTCATAGGGGTTTATGTAATTTTGTATGAAGTTAGGGCTTGAAGATAGTTGAAGCTTTTGGAGTCTTCAACAAGTAAGTAGTGAATAAAATTGCTAGAGTTGTGGATTTTTGAAATAAAGTTGATGAATTTATTGTCAGTGCATGATCATGGCATTTATGTATATTTATATTCTTGAACACTGTATTAAGGGGATGAAAATTGGGGATATGGTGTTATTTGGGCTTTGATGGATTATTAGTGATCAAGTGTTATGGAAATGGTTCTTAGAGTTGAAATAGCAATGAAATGAAGTATAGGATTAGTGTAGAGAGTTAGATATGAAAAGGTGATGTGCTCTGTTTCTTCACTGAGCATGTATGAATATATAGGTGTTTATATAAGAGTTGATGAAGACTTAGAGATGTTCAAGAAAAAGGTTTTTGAGTTGAGGAGTATCTATCATTTGTGATGACGTCATATCGTCTGCGATGATGCCATATCGTCTGTGATGATGTCATATCATCTGTGAAGAAGTATCATCTTAGGTTGACTTCTGTTTCGTCTTAAGTTGACAATCTGTATCGTCTTAGTTGACTTCTGCTTCGTCTTAAGTTGACCATCTGTATCGTCTTAGGTTGACTTCTGCTTCGTCTTAAGTTAACAATCTGCTTCGTCTACTTTTCGCTTCATATACTTTTTATGCTTCGTCTGCTTTTTGCTTCATCTGCTTTCTGCTTCATCTACCTTTTGCTTCATCTATTTTCTATTTCGTCTTACTTTTGTTTCATCTGCTGTCTGCTTTGTCTACATTTTGCTTCGTCTGCTTTCTGTTTGGTCTACTTTTTGCTTCGTCTGCTATCTGCTTCGACTACTTTTTGCTTCCCCTATTTTTTGCTTCATTTACCTTTTACTTCGTCTGCTTTCTGCTTTGTCTACTTTCTGCTTCATCTGCTTTTGTTTCATCTGCTTTCTGCTTCATCTGGTTTTGCTTCGTTTGCTTTTTGCTTTATCTACTTTTTGTTTATATGACCGAAACTTCTTCTTCTGTACACTATTCACCTAATGTTATCGTCTGGTCCATTTTTAACCCGTCGGACTATGGAATTTGTCTTCAAGGTCTTCACAAAATTGGTAGATCTCAAAGTCCTCTTTGAAATCGTCGTAAGATAATCTTAATCTGACATCTGTAGAGAGAGTTATGCTAATTGTCCCAAGATAGGTTCTGTATGATTGAGGAACACTTTCCTAGAAGAGGGTATGACCAAATTATATCAATTGCACTATCTAATTTAACATGATTAGTAGACCTGAAAGAGTGTCGTGGAAAAATATGAATGTAAGCTAATGAGCAATGAATTGTGATTTTAATGGTTTTAGTGAGACATAACCTAAGTATGAATTATACTTAGATGAGTTTTGATATGAGAGAGGTTTTTCTGAAGAAATTGATGGAAGGATACTCGGGATTATCATGAGCATGCATTGTACATAATTCATTTCCTACATAGGCATTATTGAACTATTATACTTGTGCATGTTGTGATATATGTGTATGTTTTACATAATATAGAGGAACAAATTGAGCACCATCCTCCAGACGTAGCCGAGACTTCGAGGCAATAGCTTCCGGAGCAAACTGTGAGTAGACTTAGATGGTCTCATTTCATTGTTTGTTTGTTTGAATTTTTGTATTGATTGACTACCTAAATGCTCATATGAATGTGATTTGATTGTTAAATTCCATACAATGAAGGTCTGATGATTGTGTTATATGTATGAGATATTGAAGTGCAAATTGTATGTGAATGTGAGTGAATAGGATTATGCAAATGTAAATGATGCATTCCATTTCATGAATGCATGAAATATAATGACAGTTGTGACCAGAGTAGCCACCGATCAGAGCTTAAAGCTCAATGAGTGAAAATGAGCCTCGAGCTCAAAAGTGATTCAGAGCATATGGCTCATTGTTTAATGAGCCCTATATCCCCCAAGCGGATAAGGGACAATTATCAATGATCCCTATATAGGAAAGTTTAGGCACTCGGTCACAAAAAAGTAACAAATGGAAAGTGGGTCTCATGTGCATTGCATATGCATTATATGAGTGATTAAATTGTACTGAATATGAAATTGTGAAATGATGTGAATTATATGTTATGTGGTTGGGTGAGTCATCGATGATGGTCTCTCTTTGAGTTCACAAAACTCACCCAAAATTTGCAAATATTTTTCAAGATCAAAAAAATACCCCATTAGGTAAACGGGAATATACATCATACAAGTAAGGGATAGAGGTCGGGATCAGTTCGAGTCTGCATTTGTGTTTTCCTATTTTTGTATAAAATTGTAAATTCTAAAACTATTGTACAAATGATTTATGTTGTAATGTAAAGACATTATGACTAAAAGGTTTTATATTTGTAATGGACCCCAAATGGCTATTGAAATTCTGTTGATTGTATTGTTATGATTGAAAAAGTTTACGAGTAAAGTGGGCCCAATTTGAATTATAGATTTCCGTAAAAATGTGTGTATGTTTGTATTTCAAAAAATTTCATACTGATTATTGAATGAATGAGTGCTCTAGCATGCCACCCTCGCGGGGCCCAGACTCGGATATCACCTAAGATGTTGGGTTCGGGTCCTGCGAGAGTGGGGTGCTGCAATTTATGTGGTATCAAAGACCAAAATTACTATCGTATATAGGCATTTCCTGAAATATGTGTGTCAAGTTACGTGCATTTAAGTCATGTCATAGTAGACAATAGCAACTGATCTCAAGTCTAAGTCGCATAAGCATGAGTCACACGCATGAGCATGTGTTAAGTGTTTAAGTTGATAGAAATAGTGAGAAAAGTGATGATATGTCACAATGTGAGAAAATGAAGGTTGTGGATATTTTGAAATGAGAAATAATATATGGGTAAAGGTGATAGATAATGAATCAATGTATCTATATTGGTGGATGTATTGTTGAATACGACATCAAAATTGTACTGTGGTGAGATGTCCTTGGATGTCATACAAATGTGAATACACTGTCATGGATTAGTTGAGGAGAATAAGGATATCAGTGGAAATAATAAAATTAACGTGTATAAGTAGAATGTAATGAAAACATAAATTTTTATAACCTTGAGGAGAAGAAATTGGAATCGAAGTGGTTGTTTGATTCATGTGACAAGAGTTATAATCCCCCATAAGAATATATTAGTGGAATTGAGATTAGCATTGCATGATGATTTTATACATTCATAATCCTAAGTTGATTGAGGAAGTACAAGTGGAGGATGAAATAAATGACAATAGGAAGATAAGATAGAAATGACGAAAGAATAAGAGGGGAATGAAAAAGACATAATTGACTTTAGAGAATGTTAGAGAGGAGAAAGTTAGAAATGCAAATAAGAGAGGATTTTATGTATGAAAGGAGATAAAAAAAAAGATGATGAATCAAATAAGAAGAATTGATGCACTCGATATGGTAGTTGACTCATTACAAGATGAGGTAGCCTTAGAAGAGGTAAATTCTGGAAAAGTAGAGTAAAAGTGATGTTAGTATGTTTGATAATGAGAGGAAAGTGCAGGGCGCGATAGTTGTTGGGCACCGATTCCGGAACCCAACTCTTATGAAATCATGAAGCCTGAGCGTATTATTTTCCTATAGGATTATTACCATGAGCCCTTATTAGGCATCATCCCACAAGGGCGGCGTGCCCAAGATAATTAAATATCAAAACAAACTTATTACTTCAACTCAACGACATTACGAGGAAATCAATAAAAACATACATATGTAATTGAACTACTTCAATCTATCATTTCATTACTAAAGCAACAGATTTTGAACAACTTTATTTACATATCAAAAGCCATACCATTGGCTTATTACAAAATACAAAATAGCAAATTTGTGGAAGTTCTCTTTAGCTGTTGATCACTTGATCTCTTAACTATCACCTGAAGATGAGACAGAAAGGGGGTGAGCTTGACGACTTATGGGTAACAATTTATAATGGAAAAATAAGTAAAAACTGTTGAAAAAGTTCACTTGTTTTTTAGGCTTTCAGTCAAAATTCACAAGTTACAAAACATGAATGCATCAAACTTGTTAACATAACATGTGCACATAAGCAAATCAAATGGTT
>JAOSBK010000206.1:20928120-20939857 GCA_027568895.1 Erythroxylum shatona | reverse complement strand
CTAGGTAGAATTAGCCAAAGTTGCCTTCATGAAAATTGTAGTTCGTCTTTATAGCTTTCCAACGCTATAAAGTATGCTATTTTTGGATGTGGGAGTTGAAAGATGTGAATTGTTGAAATTAGGTGCAGGTGCTGTCAAGAATGGCAAATTTCGGGACAGAAACTTTGAGTGAATTTTTGACCCTCATAAAGTTAGAAATTGTTCTTAGGGTCTTCATGAAAGTTGTAGGTTGTCTTTTTATCTTTCCGTTGATACAGAGTATGACATTTTTGGACAATAGAGTAGAAAGTTATGTTGTTTAGAAGTTCTGTTACTATTTAGGATGACTTTTTCCAGGAAAAAAATTTGAAGTGAATTTTGACTCCCTTAGAGGCTAAATTGGTTTTTAAGTCCTTCATGGAAGTTGTAGAGCTTCCTTTTAAATTTCCATTGATACTAAATTTGTAAATTTTGGAATTCTGAGTCAAAAGTTATAGAGTTTAAAATGTAGGTAGTAGAAAAAAAAAGAAGAAAGTCGCAGCGTCCTCGCACGCGTTGCGAGTGCGACGCCGCGCACCTACAACATGTCGCGATCGTGACGCGGTCGCCTTGCGACCTGGTCTCGATCCCGACCCGACCCCTTTTCCATTTTTTTGTTTATAACTTTTTCGATTGACCCGATTTTTGAAGCGTTGGATTCCTAAGACTTTCCTCTACCTCTCCATAAAAATTTATAGCTTTTGAGATTGTTTTGAAAAAGATGATTTGAATCAAAGTGAGAGGAAATAAATTTTCAATTTAGAACCCAAGACTTATAAATTTTCAAATCTGTTCAGAAGTTTGTGTTTTAGGTATTTTTCTATTGAGGTTTGGACTGGTGTGGAATTCCTCCCTTGTGGGATGCGCATCCAGATGTCACGTAGGATGTCAAGCACGTGACTCGCAGGGGTGGGGTTTCAACATATCATCTGTGACGATGTCATATCTGCTTCTTTCTTCTTCTTCTATGGTTGACTTCTACTTTGTCTTAAGTTGACCATCTGTATCGTCTTAGGTTAACTTCTGCTTAGTCTTAAGTTGACCATTTGCTTCGTCTACTTTTTGCTTTGTTTGCTTTCTGCTTCATTTGCTTTTTGCTTCGTCTGGTTTCTACTTCATCTGATTTTTGCTTCGTCTGCTTTTTGTTGCATCTTAAGTTGACCATTTGCTTTGTCTACTTTCTGCTTCGTCTGCTTTTTGCTTCATCTGCTTTCTGCTTCGTCTACTTTCTGCTTCATCTATTTTGTGCTTCATCTACTTTCTACTTCATCTGCTTTGGGCTTTGTCTGCTTTCTACTTCGTCTACTCTCTGCTTCGTCTGCTTTCTGCTTATGTGACCGAAACTTCTTCTGTACACTATTTGTCTGATCCTATCGTCTGCTCCATTTTTAACCCTTCAGATAATAGAATTTATCTTCAAAACCTTCATAGAAGTTATAGATATTAAAGTTCTCTTTGAAATTTCCCTAATATAATCTTAATTCGATATCTGTAGACAGAGCTATGCCATTTTTCCCGAGATAGGTTCTGTATATTTGAGGACAAAACTTTATCTAATTCTTTCAGCTATAACTTTGTTATCCGATCTCCAAATGAAGTGATTCTTGAACCATTGGATTCATAAGGCATTTTTCTACCTTCTCACAAATATTGGTAGAATTCAGAATTGATTTGAAAAAGATTGATTGAACTAAAGTGAGGGAATCGGTTGGAATAGTGAATTGGTGTTATTTTACTGAACATACTTTGATATTTTAATTACATATGGATCTATAGGATTCCAAATTGAATGATTTTTGTGTCAATGGAAACATAAGACATAGGGAAAAATGTTTCTAGAAGAAAGTATTGCAAAATAACTTCAGTATCTGGGTCAGAAAGAACATGCAAAATTGACCCGAAATGATGTCTTATGGAAAAATCTGGAAGTGGTTTAATGGGTTATGACTGGTGTTTCAATGGTTTTATTAAGTCATAAACTTAAGTACAAATCATACTTAAGTGAGTTTTACAAAAGGGAAGTGGATAAGTGGCTAAGAAATGGATAGGTGTCCCAACTTTAAAGTTGAGTTTTAATAATCTTGAAAGACAAGTTACTGTACTTGCCTTCATGTCTTCCTCTCGAAGTTTTTCTCTAGTGTATCTTCAACACAGAGTTTTTCATCAAAAACTCCACCAAAGCTAAACTATGCTTACCTTTATCTTCTACCGTTACCACTTTGTCATCCATTTCTTTTGCCTTAAGAAAACCTGACCCAAACCCTCTATAAGATGAAGTACATGAGTTGTATGAAAGTTAGAGCTTTGTGATGGTTAAAGATTTTGGAGTTTTAACAAGATAAATGTTCGCATACAGGCGTATCCAAAATTTGAAAGCAAATGCTATTTTGGAGCGTACTATGAGTAGACCTAGATGGTCTTACCTTATTGTTTGTTTCGTTTTTGTTATGACTTGAGTGATTATGAATGAGATGTGAATTGATTGTTGAATTCCGGACAATAAAGGTTCGATGATTGTGTTATATGCATGAGATATTGAAGTGCAAATTGTATGTGAATGCGAGTGAATGGGATTATGCAAGTGTGAATGATACATTCTATTTCATGAATGCATGAAATATAATGGTAGTTATGACCTGAGTAGCCACCAATCAAAGCTTAAAACTCAACGAGTGAAAATGAGCCTCGAGCTCAAAAGTGATTCGGAGTCTCAGCTCAACCTGTATCCCCCTAGCGGATAAGGGACAGTTATCAATGAGCCCTGTATCTCCCAAGCGGATAAGGGACAGTTATCAATGAGCCCTATATGGAAAGTTAGGCACTCGGTCACAACAAAGTAATAAATAGAATGAGGTTCTCATGTGCATTGCATATGCATTATATAAGTGATTAACTTGTATTGAATGTGAAATGGTGAAATGATGTGAATTATATGTTATGTGACTGGGTGAGCTATCAATGATGGTCATTCATTGAGTTTGAAAAACTCACCCAAAAATTGCAAATATTTTTCAGGCTCAGAAGAATACCCCGTTAGGCAAACGGGAGTATACCACAGCATACAAGTAAGGGATAGAGTTTGGGATCAGTTCACGTCTGCATTATACTTTTTCCTTTTTGTATTGAATTGTATAATTTCCACAATTTTTGTATCAAATAAAGTATTTAGAAACTTTTGCAATGTGTATTCAAATGTATTTATGTTGTAATGTGTAGACGCTATGACTAAAGTGTTTTGAAATTGTAATGGGCCGAGTGGAAAGTAAATTTTTGATTAGTTGTGTATTGATTTTTTTGTTATGATTGAAAATATTTATGAAATAAAGTGGGCCCTACCTGATGATTGACTTCTGCATATTTTGATGTTTTAAAATAAATTTATATCGAGTTTTGATTGATTGAGTGTTTTAGCACGCCACTCTTACAGGGCAGGGACTTGGATATCAACCATAGATATCGAGTATGTGTCTAGCAGGAGTGGGGTGCTACAGAAGAGGGTGTGGTTATAGTATTGCAAATGATGGAAGCAGAATGAGAATGTTTGATGCTCGTAGATCTAACCCAAATTCTCAAGCAAAAATTTTAGAAAAAAGGCCTATTGCATACACCTCTCTTCAATAAGAAGCAAATAGGAAGTTCAAGAAATGGATGGAAGGGATTGAGATATACACAAATCAAACTAAAGGATTGTAGATGCTAAATGTAACTGTTAAATATTTGCATTCTTAGTAAACATTAATTAAGTGATGCAACTTAAGTTAACAATGTTTGCATTTTATCTATAACCTTGAAGGCGAAGTCAAAAACTACTAAACCTTGAGCATAAATCAATAAAAAGCAAGCAAGTTGTTACTGGGCATGTGAATCCAAATCAAGAAAGTCAAACTACATCTTCAAAGGGAAAGGAGGAAATGTAAAATAAACTTTGTTTGTTAGTAAACCGAACAATTTTGTGATATTTATATACTGAACAAGAAACTAAAACTGCATCATCAATGTTCATACATTATGTCCATCAATTTTGTCATATTTGTGTACAAAACAATGGTTGAGAGGTTAGATATGTATTGAATGTAAGGATCTTGTTGGCATTTACATGTTATTATATGAATGAACGCAATGACAGCCAATTTTGAATTGCTTTTCTTTTAGAGTTTTTTTTTAAGTTTATGAATGGTAGATGATGAAATTGCATTTGTTTATATATACCACAAAATACTTTCACTAAGCTTAATTGCATTTACACAAGATGTACGTTGTTAATATAAAGAGTAGCCAAGTGAACAATTAACCCCATAATTTTACAACAGATAATTCCCAAGATATAAGCCCTTATTGCCACAATCGTAATATGGTTCCAGATGTTGAGACTTCAAACAATTGCACTTTCCAATATCAGGTGAGCTCAATTACATTTAGACACTATTCTAGAACATAAAATCATTTCCAGGTAAGGCTTTAAACATATAACTATTACCTAAATTACCTTCATTATTTAGGTAACAAACATAAGCAAAACTACTGAACACAAGCTTAAACAAGCTACAAATTTCTAACACTTTGTTGAATATGTTTCATTACTACTCCTCATGGCATCTAACTCATTCTTCAACTTCAAATTTTCTACAATAATTTCAGCTTCCAAAACATTTACTGCATTCTCTCTTAAATCTGCCACTTCAGCCTTTAATAGATTACTTTGACAATATATCATCTTGTCTCCATTTTTCAGCTCCAAAATAATCTGTCTTGCTCTTGGAGAAAATATTTGATCATGCCATTCATGAAATTCACAAATATTTTCACTTAACCATCAAAGAAAAAACAACAATTTGTTAATGAAAAATATGAACATATTTATATAAAACATCAAAATGTACCAAAATTACTAGAAAAAGTCAACAACCATAAAACCTTCTTCCTGGATTTTCATCAGTCCATGAAATCCATTTAGGTGCTTTCAAGTTATAGTAAGAATATTTAGCCTCTCCCTTATAGTCCCATTCAACTAGGTAAGTTGAAAAAATTAGTTTGTATGACTTGAAATCAAGTTTAGAATGCTTTCCTCTACTACCAAAGATGAAATTTTCAAAAATTTCCACTAAACACTAAATTGCAACCCAAGAAAACAACAAACTGAATCCTCAAATCAATCTCATTATCTTGAAGAACTACTAATTGAGCTCATTCTCAAGTATTCCCAGCTGATATCTTTGAAAATGTAGTTCAATCCTCTAATCTACCTTTTCATCTAATAGGTAAATTACAATGTTGTAATGTTGATTATGCAGCTACTAATAGCTAAATGATGTCTACAGAACTGAATTTGCATGCTACAATATGAAGTAGATGGGGAAGAGAAGACTTGATCATATCCTACATACAATGTATAATAGAATTGTACATAAAAACAATTCTATTCTACATGTTATCCAGCCCTATAATCAAACTCATTTAAAGAAGATAAAGGAATTTACTTAAATTACATTGTTAACGAAACTTTCCATAAAAAAGGAAAAAAGATAAAGGAATAAAGTGAAGATTCAAACACCAAAAATTATATACTAAAATTAGAAGGGAACATAAGTGGTTGCCTACTTGGGGCTTCAATCAGAATACTAGTACATCATTACCTTCCACTACCTATTCAAAATCCAATCATAAACAAGAAGAAAATTTTAGGAGAAAACCAAAGGCAAAAGGGGCACATTTATGTTTTGAATCTTCAAAAATCCAACCACCTATTCACCTCCAACTTCAAAAGAGAAAGCTCACACTGCGTAGAAGTTTACACTACTTGAAGACGAATATGTAACTATGCGTGAAGTGATAATGCATGCAAGGATTAGAGTGATCGCACAACTGAGAGAAACAGGGTGAAAATTTGGAGGATCAAATATAGAATTAGGGTTAAAGAGTAAAATCTAACTAGCTGGGATATAACAAAGCATGTATGATATACCCTAATTTTCATCCAAAAAATTGTAAAATTAAACAGACTCGTGAAAGTTTAGACCTTTATTGAGCAAGTTAAAAGTTTTAGTCCGTAATTAATCAAAATAAAAAAAATTGGCTCCAATTTGAGCTTTTAGCTTGCTTTTGATTTATTTTTACTTGTACTTTAGCATCTGCTGTGATATGATTTACTACATCGAAAAAATTTTTTCCGATATATAATAACGTCATTGTGCTTCATAGTATTTGTACTTAACTTATGCTCGTATTGTCACTAGTAGTCAAACTTGTGACCTGAGAGTTGACTTGAGTTTACACCGTGTAGACACGCTTGACAAAATTACTGAAACTCAATGCTAAACAAAAGAATGAAACTTTTCTATAGTTTGACAGAGAATAGAAATTTAGCCGTCATTTTTCATAAAGGTTGAGCGCAATCCAATCATATGCTGCCACAGTAGAGCATTTTCTTTTTCTAACATGACAAGGAAAACCTAAAAAGATGGAAATAAATAAAGAAGGAAACTTTTACCGTGCAGAGGGGGGTGTCGCTGTATCGTTGAATTGAGAGCATTAGTTTTGAAATTCAGATAAGATGTCTTACGCCTTGGACGCCGTGTGCAGTATTTGGCAGCCCGGCAGTTTAAGAATTCCTATGGCCTCTCTGTTTTTGCTCGTCTTTCTAATTCTTGTCTGTGTGGAGGGTTGTCATTTTTGTTCTGGTTTCAAGGTCGAGTACAGAGGGGGTCAAAAACCTAAAGGGGCCGTAAAAGCCTAGGCTTACTCCATTGCTACTTGGGCTTCGACAGGTGATTGCCAACAAGGATTGATGGTTAAAAATCTTGTCCTGGTATTCCTAACATGCTATATTTAACTGGGTTAGTCCATAATCGCTTAGCATTTGCCTAACTCGCCTGAAAAATGGTTTCTACTTTCTTGTCACTCGTTTATATGTGCCACTCCCAACTGCCAACTATTCGTGACAATTTATGTGGCTAACGAGTCGTGAACCCACACCAATCTCCAGCTTAGTCTCAAGGAGCATGAACCGACCGAAAGCTTACAGGACATCTTAACTGGACCCTGTTTGTGTAGTGGCATGGCTATAGCATGAAAAACCGAGCAACAAGCGACGCCTACCTATTTGTTGGTGTTGATTGCTCAACAAACCAGGACAGTCCCACGACCAAAGCCATATTCGCAATTTGATCTCACATGCCTGTACTTTCCATCAGCACAAGACATAACAGACACCCTAGTGTGCTGCTGTCTATAGATATATTATCTATTTGACATGACCTTCTCCACAGCTCAAACTCTCCTCATCCTAAAAAACCTGTTCAGTAAGGACTATTTCAAAGTTTGTTTCCGACAAGTAGCCTTATTCAATTAGCAAAGAAGTGGCAGAGAATGGAAGCTAGTAAGCGCAAAAGAATTACATTTCCAAGAAGAGATTTGATTAAGTGTTCACTTGAAGCTAATAAAGGCCATTTTGTTGTGTATACGGTTGACACAAAGAGATTTGTCTTCCCTTAGAATATCTGAATACAATCATTTTCAGGGAGCTCTTGAAACTGACAGAAGAAGAGCTTGACTTCCTGGTGATGGACCAATCACATTAGCTTGTGACAGTGCCTTTTCGGAGTATGTGACTTTGGTGGTTCGAGGACGAATACCAGAAGAATTGGAAAGCGCTTTGCTTATCTCCATGGATACATGTCATGGATCAACATCTTCATCTTTTGCAATCGGACAAACTCGCCAACAAACGGTTATCTGTGTGATCATATAACGGTTATCATATACAAAATTATGAAGTTGATGAAAAACCTAAGGTTGAAGTTTCACAAAATTCCTATTTGAAGCAAGTTATTTGTTGCACTTGCTTCAAACTAAAGATGACGGTTGCTTATTAGAAAGTAACTAGATTAGCAATTATGATTTTCTAGAATTTAATCCCAAGTAGAAAAATTAGTTTGCAATAAATACATCAACAAAAAAATTTGTTAACACAGTTCGGTGCACACAGCCTACATCTATAGAATCCTTACTCAGATTAATCAACTTTCACTATAGTACAATAAGCTTAAACAAGGCAATTACAAAGCTGACACTACTTATTCCTTGACGCTATCCACTCGTACTCACGCCCTCGAAAGTTATCTCACACCCAATAGCATGACTACCATTGAACCCCTTTTCTGGAATCCAACATCTGTAGTCATAAAACAATCTTCATTCCACGAGGGTGGCGTGCCCACACCAGTCAATTACCAAAATCACAATTTATCTTTTTTGTTTAAGAAGCTAAAGTATGTTCATACCCTAGTTATGCTCTGCCAACCGACCCCTCACTATCTTCCCATCAATCTTTTTCAGATCAAAATCAAAAGCCACCAATTTTTATGGAGAGATAGAAAAATGTGTTAGGAATCTATTGGTTCATGAATCACTTCATTTGGAGGTCGAAGGATGAAGTTATGTCCAAAGGAATAAAACATGATTTTGTCCTCAATCATACTGAACTTGTTTCAGGACAATTGACATAACTTTCATTAGAGATATCGGATTAAGGTCATTCTTAGATGGTTTGAAAGACGACTTCTAGATTTACAATTTTCGTGAGACCTTGAAGTGACATTTTGTCATTTAGATGGTCAAAAATGTAAATTTCCAAAAGTGTATAGTGTATGTCCGTTAAATGGGCATACACGTCTGCCTAACAGACATACACATGACTAGGGGCCTTTCTAGACCCAAGAAGGTCCGTTTAATGGACCTAAAGTCTGTTTAATGGACGTGGGAGAGGCTGGGGGTCCTTCCAGACCCGAAAAGGTTCGTTTAATGGACCTAAAGTTCGTCTAACGAACATAGGTGATACAAAACTCCCTCCAAAGCCTCTCCAATGGTTCCTACATCTTTTCTAACATCATTGTCACTTATTATCTTCCCAAATTCACCTCATCTAGTGCAATATCACTTCCTAACAATTCAAACACCACATTGATCTCATAAAACTCTCAAATCTCAACTCATTTGATTCATCACATTTAATTACATCTCATCATTTACAATAGCTGTCTTGATATACATCCCATGCAGCATCACCAACTTATAAAGATCATATCTTTCAACTCTGATATCCAAAAATTTCATACTTTATATTTTCTCATTGAATCATAAAACACATGGTTTTTAAATTTTCAACCAAAATCACAAAAAAAAACAAATCATGTATGCATCAATTTTGCCAACATATCATGATCATATAAACACATTAGAATGGCTTGGGTGGATTCAAAAACAGAACGTACTACACATTTCTATATAATGATCCTGTGTAGCCATGAACTTAGAAAAGTTCATGAAGGAGCTCCATGTCACTAGTGGGCGGGCGGGAGAAGCTTTTTGTCAAAATGTACTTGACTTAACTTAGGGAACCACCATAAACCCACATAATCATGCATTTCACATCTTGTAAACATATTGCCCAAATGACACATTTTGAAAACATATTTTTCATGAACATGAAATATTTCATATGCATTTCCATCATCAGTTCATAATTCATCAATCAAATTCAAATACCAAGCATATAGCAATTTCTCAAATCATTTAAAAGCAATAAATGCCACAATTATAAAGCAACGAGAAGTCATTTTATTCTCTTGACTAAAAAGAAAACATAAAGGCTCACTATCCAATTATAAATATGAAACCCACCTTGATTTTCTTGCTTAAAACTTTGCTCAAAAATGCCTCTACCCTTACTCCTCTTGCCTCTCTTCATTTCCTTTATCAAAGAAAAAATTCTCATTCAATAGGAATTCAAATTGGAGAACCCAAAGAAACATATTCATAAAATTGATCCTAAAAAGCTTAAACCCATGTATTTCCTAAGCTCTATGAGCCAAAATCCTTCCGAAAATCCAAAAGATTCAAAATGAACTTACGTTGATTCTTCACCAGATGAAGAGTTTTTTGGCTTCAATGAAAGCTCTTCTCTTCCTCTACGTTTTTCTCTTCTTGAATAACCTCAAAATCTCTCTTGAAGGCTACGAAAAATCAAAACCTATCTTATTTTCTCTTCTTTTGTCTCTTATCTGTTGAAACCCTCTTCTGTCTCTTCTCTACTGAAACCCTCTTCTTTCTCTCTTCTATTTTTGTTCTTCTCTCTCAATTCACATTTTTCCCTTCTTAAAATGCAAGACACTCTTTTCTTATTCCTTTTA
The DNA here is from genome assembly GCA_027568895.1 of Erythroxylum shatona. NCBI lineage: Eukaryota > Viridiplantae > Streptophyta > Magnoliopsida > Malpighiales > Erythroxylaceae > Erythroxylum > Erythroxylum shatona. The sequence continues at coordinate 20,929,652 of JAOSBK010000206.1, read as the reverse complement.
TGCCCTTAATGAGTCTAAATTGTCCATTTTGCCCTTCCTTATAATCTTATGGTCTTCTACCCTTAAGTGATCTTCCAAAAATACCCTTCAACCTTCTTACTCTTACTACTTTAATCCAATTAAATCATATAATAAAATCCTACTAACATTGATATAATAAATAACTCCAAATTTTTAATCTACCAAAACCTCAAAAATTACTTAAATCATGCTTAATTCAACAAGACGAAATTTCGAGGAGCCAACAACTACCTCATGCTTACCTCAATAGAGAATTTTGAAACAACGAATGATAACAAAGATAAAAAAAATCTCAAGTGATTAAATCAATAATAATATAAACAAAAGTTACTTGAGTCAAAGAAGACTCTCCTATATGTGTAGCCTCATTAAATCAAAATCATGTAGAGTCTTCCAAAACAAAAGGTCTATTGTATACTCTATAGTTCATCGACCAAAACCCTTATGCACGGCAGCACCAAAAGCTGATGGATAGATTTCATATGATAGACTCCTTATACAAACAAAAGTCTAATACCAAACTTATATGTTATCTCTGTAAAACCTTTGAAAACGTAACAGCACAAATAAATGATAGAACATTGTGATTAATCTCTCAAGCACTCAAAAACACAACATCCAAAAATCAACAAACATGTTTCACACCATGGATTGCCTTCGAAAAAACTGTTGAGTACTTTTTAATTAATCACTAAAGAAACTCATGCACAATAGCCACAAATATCATCAATAGAACCTGTAATTAATCACAGAAGCATACTAAAAAACACAGCTACAAAAATCAATAGATACATTAGCTGTTTATCTCCAACAAATCTACCTTCTTTAGGATTTTATGTTATTTAGGATTCCTTTCTTCCACACTATCTTAACTTCCAAAAATACTACATATTCCAAGATAGTGGAATCCTATAACAAGTCAACTTCCTCAGTAAAAAAGATTTACATAATCCAAATCAACTTTCTTATTACAAGAGATATACCAAATCTATCAAAATACAAATAATGTCAAAAATAACATATTAAAAAACTCCCGCTTTTTGACATTATTTGTCACATCAAAATCTCCCCCTGAATAAGAGAAATGGAACTCCTCCTAAAATAAACGATCATGATAAAATGTAACAGTCCAGTCCACCCACTTGCAGATATTGTCCGCTTTGGGCCTTAGCCTGCACGGTTTTGCTTTTTCCCTTCTGACCCGGAGGGAAGAGATGAAAACGTGTCCATAAGGGAAAGGTTTCCACACCCTTATAAAGAGTGCTTCGTTCTCCTTTCCAGTCGATATGGGATGACAATGATCTTTCATCCTCCCCCCTTAGGAGGCCAGACATCCTCGCTGGCATATCACTTGGGAACCTGACTCTGATACCAAATGTAACAGCCCAGTCCACCCACTTGCAGATATTGTCCGCTTTGGGCCTTAGCCAGCAAGGTTTTGCTTTTCCCCTTCTGACCCGGAGGGAAGGGATGAAAACGCGTCCACAAGGGAAAGGTTTCCACACCCTTAT
>JAOSBK010000206.1:20873074-20905049 GCA_027568895.1 Erythroxylum shatona | reverse complement strand
AGTTATGAGTTGTATGTTTACATTGATTTAGAGCAAGTTAGTTGTTGATGTTTGATTGTCATGGGCACGCCACCATTATGGAATGATGCTTAATAAGGGTTCATGGAAAGAACCCTATAAGGAAATAGGCTCAAGTATTATTTATGACGCTCAAGTTAAGTAGGATGATTTTGTTAGGAGTTGGGTTCCGGAAACGGTGCCCAACACTTCAAGTTCTTAGTAATGCTGTTTGGGTTAACTAATGCCCTAGCAGCATTTATGGCTTTGATGAATAAGGTGTTTTAGCCATACCTGGATCACTTTGTGATAGTGTTTAACGATAACATTTTAGTATATTCAAAGAATAGAGAAGAGCATACCAAGCATCTGAGAGTGATTTTTAGGGAGAAGCAGTTGTATGCTAAATTCAGTAAGTATGAATTTTGGTTAGATCAGGTAGTGTTTCTAGGACATATAGTGACTAGACAAGGCATATAAGTGGATTTATACAAAGGCGCTGGATCTTGATGATGAGGATATTTCTTACTTAACTAATCGTGCTACTATCTACTTGGAGATGGGCAAAGTAATCACTGCTCTTATTGATTGAAACTTTTAAAACTTCAACCAAGTACCAAAGCTAAACCTAATTATATAATTTCATCATGTTCTAGAACAATTGATTGATGCCTATACGTTGGTTGATATCTATCTCATTGACCACTTTTTAAGGGCATTCTTAAATTCTTTTGTTTGTTCCTTTCTTCTTTCATTAATAGATAGTTACAAACAAAATTTAACCAGGCAATTCTCTATAATTGTGGCCTTTGTGCTTAAGATGCTATTGCACTAAATTGTTGATCATTTATGATATAATCAAAAAATTGGGGCTGTATACATTCTTTTCCATTCATAATTTTCATGATGATGATGATGGTGTAGGTGTTATACAAGTGCTTCAGGAATTAATTTATGTTTTTGTTGATAGTGCTCTGATGCTTAACTTACATCCCAGGGAATAATGAAAGATGAGAGGTTGGACTATATAGTTGTTTTTAATATTACGATTTAATTGTTAAATGAATATGGAGAGTTTTTATTTTTTCCCCTAGTTTCCCTAAATCTATTGCTTTTATCCCCTTGGACCATTCTTGTCAAATTGTTGACTCTAGCTATGTATACTGATTATGAAAAGTCAAGTCGTATGTTCCATATAATTCAAAAGCATAAACATATGTTTTTTTTACTTTAATTAGGATATGATCAGCCAAGTATATAGAGTTTGAATGAGAACTAATTTGGTTTTAATGCTACAAATGGAGAGAGATTATGTGCTTAGTAGAGCAAGTATTGAACTTCATAATCTTGATTTGTATTTCATTATTTTTGGTTTTTGATTTGTTCCACTAGTTTATTCTATTATCATTTTTCAGTAATCATTACAACGATAGTAATGGTTATTATTATTGTAATTATTGGCTCTATCACCCACACAAAAGGGTAGCCTAAAGCCACTTTTCTTTAGATTGCACTGAGAAGGGTGAAAAAATGGTCTTCTATTATTGTAACCATAAGTTCTTGTAGTTGTGAAAGTGGTTTTCCTAGTTTGGAATCTAGAATGATGTTTTTAGAGATGTCAATTTTGGCCTGGGTTGACCGGGTCACGGATCAAAATTTGTTAGTTTGACTAGGCCACAGGTTGATGTCGGCAGAAGCGCAGGCCGATCCGGTTCAACCCGTGGCCCTATCATAACTTTAAAAACGATGTCCTTTTTGAAGTTTTTTTTAAAATATATATGCAGCCCGCCCATGGCCCATCCAACACCAACCTACAGCCTGGCCTGACTCATTGACATTCCTAGATGTTTTGAAACTAAGTTGTTACTTGTTTATGGTGGCTCGAGTAAACATCAATTGTTATGGATAGTGAAGGCATAGTAGTTATTGTAAAGAGATTGGGTGCTCAACATAGGAAAAGAAAGTTGGAAACATCAACCAGTTCATCTTCCTCTAATGATGATGCTGAACATGGAGGAAAAGCCAATCCTACCATCCTTAGGGTAAACTTTGGAAAGAACAAGACAAGTTAAGATGTTGTTGGTGATTATGTACATGGGGTTCACACTTTCATGTTTTAAAGAATTACAATATAATGGACATCTTTTTTTAATTAGAATGACTTAATGTAATTTTCTAATCTATAAAATTTTATTATATAAAATTAACGTGCATATTTCTTTAATTATATAAATATGCATATATTTTATTTCTAAAAATAATGAAATTTAATTAATTTAAAACATAATATATTATATTCAAATAATTAACATAAGAGTATAATTAAAATAATAGAAACAGGATGATAAAATCAAATATTTTAGTTTTTAGTTTTTTATTACAAATTCTAATCAAATAAGTTTTTGTTTTCAGTTTTTATAGTAGAAATCTCAACCAAATATTGTTTTGTTTTTTAATTAAAAACCGAAAATGGAAAATAAAAACTAAAAACTACAATAGAAAAAACAAACATAGAACCAAATGGCCCCCTAGGAATCAATAAATTTAATCTAATTTAAGTTTTCAAAGGAGCTAGGAATATTATTTTAGATTTTGAAGACCAATATCTATAATCAAATGAAGCTTGATGTTTATGCATATAATTTGATTATGAGCGCATAGGTTACATTTTTAAATATATGTTTGATATAATATGCATGTTGATTTCTATATTTTATATGTATGATATTTTACATGCAATTGTTTATTTCATGAAATGAACAAAATTAAATCCCTTGTTAAAAATATTAAGTACATGTTTTGAACTTGATTGTTTCCTTCCATTATTACTAGAATTACGTTTATTGTTAGGCTTGTTGAGCAAATTCAAAATTGTTTTAACCCGAATATGTTTAATCTTATGATAGTGGGTTCTACTTAACTATCTTTATTTAACTGTTAGGTGATAGTGACCTTTCTTCTAAGCCTGTTTGTCTTATTGTTACTTAATATATAACCCATAACTTTAGACAAGGGAGAGTTAAACTTGAACACTATATTTTTGCTTTTTCTCCACGTTGTTCTTTTCTTGGTTTTCTTCTCATTTCACAAATGAAAGGTTATTCTCCACTCTTTTTTTAATGATTGGGACTTTTCATCTCCTTAAATTTCTCCTATGCATCCTTAAGGTCTAAGTATTTCTAAGCTTTAACAACTGCTTCCTTTAAAGTAAGGAGCCTATCATTTGTAAGATAACATACTACAAATACTTCACAGATTCAATTCAACAATATTTCAACAGCTAATATATCACATATTAGTATTTCATCATGCAAAAAAATCAACTTAACTCTTAACTCTCCCCCTTTTTCATTATCAAAAAGAAAGGAAGGTCATCAAACAAACCAATGAGAGTATCACAAATATGTAAGAATAAAATAATGAATAGAAATAACTACAACTTTCAGAACAAAGTTTACTCTTCCCTTTTAAATCGGTAGGAGCCTTCTAATTAGCACATATAACATAATAGGGGCCTTCCTTTTAGAAAGAGCATAGTATTTTAGGAGATAATTAAATTTCAGATAATCTGCATATACCAAGCTCTTTTCGTAATAAATAAAATCTTCCAAAAGTGGCTTAGTAAAGATATCAGCTACTTAATTTTCAGTATTAACATGCAAAAGATCAATGGTCCCTTCTAAAACATGATCTTTAAGAAAATGATGTTTGACTTTTATATGCTTAGTTCTATAATGATGCACAGGATTTTTAGAAAGATTAATAGCACTTATACTATCACATAATATAGGAATATGATCAAAGTTTAAAAACAAATCTTGGAGTTGATGTTTCATCCATAAGGTTTGGGCATAGCAACTGGCTGTTGTGATATATTCTGCTTCAGATGTTGAAAGCGCTGTGCAATTTTGTTTCTTACAAGAATAAGAAACTAGACATCCTCCAAAAAATTAACAGTGACTGTGTGTTCTTTTTTGATCGACTTTATCTTCTACATAATCTGTATCACAATAGCCAACTATGTTTAAAAAATTAGTTTTTGGATACCATAGTTTGAAGTCCATAGTTCCATGAAGATATCGAAAGATCCTTTTGATTGCTTGAAGGTGGTTTTTTTTAATCTGATGGAAAACATGAGCAAAGGCACACACTAATCATAATATTTGGTCTTGAGCTTGTAAGATATAGTAGTGACCCGATCATTCCTCTGTACTTTGTCTCATCCATATCCTTGCCTTCTTCATCATAATCAAGTTTAGTTTAAGTGCACATAAGAGTACCCATAGGTTTGGCGTTTTCGAAGTGGTACTTCTTAATGAGTTTTTTGTGTATTTGTCTTGGCTAATGAAGATCTCTTTTTCTGTTTGACTAATTTGTAATCTGAGAAAGAAATATAATTATCCCCTCATGCTCATTTCAAACTTCGTCTGCATTAATGCTAAAAAATCTTCAAAGAAAGATTGATTAATAGCACTAAATATTATGTCATCAACATATATTGCACTATACTTAAATCATTCTCTTTTTTTTAATAAATAAGGTTTTATCTACCTTTCCTCTTTTGAAGTTATTCTTAAGCAAAAAATCACTTAACCTTTCATACCATGCTTGAGGAGCTTGCTTTAGACCATATAAAGCTTTAGTCAACTTCATCACATAGTTTGGATGATCTTTGTTCTTAAAATCTAGAGGTTGTTTAACAAACACTTCTTTGTTAATATATCCATTTAATAAGGTACTTTTAACATCCATTTGGAATAACTTAAAATTTCTATAATATGCAAAAGCAAGTAAAATTCTAATTGACTCTAACCTAGCAATAGGTGCGTAAGTTTCATCAAAATCGATACCTTCTTATTGATTATAACTTTGAGCTAAAAATTTACCTTTGTTTCTTACCATCTTACCGTTTTCATCAAGTTTGTTTCAAAAAACTCAATGAGTTCCAATAATTGACTTGTTTGTCAATGAGGTAGCATATTCCACACTTTGTTCTTGTCAAATTGATTTAGCTCATCTTTCATAGCTAAAACCCACATCTTATCAGTAAAAGTCTCTTCAACAGACTTTGGTTTTAATTGTGAGACGAAAGTCGCATAGTTGTTCTTGAAGGATGATCTTGTTCTTAGGCTTTCAGAGGGGTCTCTTAGAATATATTGATGTTTATTAAGACCTCTCCATTCTCTTGGTGTTCTTTGTTGCATTGGTTCCTACTGAGATAAGGAGCCTACACTGTCCTATCTTCAGAGGGACCTTCTTGATTTGGTAATTTTGAAGGTGCTGTAGGTATAGTTTGAGTCTCCAATGTATATTTAGGAGCTAGGTCCCTTACTAGCGATACTGTAACCTAGAAAAATTGCTTCATCTGATCTCGCATTGAATTTTCCAATGTTGTCTTTTCCATTATTTAAAACGAAACATTTGCAACTAAACACTTTGAAGTAAGCAACATTCAGTTTTCTTCCTTTCCACAACTCATAGGGGTTTTTTTGAGAATAGGTCTTATAAGATACCTGTTGAGTATATAACAAGCCATGGATTCCGCTTCTGCCCAGTAACCATAGGATAGGCCACTTTCACACAACATTATCTTGGCAATATCAATAAGAGTCCTATTCTTTCTCTCAACAATACCATTTTTCTGAGGAGTCATTGGGCAAGAAATGTTATAAGTCATACCATTATTATCACAAGAATCTTCAAACTTTCAGTCATCAAACTCTCCTCTATGATCACTCCAAATTGAAGTAATGCAGTATCCTTTTTTGATTTAAATTTCTCTTTTAAACAAGCCTCACAAACCCAATTGCTTTCAAACTTCAGGGTAGGTAGTCCTCTTACTAGCTTATTTATAGACAATTTTGATAGAATTCTCATATCCAAATCTTCTATGCCAGATAATCAAATCCTTTTTTATTCTAGTGACTTTTGCTTTGTTTTTGTCATCGAATGCAACATTACCTTCGTCTTTCCTTTCAATATAACTTATTTCACCTGTCATGTGTCTCAAATAGTCACTGTCAGTTATTCATTAATTTTCTCTTGTCTTCATTTTGAAGCATGTCTGCAAAAAGTATCTCATTTTACGTACCTAAATTTTTCTGTGTCCTTTCAGGTTAGTAACTTAACGATTCGATCCTCAAACACACATTTGAGATAATTTCTCCATTTTATGAATGGTAATGTGACCATGTTTACCATAGTAGTTTTATAAAACAGATAAATGAAGATTGCTATAATATCTACCATATATTAGGTTCTTCTTGTTTTGGCTATACCTACTACTAGATTTAACAAAGAAATTCTTATATGGCCTAATATTGTTGTTTTCATTGCAACATATTCCAGTCTTTCCAACTCATTTCTCTTACTCAAGTTCTAAGGCAGCAACTTTTTCTTCTAATTGTCTCACTTTATCATAATCATTCTTAAGTTATTGGGCCTCAAACATTTCCTAGAAGATTAGAACTATTACATGAGAAATCTTGGTGATTAATCATGATTAAAAAACAAATGAATGAAAATTCTTGAACCAAGAAATGATAGACAAAAGTAAAGTAGTGAATGAGCAATGTGAATAGATTCATGTTTTGCTTTGGTGTTTTTAGTGGATAAGAGATTTTGAAATGCAAAGAATTAAGGTGAAAGTTAGAAGTAAAATGAAAGCAAAAATAAAGTTAAATTTGTGTAGTAAGTTGATGAAGAATACGTACATATGTGTATGTTCTGTTGTTGGTGTTCATGATTAATCATGAATTATAATTTCTTTATGGATAATATTGAGTTGATAATGAGGTGTAAATGAGGTATAAAAGGTGATCTTGGTATGAGTTGTGTTAAGGAAAGTTTTTGAAACAAAATGAGTAGTTGATCTAGAAAATGTTCACTAAATATGCTTCAGTCTTTTAGCTATAACTTCTTCTCTAGTTATCCAAACGAGATGATGATTGATTTTCTTTACACCAGAGACATATGGCTGCATTTCTTATGAAGACATCAAATTTAAATTCTGTCTTTAAGAATCTCAAAATTTGTCATGAAGTTGAGAACTGGGTGTAGTACATTAAAGGATGAATGTAAAATTTGTATTCTAAATTTGAGGGAAATTCAAGATTGATCTAGGCTTAATTAGAGAAAGGTGTCTTCTAGAAAATTATAGTCTTTCTTTTAGCTTTCCAACGGTATATAGTATAGAATTTTTGGACATCTAGGTCGAAATTTATAGTCCTTAGAAGGGGAAATGCTTAGGAGTATAAAGTGGTATCGTCTGTAAAGACATATCGTCTGTGATAACGTCATATCATCTATAAAATTATATCGTTTGTGATGACATCATTCGTCTTAAAAGTTATGTCTTAAGTTGACTTTGCTTCGTTTTAAGTTAATTCTATTTCGTTTTAAGAGTTGCATAGTCTTAAGTTGACTCCACTTCATCTTAAGTTGACTCTGCTTTGTCTTAAGAGTTGCAAAGTCTTAAGTTGACTTTGTTTCGTCTTAAGTTGACTCCGTTTCGTCTTAAGAGTTGCATCATCTTAAGTTGACTATGGTTCATCTTAAGTTAACTCTGATTTGTTTGCTTTCTGCTTTATCTGCTTTCTGCTTCGTCTGCTTTTTGCTTCGTCTACTTTCTGCTTCGTCTGCTTTCTGCTTCGTCTGCTGTTTGCTTCATTTACTTTCTGTTTATGTGACCTAAACTTCTTCTTCGGTATACTATTCACCTGATCATATTGTCTGCTCCAGTTTTCACCCTTTAGAAAATAGAATTTGTCTTTAAGGGCTTCATAAAAGTCGTAGATCTTGAAGTCTTCTTTCGAACCATTCAAAGAACACCCTAATCTGATATCTATAGGAAAAGTTATGATAATTTTCCCAATTCATCTACTTTTTCAATTCGTCTACTTTTTTGTTTAGTTTCTTCTAATCCATTTTGACCCTTCAAATTATAGAATATATCCTCAAAGTCCTCTTAAAAGTTGTAGATCTTGAAGTTCTCTTTGAACCTGTCCTAAGATTATCTTAATCTGACATCTGTAAAGAGAGTTATTCTATTTGTCCCGAGATAGGTTCAATATGATTGAGGGCAAAATCATGTTTGATTCTTTCAGTCATTACTTTGTTATCTGACCTCGTAATTAAGTTATTCTTAAACCAATAGTTTCTTAACACATTTTTCTATCCCTCCATGGAATTTGATAGCATTTGGTGGGAATTCAAAAAAGATGGATTGAATCAAATTAAGGGTATCAATAGGAAGAGTATGAATGGGATGTTTTACTGAACATACTTTGGTATTTTGATGATGTCTTCATCAGAATAGCTCCGAATAAGATGATTCTTATTTCAAGATAAACTAGAGACATGGATCTACAAAATATGAAGAAATCAAAAGCTAATTCAGTCTCTAAGACTTTTAATTTTTGGGAGGAATTTAAGTATTGTGTATTATTTCAACATAAGAACATTTTGAAAATGTTTGGGGCAATACTTTTAGAGTTCTAAACCAAATGGATTGATTTTGGTGTCATTAGAAACTTAAGACAATGGAGAACATTTTTCTAGAAGAAAGAGTTATGTCAGAATGTTCAAAGGTATTGTTGGCAAGACACTTAAGCATAAAAAGACATAAGGCATAAATGGAAGGGCAAATGGGACATTTCTCACTCATTAAGGATATAATTGGAAGAAGAAGTGTTGTCTTGCATTTTAGGAAGAGAGGAAAACGAAAATTGAAGAGAAAAAGAGAGAGTGTCATGAAGAAGAGAGAGAAATATGAAGAGAAGAAGAGAAAGAGAGAAAGAAGAGAAACAAACTAGGGTTTAATTTTTTCTTAGTCTTCAAGAGAGATTTTGGAGTTGTTCAAGAAGCGAAAAAAGTAGAGGAAGAGAAGAGCTTCCCTTTGAGCTAAAGATCCCTTCATTTGGTGAATAATGAAGGCAAGATCATTTTGGATCTTTTGGATTTTTGGAAGGATTTTAGTTCATAGATTTTAGAAAATGCCTGGGTTTAAGTATTCTAGAACCAACTTTTGTGATTTACATTGTGGGGTTTTCTATTGGATTCCTATTGAATGAGACTTGATTTGTTTTAGGGAACTAAGAGAATCCTACACAAGAGTAAGGAGAAAGACAACCTTAACTTGGATTTTTGCAAGCAAATTAGGTGGGCAATATATTTATAGTTATTGTGTAAATAGGCATTTTGCCTATGTGTGTGTATATGCTAGAATTGCTAAATTGTTAATTACTATGATGTGTTTTATGTTATGCATTGAAAGATGCATGACAATTTGATATAATTGAATTTTGATTTTGATCATGTTATGCCTTGAAATATGTCATGGCATTTTATATAAATGAAAAGAAAGGAAAGAGCTTGAAAAGTATGAAAGTATGATAAAATGATTTGAGCATGATTATGTGCTTTTGTTTGGGCAAGAGAGGAACCCATTTTGTTAGTCACATGCACATTGACCCTTAGCCTTCTTCCGACTGCCCGCTTGAGGCCACAAGATCCTGAGAATTCGAACTCGTTTTGTTCACGGAGTAAACCTTGGTTTCACTATTTCATTCGACGGAACTCTCTAACCATTTGTTTGTTCATTGCATCTTTGAATTGTCAAGAATGGTGCATAATTGAGTGTTATGTGATATGAGTTTTGAGCTAAATTTGATGAATGTTTAAATTGCTAGATATATATGTACATATGCTTGACTTTGGTCAATTTCCAATGGCTATAAATATGTTAGTCACTGAGCTGTGTAGCTCACCCCATTACCTTCCACTTTGCAGGTGAAGAAAAAGCAGAACAACATTGATCCTTGCAAAGTTTGGCAAACACCAAGAATAGAGACTTTTGTAATTTAGTTAAGAAATTTTTGGTATTTATAATCATATTAAGCATAAGCATTCAATTGTATCATGTGTATTTTGAATACTGTATTAGGCCAATGGTGTGGCTTTTGAATTGAAAAGATATTATGAAAACAAGCATTGTGTTCTGTAATAGGTCCAAGTGATTACTGAAACTCTGATGTATTTAGTAATGTTTGCATCTTTGTGACTAAATTTGTTTTAAATAAATTGGGCTGATTTGATTATCAATTGTGTTGAAATAAAAAACTTGTTTGATGTTTGACTGTTGTGGGCACGCCACTCTTATGGGATGACGAGCTTTGTATGACTCCGGATTGTTAGGCTTCAAAAACGGGGTCCAACATCTTGTGGTATCAAAGACAGGTTAAATGTCTCCAAATGCTGGGCTCCGGAATCGTGGTCCAGCATGAGCACTTAAGCACACCAAAATGGTTTGGGAGGTCCATAAATAGAACGAACTAACACATTCCCATATAATGGTCTTGTGAATGAACCAACACAATCCCACATAGTGGTTTTGGGTAGTCATAAACATGAGGGAGTCCATGAAGGAGCTCCATGCCACTAACGGGCAAGCGGGAGAAGCCTTTAGTCAAAGTGCACTTGACATACATAATGGACCAAACCAAACCCACATAACATGTATTTCATAACTTGTAAATGTGTTGCCCAAAATGGCACATTCTTCATGATTTTTCATAAACATAATATCTTTCAAAAATCATTTTCATATTCTTCCTAAACTTATTTCCATCGTTTTCAAAGTCTTTTCAAAATCGCCAACACAATTAATATATTAAACATATAGCAATTTATCAATTCATTTAAAAAGCAATAAATGTAACATTTATGACGCAATTGAAATCATTAAACTTCTTGGTTCAAAAAAAAATAGTGGCTTATTTACTTTATTATAAACATGTACCCACCTTAAATTCCTTGCTTAAGAAGTTGGCTTAAGGATGTCTTTTATCTTGCTCCTCTTGCCCCACTTGATTTCCTTAAACAATAACCAAAATTCCATTCAATTTGGTTTACAAATCGGAAAGTCATACCTCAACCATTTGGACTATTTCTTATGCTGAAACAAAATTCTATGCTCAAATTGCATCCCGAAATTGAAATTCTTATAGATTGAATTTAGACTCGATTCCTTTATACAATTTGTATCCCTATTCCAAAATCAGTTCATTTGGACATCTACAGAAAAAGTTATGCCTAAAATACGAAAACATGTTCAAGCTGTTTCCGGACAAACTTCACTGTGGCGAGCTAAAAAGTTAGCCGCGGTAAACTTTGATTTTTTTCAATGTTGGCCGCAGCGAACTACAGAGTTGTCCACGACGAACCATTGGGACTTCACCGCGGTGAACTTTCGCAGAAACTTAACTCTTATTCCAAATTTTCCCGATTCCAATTCTTCATTTACATCATCTATTCATCATTCACATTCATCAAACATAAAACACCATTTTATGTCATTTAATCTCTAACAATCATCATAATTGCTTCATTTAACCATTCCCAAAGTTTGTTTAGATTAGAAAACTCAACTTACTTTAGAAATCCATAAACATCCATCTAGGGTTTCTTTTCTTTCTTCCTACACAAACTCATTCTCTTCCTATTTCTTTGTTTTTTACCCAAGTGAGAAGAAAAGATGGTAGAACTTACCTAGAACAAGTTGGTTTTCTCTTCTTCTTCTTCTTCTTTCTTTCTTCTCCCACGATATTCCCTTCTTCTTTCTTCTCCCATGTTTTTCTCTCTTATTTTCTCTTCTCTCCCATGATTTCTTCCTCTTCTTATAATTCAAGACAACAATTTTTCTTGTCCTTCCAATTATACCCCTCATTAGTTTAGCTCTTCCAAATTTGTCCTTCACATAATGCACTCTTACTAATTTAATTCCACTAAACCTTATAATAAAATCCTACTAATATTGACATAACAATTAACTCCAAAAATTAACCCATAAAAACCTCATAATTCATGTAAATCATGCTTATTCATCAAGAAAAAAATTTGAGGCCAACATTTCTCCCCCTCTTAAAAGAATTTTGCCCTCGAAATTCTTATCTAATTGATCAGGAAGGCAGGATGTTCCTCCATTTCCCATTTAAATTCATCCCTCGAATAATTTCTTTCAAATGACCATAGTCAATAGACTCACTCGGTCTTTCAATCCTGTATTTGGTTATTCACTTTCTTAACTAGTTCCTCATTATGTTTCAGTTTACTAACAATTTTTCCACTTCCTATGTCGATAACACCAATATCATATCATATCAATATTTCTTAACATACTCACATATATCACATTACAAATCTAAGACATCTTTTATCAGTAGCACTGACTCATAGTAATTTCATACAGACCAATTCATATCGGGCGTAGCTAATCCTTTTTTCCTAACCTGAGCACACCTTGTACTTAATGTAAGCACGCCTTATCAAGGTGATACTCTCCGAGACAATTTATCTTTCACTTAATAATTCACATCCCTGTAGTGTTAATATACTTAACTCTTATGTTCATCTCACATTACTCCATACCTTCGGTATTGATCCACCAACTCCTTTATCATTCTTGAATCACATAATTTCTATTACAGATTCATTTCACTCATCAATAATATCTTTTGAATCAATCCTGGCCTTCAATCATTTTAGGCCTTATTCATTTTAAAATGCCCCATACAATAATCTAATAACATCACTGCGATAATGATTGTTATGCTTAAAGACGATAGAAGTTGTACATTGATCTCATACTCCTATGAACTCCAAAATATAAGCTTCAAGCATATCTACAACAATCAAGACTGTTGGCAACTAACAAGTGTGGTCATTTTCTTCTACCTCCTTAGCCATCAAACGCTATCTCGGCGAATTCCTACTAGGATGTATATCATAGGTTGTGAGTTATGCTTATCTAATAATCTCTTTGCTCAATCATCTTTATCGATACATATACTTCTTATTTCAATCACAAAATATCATTCTTCCTATTCGAACTTAAAATTCATATTCATTTCTAATTTCTTAGTAAGATTTACAATTTTTGAATCCTCAATTTGGGCTTTATTCATATGAAATTGATCTTAATTTTTCATTGCAACTAATAATGCTTCATTTCATCCCAAATTCAACTCCATTCTTCACTCTTTATTGTACTAGATTCGATAACCTCAATATCCAAATTTGGGATACACTACTATTGAATTTTCTATTCAATACATCTGATTACAAAACTAGCGTTACTAGTATATTACTCATTTGTAAAATCATAATCCTTCAAATAACTCTATCTGTTGTCTTAGTCTCGTATTCAATTCTTTCAACTCAATAATTTCCTCAAAGTTTAATGATTTATATATTTCAAATTTTTTTTGTACTTATAATGTCTCCAAACTTTCAAAACAATCACTATTGCAGCAAGTTTCGATTCATGTATCAAATAATCAACCTATGAGGTTTCAATTGTCTCCATGCATATGAACTCACTTTATCATGCTGCATTGGATTTTATCCTAATCTCTTATACAACATCATTGTATACTATAAAATCTCCAAATCCATATGATATAATTAATATCGGTGTTATAATTCCTCAAAATTCTATTTACTTTCATTACTCTTACAATTTACACGTTTTTTTCCTCAAGTATTCAAACTATTCTTCTTAATTTTTTGAATACATTTAATATATCATCAAATTTTTTCTTGGATCGCTTTAATCTATGATACCATTGTACTATCAGGGCATTTGTTAACTCAAACAATTATTATCAACTCCATGTGCCCCTGATTAGTTCTCATAATTCCTTAGATAACTAATTCCTCAATGAGGTAACATTGTCTCATGTTATTTTCAATTTCCCAATTAACTTCCTTTCTCGAATGATTTTCTCAATTCATTCGATTTCCTCTGATTTCACATTGACTTATTCTACTATCTGCTCATTCATACTAATTTCTCCACTCATTTCAATTTATTTTCAATCTTAACTTCCTGTGTTTGTATCACATTCATCGGGTCAAATTTGTATCTCCCATACATATTTACACAGAATATAATGTGGACCTATATACTCCTCATATTAGCAATTAATGTCTCCTCAAATTCAGGAATCCACTCACATAGTTGGATACTTTACATCAAACAAAATACATACATTCTTAGTAGTATATATATTCTGCCTCTTATCCTTAAGTCTCTGCTAGGGATATGACTCTAATATTTATTTTTGAATCATTTCACATTCATTTCTGATTTGTTCTTTCATTGACCATTCTTAATATAAACTATTTGATCTGCTTAACCTAATTCAATGAAATTCTTCTTCGAAAGAAGATTTCTTGTTACTATCATCTATACTGTTCATGCAATCTTTATCAATCAACTATATTCATCATTGCTATTTCAGCCATTATTAATACCTCAATAAGATTAATTTCAACTATTCATGATATTGCAATAATTTCATTTTCTGTCAAACTTTATATGATCAAAATATTCCTTATAATAAAACTCAATGACATAAGAGGCATATTCGTTACTCTTATGTTTTGGTATGTACCATCAAGATCATTACATATTATATATAAAATTAATTTCGACAGGTCACCAATTCATATCTCATACTAATGATACTTTAATCACAATTGAGTCTGAGCAACCTCTGAATATTCTACGACTATTCAAAAAAATGTACTCCTCCATAGTAGTTACCTTTTCAAAAAAACATCACCTATATTATACTTCCATCACATTCCACTGATTCATCTTATTATTTTTATCCATAGGGATCATAGATTACTTCTTATACCATATCCAAATCTAGATCTTATGTACTCAATCACATTATTCACTAATATATTCACATTATCGGATATGTACTCATAATAACTGGTCGACATAACCTTGAGAACTTCTACATATATCACTATCATTTGTTTCATTTTCCCTACGTACAATTTAGAATTATAGACGTATAGCCATCTTGAAATTTTGATCTCATATTCACTAACTCAATGTTATATTAGATCATAACTCTTATCATATCAATTAAACAATCATTCTAAATTCTAAGTTCAACCTTTCAACTCCACTTTGCCTTGTACATCTTAAATCTTGTCATTTTCACCTATGTCTCTATTTCTTCTCAGTCAATATATGAATATAATTTCTCATCCATATCAATACAAGTACATATCCACAACAAAATTTTGTCACCAAATTCACTGACATAACCATAAAGGATGAATCTGTGCCTAACATATCAGACTACATAATATCTCTTATTTCTAAATATCCACAAACTTTCATTTTTTTATATCATGAAATGCCCATGTAAGATACTAAATCTAGGTTCTCTGATACCACAACTGTTGAACCCCATTTTTGAAGCCCAACTTCGGAGTCTTGAAACATGAGGATAATCCAATAAAATCTCCTTAACCATCTTTAGTTTATCTTTATGTCTCTGATATGAAAATCTGTTGGGTCCTTGGGTCCTGGTAGGCAGGTTCGCCATGGTAAACTTTATGTTTTGCCGCGGCGAACAAACAAGAACTCCTTCTGAGACTTTTTGGGAAAAGTTCGTTGTGGTGAAGATGTAAAATTAGCCATAATAATGCCTTTCGGGAAGGGTTCGCCGCGACCAACTATGGCTTCGTTGCAGCGAACCCTTGGAACGACAACCCAGACCCCATTTCATAGCAATTCAACTACCAACACTATTTCATCATACTCTCTAATCTCTACTCATTTGATACCTTACTTACCACTAATTCTCATCTTTCACAAATTCCTATTTTTCTTTTCCATAACATCTCACTTATCTGTTACAACAATTCGTAATCAAATTGATCAATCTCAAAATGATAACTTCCTCAAGTATATCTAATTTCAACTCAACCTCATCCATATGCAAATTCATATTTCATTAACCTCAAAAGAAATAGTTTTACAAAACTTTAATCACATATCAACATGACATCATTTGCTTAATACAAAATACACACGGATGCTCATGTTTGATATGTTGCTAAAGCTATAAAAAATGTCAAACTAACTTAGTACAAAAGCTAACTATCTTGTAGTTGCCAAATGCCTTTCTGTTCTTGATCACTCGATCTCTTACTCATCACCTAAAGATGAGGAGGAACGGGGGGTGAGCTTGAAAGCTCGTGGGTGACAGTTTATAACAAAAGAATAAGCAAAACTTTTAAAATATTCATTTATCAATACAAAGTCTAATTGAATTTATAAAACGTATTGTTCTCAAATTCTTAACCAACATTCATAAATTACAAATCATGTATGCATCAAACTTGTTAACATATCATGAGCACATAAGCACATCAAAATGGTTTGGGAGGTCCATAAATAAAACGAACTAACACATTCCCATATAATGGTCTTATGTAGTCGTGAACAAAACGAACTAACACAATTCCACATAGTGGTTTTGAGTAGTCGTAAACATAAAGGAGTCCATGAAGGAGCTCCATGCCACTAGCGGGTAGGCGGGAGAAGCCTTTAGTCAAACTGCACTTGACATAAAGAATGGACCAAACCAAACCTACATAACATGTATTTCATAATTTGTAAATGTGTTGCTCAAAATGGCACATTCTTGAAAACATGATTTTTCATAAACATAATATCTTTCACAAATCACTTTCATATTCTTCCCAAACTCATTTCCATTGTTTTCAAAGTCTTTTCAAAATCGTCAATGCAATTCATATATTAAACATATAGCAATTTATCAATTCGTTTAAGAAACAATAAATGCAACATTTATGATGCAATTGAAATCATTAAACTTCCTTGATTCAAAGAAAACATTAGTGGCTTATTTACTCTATTATAAACATGTACCCACCTTGAATTCCTTGCTTAAAAAATTAGATTAAGGATGTCTTTCTTGTTGATCCTCTTGCATCTCTTGCCCCACTTGATTTCCTTAAACAATAACTAAAAGTCCATTCAATTTGGTTTAGAAATCGGAAAGTCATACCTTAACCGTTTGGACTATTTCTTATGTGAAAACAAAATTCTATGGTCAAATTGCATCTTGAAATCGAAATTCTTAGAGATTGAATTTAGACTTGATTCCTCCATACAATTTTTATCCCTATGTCTCTACTTTACACCAAATTAAAAATCAATCCATTTGGACATCTACAGAAAAATTTATGCCTAAAATACCAAAACATGTTCAAGCTGTTTCTAGACAAACTTTGTCGCGACAAACTTTGATTTTTTTCAATGTTGGCTGCGGCGAACTACAAAGTTGGCCGTGGTGAACCCTTGGGACTTCTTCGCTGCGAACTTTTGCAAAAACTCAACTCTTCTTCCAAATTGTCCTGATTCTAACACTTCATTTACATCATCTATTCATCATTCACGTTCATCAAACACAAAACACCATTTTATGTCATTTAATCTCTGACAATCATCATAATTGCTTCATTTATCCATTCCCAAAGTTTGCCTAGATTAGAAACTCAACTTAGTTTAGAAATCCATAAACATCCATCTAAGGTTTCTCTTCTTTCTTCCTACACAAACTCATTCTCTTCCTATTTCTTTATTTTCTACCCAAGTGAGAAGAAAAGATGGTAGAACTTACCTAGAACAACTTGGTTTTCTCTTCTTCTTCTTCTTCTTTCTTTCTTCTCCCACGTTCTTCTCTTCTTTCTTCCCCCATGTTTTTCTCTCTTATTTTCTCCTCTCCCACGATTTCTTACTCTTCTTCTAATTCAAGACAACAATTTTTCTTGTCCTTCCAATTATACCCCTCATTAGTTTAGCTCTTCCAAATTTGCCCTTCACTTAATGCACTCTTACTAATTTAATTCCACTAAACCATATAATAAAATCCTACTAATGCACTCTTACTAATTTAATTCCACTAAACCATATAATAAAATCCTACTAATATTGACATAATAATTTACTCCAAAAATTAACCCATCAAAACCTCATAATTTATGTAAATCATGCTTATTCATCAAGAAAAAAATTCGAAGGCCAATAAGGCCTATGTGGTTCCTAACCAGTATACATCGAGTCATAGGCTAGGCCTATGTATTTCTATTTCATGTATGTTCACATTTTAGGTTATCTATACCATCTTGATGTGTATTGAATTTTATTTGCGATATATATTTTTCTTGCTCACTAAGTACATAGTGTACTCACGCCTCCACCTTCCAACCATGCAGGTAAATTTAGTGAGCTTGAAGCTCTGAGTGGATCATGCAGTCTTTTGATATTTTCAGGGTATTACCACATGTGGGTAGTTTCTATTTTGTACTTTAGTTGTATAGTAGCTCATGAACTGTTTTACTATTTTTATTAAATTGATTATGTTGATATACTTTATGATTGTATAAATTTAACTCTTGACTGTTTTGTTGTTGTAAAAGACTTTATGTATGAACTTTTGATACTACTGTTGAGATTGCTTTGAGTGGACTTTAAAGTCCTAAAGTTGTGTTTGGATGTGAATATAGAAGTGTGTTTAAAAAATTGTTTGCAGGTATTTGAGTGAGTTTTGGGATTTTTAAAATACAGTCGTTGTGTTATCCAAATTTTTCAAAAAAAAAAGAAGGGATAGATGCTCAGTTAGCCTTGCATAGTCGGATTAAGAATACCGTGAGTGTCCTTAACTCGGTTATGTGACGGTTGTCATAGGCCTGATGTGATACTGGGTCGTGACACTAGCAGTATTTTGCTGTCCTCTACAAGCTCTTAACAAATGAAGAAGTAATTTGCTCCATATAAGTTTCAATGATCTCTCTAAAAAAGAATTGCCATTTTCTAAAGCACAAGAGATTTGATAATGATATGACTTTTAAGAGTATTGATGTATCTCAACAATTTGGCTTTCTCTCTTCTTTCCTTCTATGCTTCTTTATTTCGTAACTTTAGTGGCTTTTGCTTAAATAAACATTTTCTTCAACTAGTCGTTTTTTCATTTCTGTTCTGAATTTGACTTTAAATCTTTAATATTATCTCTACTAGAATCTTGCAATAATCAATCGTTAAGAGAAATCTGGAGTTGATTAACGAAATATGTGATTAGCAGGATCCTTTCGGATTTTGTAGAATGAATAAAGTAAGTTCATAAAGAAGGTTTCTGCAATAAAGGAAGCATTTATCATATGATTTTATTTCCATTTGAGAATTAACCTGTTAGAAATAAAAGGAAATAAATCCAATTTGAATTTTGAAATATTAGAAGGTCATTATCAAAATCATTAATAAGCCTTGAGCTAAAAATCTCCCCCTTTTTGATGATGACAAACAATAATAGATATACTTTCAAATTTCAAGTAAGAACGATAGTTTTCGAGAGATAACTGTAAGCTTTATAAATTCTCACTGATTAGAAGGAGCCTTTCCTTTTTACCATATAGACTTCACAGAAAAATATATCACAAATTATATCATCAATTCTTAGAAAAGTGTATCATATATCATATATCAAAATATATCTCCTTAATTATCCCCTTTTGTCATTATAAAAAAATAGAGGGAAAAGAATCAATCAGGCAAAAAATAGCAACAAAGTTATTGAAGAGATATATAACATGTCATGCCCAA
This sequence comes from Erythroxylum shatona, assembly GCA_027568895.1. NCBI lineage: Eukaryota > Viridiplantae > Streptophyta > Magnoliopsida > Malpighiales > Erythroxylaceae > Erythroxylum > Erythroxylum shatona. The sequence goes on along the minus strand of JAOSBK010000206.1, from coordinate 20,885,557 downwards.
AATCATGCAAGGTGAAAATATATCATCAACTGACTCTTAACTCTCCCCCTACATTAGAGCTGAGGATTCTTCACAAAGAGATGGAACATTAACATAAAACTAAGATAAATGGTCATTCTCTCTTTCCAGTATGAGTAGTTGTTTTCATTGAAATAAGGAGGCTTTGAGACGGATTGTCTTTCAAAACTTCTCAGGATGTTTGCCATCATCTATCACATGTTACAAAACAAAAAAAATATGAAACCTTGCTCTAATACCAAATGAAAAAGCAAACACGCGCAAGAGATACTTTTAATTCGAATAAAATGATAAGGGTCCGTCGAAGTTTAAAACAATAGGAGTGTAATATCCTAGTTCAATGATTGTACTGTGTAATACGTTGTACATGCATTTTATAAAGTATGCTCTATTTATGGTGTACTAGAGTAATTTAAGTGTTTAAATGTATTATTGAAGTTATAACATAGATCACTAATAGACCAAAGACAGTTCTGGACTCGACTGAAAATTTCTCAAAATTTTTTTAAGAACTTTGAAAAGCTACATAATAAGTCTGAACAAGTTTTAAAAGCCCTTAAATGTTCTTTGGAGATTTAGGTGATACTTTTCAATGAAATCCGGATGATTTCAATGACATTAACTGATTTTTGGGTTCAACCTGAAAATTCTTCTGGGTAACCGAAAAGTTACCGAATAATTTCAAAATATGATGAAAAGCTCCAAAATTAGGATTGGAGTCCATAGGAACTGAAACCGGTCAAAACAGAGGTTGTTTGAATAGAATTCGGGTAATCCGAAATTATTAGACTAAAATGCCCTTTTTGGAAAATAAATATGTATTGATGATTTTAAACCCATTCAAAATTTTTAAAAGCATCCAATCAATAAATATTGACTCTAGTTAGAGTATTTCATGGTCAATTTGAAAATCCGATTGTGGAATGTTTTCGAGATTTAATGTGGTTAGTCGATCAATTAAATGCATTAAAGGGCAATTTGATCTTTTCGTACTAATTAAGGGTAATTTGGTCTTTTTACATGATATTAGTAGATTGATGAGTCACTAGAGATGACCAATGAGATGATGACATATGTTTGATGAGTCATTAGTGATCACAAATAGGAAGGTGACATTTGTAATCCATTAAATGAGTATTAAAAGCATAACTTAAGACGTTTCGCTTCATTCTTTCAACATAAACGTGAGAGTGATGAGAGAGGAACGTGAGCAACAAAAAAAAGAAAGGGAAAAGAAGAGAAGTCAAGGGTTAACATCAGCTAAGGAGAGAGCAAGAAGAGTGTAGTCATTTTTTATGGAATTTGATGGAGATTTGGAGAATCTTGAAGTATTCATCAAATACTCAAAAGATTGGAGGAAAAGTGGCAAGGTTCCTATCTTAAATTTCTAATTTTTATGGGTTTCATTGAGAGAGATGAATGTGTTTAAGATCAATGTTGTCTTGTTGTCTTGGTATTACTTTGATGTTTCTTTGTATAGAATTAGATGAATATGACAAGAGAGGAATGTGTAGTGGAATTCTGTCTTAGGTTAACTTAAACCAGTCACAATAGTTTAGCTATAACTCAGCCTACAGACCTCTAAATTGAGTGATTCAAATTGAAGCTTAAACCTAAGACATAGTACTAAAAATCTCTAGAAGAGACATAGACCTAATTCGAGACAAATTATATTGAAATTTGAGATCGAAAGTGGCAACCTGATATTGCCCCTGTGTTGAAACAGCTTCTGATATTTGGTACATTTTTCATGATTTAGAAGTTTAAATGGTTTTTTATGATATAGAACCTAGAGACTAGGGGAACAAATGTATAAAAGATCTCCAAACCTAATTTGAACGTTTGTGAAAATTAAGAAACAATTGGAGATATGGATTCTGGACATGGGTCATAAATGTGACTCATCATGCATGATTATCATATGGTGAATTAAATTGAGTGAGATTGTGTTTTGAAGAAATTGGTAAGATAGAATGGAAAAAATATGGTATTTAAGTGAATTTTGAAGATAGATTTGGAAACGGTGACCAATAGGTTAGCTTACAAAAGTAAACAGAAATATGATTAGCATGCGTGTTACACAATTAAATCCAAATCTCGAATTAGGTTAAATCGAATATATATTTTTAATGCCTTATTTCCTAATTTGAAAATAAATACCTAAGCAAAATGCATTTTGTGTAGGTAAAGGAGAATCACTGAACACGTGGGTGTGCTTGGCGATAAGTGTGCAAAACTGTGAGTATATTTTAATTGTTTTATATGACTAAATTATTTACAAAAGAATTGATGACATGTGAGTGTATTTAATTATTTTATATGACTAAATTATTTGCAAAAAAATTGATGACACGTGAGTGTATTTTAATTGTTTTATATGACTAAATTCTTTACAAAAGGAATGATGACATGTGAGTGTATTTTAACTATTTTATATAACCTAATCCTTTCTAAAAGAATTGATGACATGTGAGTGTATTTTAACTGTTTATATGACTTAATTCTTTGTAAAAGAATTGATGACATGTGAGTGTTCTTTAAGTTGTGTTTATGCAAATGATTTTCATTTGATCATGAAATGAATATTTATACTGAGTTTTATGCAAATGATATTTACAAGTGAATATTGCTAGCATAAGTGTATGCATTAGCAATAAATCAGTTTTAAATTGAAAGTTAAATTTTATATGATTGGGGGTTACATTGAAATAATTCTATTATGAATTCTCCGATACTTAATTTAGAAAATAAGATGAGTCGTAAATGTAAGAGTTGCTTTTGCTTATAATACACCGCTAAGCTTTACACATGTATTATACCGGTATATTTATAATGGTTAACTTGTTACGGGTAAGCGATATAGAACCAACTCCATAAATAGTGGTGAACTAGTTACGGATAAGCGATGTAGAACTAGCTCTGTAACTTGTTATGGATAAGCGATGCAAAGCTAGCTCCGCAACTACCAGTCTATGGCAGTTAACCTGTTACGGATAAGCGATACAAAACCAGATTCATGACTTTAGGCCTAGTGTATCGTATGGTAAAGAAACTAGTGGTGGGCAAACTGAGTAAGGAAAGTCATGAAAATAGTAATTCCGCCACTATTTATGTTTAAAGTGATTTGAGACGTATCGTATGATACCAATTCTAGTGGTTGGCTTATTTTTTAGTATTAAAGTTTTTAGAAAACTTATTGCTACCACTGTTTATTGATAAAGGAAAATGGGATATGGAAACTTTTACATGATGAGTTTAATTTCGAAAAGCATTTTGAAATAGTTTTTTATAAAAAAAATTGAAATTGTGTTTTACGAAATGTTATATTATTACAAGGTTTGATGATGCACGAATAAATTGTTATGGAAAATGTTTTACCATAAGCTTTATGATTGTATGGAATATTGTAGTTATATTGTTATAAAAAGTTCAATTTTCTTGTAAACTGATTACACTCACTGAGCTCGTCTAGCTTATTCTTATTTTTATGTTTTTAAACAAACTACCCCATGTATGGTTACAGGTGCTGTGGTAATTGGGACTCCACCTCAAGATTAGTTGTATTGTCGGGTGTTGCTGTGATTGTGTCATTTTTCTATGTACATTTGTGTAAAGAATGGTTGTTTAATAAAGCTTTTAAATGAAATGCATGAATATGTTTTAGCTTTTAAAAGTTTATTGTAGTGATTGTTGAGAAATATTTATTTAGGTTGCTTGTGAGTGGACTTAAAGTCCAAAATTTGTAGTTGAGAAATTGGTGAGAATATAGAAGTGTTTTCAAATTTTACAGGGATTTTAAAATTTTTGAGAATATTAAAATACAGTTGTTATGCTGCCGAAAATTTCAATAAAATGATAGGAAAAAAAACTCCCACTATTTTTCGCGTTTTTAATTATTAAAGTATAAAAGGCTTTAGATAGTTAAATGACTTGGCTTTGTAGGAACCCTTCAGTTTGAGTCAGATATTGATTGGAGGGCAATCGTAGGATCGTCAGAAGGCCTCCACTCGAGTTCCAGAAGGGGAACTTCATGATGGGTCCTTTCAAGAAGCCTATAAAGCAACAGAGCCTATTAAGCATTAGAAACCTATTAAACAAAAGGAGCTTGCTAAAGGATAAATCTAGTTAAGGCAAATTAAAACAAAAAGGCATCTGTTAGAAACTGAAAAGAACTTATTACAAGTTGAAAAACAAGAGCCTATTAAAAGTGAAGAGGCCTCTAGCTGAAATAAATACATACAATATAATGCAAAAATATAAAAGTTAAGAGAAGAGAAAGAAGGGCGTAGTCGATTTATACTAGTTCAGCTTATAACCCAAGCCTACGTCCAGTCTCCAAGTATGCAACTTGAGTGTTTTACTATAAAACCAAATAGTAATTTGACTAGCCTCTTTAAGCTCACGAGTACATATTTTTCAAGGTTCTCTAACCTTCCAACGAGTACATACATTTTAAGGTTCTCCAACCTTCCCACGAGTACATATTTTTCAAGGTTCTCTAACCTGCCAACGAGTACATACATTTCAAGGTTCTCCAACCTTCCCACGAGTACATATTTTTCAAGGTTCTCCAACCTTCCAAACTAGTAGTATTTTTCTAGCCTCTATAAGATGTCAACAAATGAAGAACTAATTTGCTCCATATTAGCTTCAATTATCTCTCTAAAAAAGAATTGTCACTTTCTAAGGAACAAGAGATTTGATAATGATATAACTTTCAATAGTATTGATGTATCTCAATAATTTGGCTCTCTCTTCTTTCCTTCCATGCTTCTCTGTTTTGCAACTTTAGTGGCTCTTACTTAAATAGACATTTTGTTCAACTAGTCGTTGCTTCATTTCCATTATGAATTTGACTTTGAATCTTCAATATTCTCTCTGCTAGAATCTTATAATAATCAAACCATTAAGAGAAATATGGAGCTGATTGATGAAATATGTGATTGGCAAGATCCTTCCGGATTTTGTAGAATAAATAAGGTAAGTTTATAAAGAAGGTTTTTGTAAGAAAGGAAGCATTTATCCTATGATTTTATTTCCTTTTGAGAATTAACCTGTTAGCAATAGAAGGAAATAAATCCAATTTGAATTTTGAAATATTACCATCATCAATCATTAATAAGCCTTGAGATAGCAATTTAAACAATTTGAAGCTTGTTTTTCGAGTTATGGATAACAAGACATATACTTTTAGTATTATCTTTGCTTATACAAATTTATAGTTGGTCTTAGGTGAAAGTTAAGGTTTGTGCTAAGTTTTACATATGTTGTGAGTGGTGACTGATCAGTGGGTATGTCTATCAGTACATATAACATGCGGGACATATTTTTGAACTGTAACTTATCAAGTTGTAACAAAGCAATCTTCATCAGAGAACGTATAAGTTGAAAACATTTGGATTTCCCTTGCCTATACCTATTTGATGACTTTTGAGCTCCATTTGCAAATGGGATATGATTTAGTCTTCACTAAACATAGTATTGTGCTCCTTGGCACAATATTTAAAAGTTGGACTGATTAAGGATAATTCAATATGGTTTCCTAGGAAGAAGACTATCACAATGGCTAAAGGAGAAGTTTATGAGAAGATGTACAGGGATTTGAATCCAGTCAAAGGAGCACAGAGAATTTTCAAGATAGTGAGAGATAGGGCACGTAAGATGGTGGACTTCAACAAAGTCTGTTGTATACGTGACGAGGAAGGACAAGTACTCACAGATGCCCAAACCATCAAGCGGAGGTGGAAGAGATACTTCCATGGCCTATATAACGATGATTTTTTGGTTAACATTGCATTAGGGGAACCCCCAGGTTGGGACAATGTCTTAACGGATACTCATGGATGAAAATCTCGAGAGGAGAAATTACAAAAGTTTTTAGGGGGATGGGGAGCAAAAGGGCAGTAGGATCGGATGGCATTCCTATCGAGGTCTGGAAGCAAGTAGGGACTGTAGGTATTGAGTAGTTAGCTCAGATCTTTAACGTTATCCTAGAGTTGGCTAAGATGCCGGATGAATGGAGCTTAAGTTAGTTAATCCCCTTGTACAAGGCTAAAGAAGATATACAACGATGCCAAAACTATCGCGGCGTCAAATTACTGAGTCATACCATGAAGCTGTGGAAAGAGAATCCAAAGAATTGCTTCGGTATTGGTCAATCAATTCGGATTTATGCCTAGTAGGTCCACTACAAAAGTACTTCATCTGCTTCGGCGACTAATGGAATGCTACAGGAAACGACAACGAGATTTGCATTTAGTTTTTGTAGATTTGGAGAAGGCATATGACAGGGTTCCTAGAGAACTCATATGGTGGTGTTTGGAGGCAAAGGGCATTCCTACGATGTATATCAGAGTAATTAGGGATATGTATGAAGGAGCATTGACTAGCATCAGGATGGTAGGAGGTGACACAGAAGTGTTCTCTATTGGTGTTGGATTACACCAAGGCTCGACTTTAAGTCCTTTTTTGTTCATATTAGTATTAGATGAACTTACCAAACATATTCAAGGGGAGGTATCTTAGTGTATGTTATTTGTTAACGATATTGTCCTGGTAGATGAGACCAAGGAGGGGGTCAATGCCAAATTAGAACATTGGAAAGAAGCGTTAGAGTCGAAAAGTTTTAAAATGAGGAGGTCCAAGATGGAGTATTTAGAATGCAATTTCTCGAATAGTCAGATAGTACAACAGGCGGAGGTAGCAATTGGCTTTGACATCATACCACATAAATCAAATTTTAAATACCTCGGATCCATCATTCAGAGAGATGGTAACATCGATGGCAATATATTACATCGTATTAGATATGGGTGGATCAAATGACGAAGTGCATCGAGTATTTTATGTGATAAAAAGGTCTCCATAAAACTCAAAGGGAGGTTCTATAAAATGGTGATTCGGCCCACCATACTATATGAGGCAAAATATTGGCTGACTAAACATAGACACACGAGACAGTTGGTGGTAGAAAAAATGCATATGCTTAGGTGGATGTGTGACATTACCATAAGAGATAGGGTACGAAATTGGGTATTAAGAAAGAGACTACAGGTGGTAAGTATTGCAGACAAGTTGAGAGAGACAAGACTTAGGTGATTTGGACATATGTGCAGGATGCCATCTGATACTCCGATACGACGCTGTGGGATAATAGACCTTAGTAGCTACAAGAAGAGGAGGGGAAGGCCTTACAAGACCTAGAGGGAAGTGATCAAGAAAGATATGTCAGAGTTGGTTCTCACTAAGACAGTTGCTAGAAGTAGGAAAGTTTGGCGTTATAGCATAAGGGTAAACGACACACGTATCACATAGGAAGTTTAACCCAATGTTGGGGAAAGATTCCCACAACGGACGCCTAAACCGTAGGATTGTCATATCCTCAGGGCCACTCAGTGAAGACCCCTAGCGCGACTAGTGACACAAAGAGTCGATCTTTACAAGGTGTAAGGTATTGGGAGATTTGGTTAAACATCAGGTTTATCTTTGTCTTTTATTGTAATTCTATTTACTATAATATTCGATGTGTTAGTTTTACTTTTTCACTTATTTCTTCTGCTAACCTGCATCACTATTTTCCTATCACATCTGCATATGGGTCTACCAAAAACAGTCTCTCTACTATGTAGGGTAAGGTTTCGTGCCACCAGACCTCTCCAGACCCCGCTTCACTGCGGGACTTCAGACTGGGAGTGATGATGATGATATTTAGTTTTTCTATATGTGTGAACCATTAGGTTACTAAATATATAGGCAAAAAAATATAAATTATAACTCTAAATCATATTTAAGATTAGAGAAATTAAACTTCTTTAATTTATTTTAACTCTAATTAAACAATTTATATCTATGAATCAAGATTGACTTCTAGCAACACATCACAACTATCTAAATATCATGTATATAAAAGTAGTTTTGACAAACCTTTTTATACATAAAATTTTCGAATCATTCAATCTTTTTATGATAAAATATGATGACTAGACGTAGAGTATAAAATTAATTTCTACTTCATATGATTCCAATTATATTAGTTCTCTATTATTATTAATTGATTATATTAATAACATCTAAAAACTGTTTTCAAAGTGTTATTTCACCTTGACCAAGGATTTCTAGAATATATAATAATTGAGAACAACAAAATATTTTTCTAATTACTTTAAGATAATGAATCTTATATTTGACCATTCAACTACTTTCATATAATTCATGTTATATCCAGTCAATACTAAATAAGCTAAATTTTACTAAGATAGATCATAAGTGGTATCAAAATATAATAATTCTTATATGAGATACTTTGGAGAATTTCTATAGGCATATAAGTAATGTTCTAAATAGAATTCTAATATCATGTCAGTTCAATGAACTTATTCTCTAACAGGTATTTACACACTTATTTAAGTATCATTATACTTTATTCTTTATAATGAAAACCTCAAAATGTGCTAGTTTTTCTACTCTATTAATGTCTACTCTTAGTAGAACAACGACTAAGAACAATTTAGAAATACAATAATTATAGTTTCATCATAATTTGATTTACAATGTGCTTTTATCACATAGACTTTATCTTATACATAAGTTAATTAAACAAATACACATAAGATAAATAATGTCTTTAAATAATTACATCAAAAAATTATTACTAACTAATTACCCCTAAGGCCTAAACCAACATATACATATATGTAGCTCCTGTATTCCATAGATGTTAAGACAGGAAAGAATTCCTAGAATCTTTTAGTATTTTCCTTTTTGCAATTGCATGCATTTGTTAATTCTGTAAAATGCTAAGATATATATTTCTTATGCTTCATGCATGGCTGACGTATTGTTAACCAAAAAATATTAATATTTTTCAAACGAGCTAATTAGTTTCAATTTGTGAGAATTAGGAGACCATATTGCACTTACATAACAATTGTATAATTGGTCAGCGAACGTAATTACCAACCATTGTCACATTGAATAGTGTCAAAAAAGCTTTTAAAATTATATATATACATATATACATACCAGCTAAAAATAGCGCTTAGGATTTAGCTAGCAAGTCGCATAAAGTGATGGTGTACGGTAAGAATACAGGAACAAGAAGCTGCATGAAGTTTATGGAGGGTTAACTTTTGTTATCAGGCACATTGCAAAAGCTAGCTACATTGGGATGACAGCCGCATAACAATTTTCACTGTACTAAGAGCTCCGATACATGAACCATTCTTTTCATCACCCAATTTTTACTTATAATAATTATGAAACATGTCCTCATCATTATTCAAGTTCTATTTCATTTTTAAAAAAATTCAAAGTAAAGTTGAAGTCAGATCCCATCAAACGTAATAATGGAAATCTGTAAACAATGATTAATTTATTAGACAAAGTATACATAGGCCGAACGAGAAACCGGGGCTTACCAAAAAAGTGTAATGATATTGACGTAAAGTTGAGATCTAATAATGTAAGGCAATAGTCATCAAGGGGTTTGGACCAAGCCTGAGGAAGGGTGGGTGAAGTTAAGCACAGATGGGGTAGTTAATTCTACTTTTCCATTTGCCACAGCTAGTAGTTTATTGCGTTATGGTTAGAAGGTTTTGTGCACTATATTAGTTCTTGTCTACTGTTAATTGCAGAACTTTGGAGAATACATATCGATCTAGCTCTTGTTTGATATTTGGGTTATAGACGAATAAAGCTCGAAGTGGACACTCTGGGTAATCAACATTTTATCCGGGTCCGATAATTTGAGATTGAGAGGTAGTTCTTTGGAAATGGTCATTCGTGAGCTCTTGGCAATAGCGTGGGAAGTAAAATCTCGCCATATTTTCAGGGAAAGTAATAGATGTGAAGATTAATTAGCCCATGTTGTCAGATCTTTTGATATCGAAATTTTTTGTTTTCAGTATTCATCTTTGGGTTATAATTCTTATATCCTCGCGGATATAGTTGGAGTCTTATCCCCGCTATTAGGCATGTAATAGCGGTTTTCTCCGTTGTAAAAAAAAAAAGAAGAGTTCTTTTAAATTTCAAAAAAATATGTAAAGCAATAATATACAACTCATCGTGACTCAATTCCGTAAATGTGTTGACTTTAGAAGGTAGTACATATGATGGTATGTTCCTTAAATAGGGAAACAATCTGGCGTTCAATTTAAGAGGTCTAATATCCTCAGCCTAATGATTTTGGAATCTTATTGAACATCACCTCTAATGTTACCTATCAGGAAGATCCTCTCCAATTATTAGGGCATCAATGGCGTATAACTCACTTTCTCATTAACAAAAGAAATATTATTCCGTAAGCACCATTTTAAATTCTGATCCGCAATTATTATTTTGATCGTAATATTGCATACAAGGGCTGTGTTACAATAAGGGACGAATCCAAAAAAAATTTTAAGTGAGGCAAAATTTTATTTTTAATGAGAGTAAAATTTTAATGGGGATAAAATTATTTTGAGTGAGGGTAAACTTTTATTTTATTTTATAGAAAAACTTAAAATAATAATATTTTTAATATAAATTGTTTTAAAAAAGTTGGGGGCAGTGGGGACAATTGCCCCCACTTATCCCCAATGTACATCCATCCTTGGTTACAGTTATACTTTTGTAGCAGTAAAAGGAAAATCATGGAATAATTGAAAAGAAGATGACAGGAGAAGAGTGACAGTACTAAAAAACAAATTAATGTAAAGATTTTGACAAACATAATTTGATTTAAAACAGTGCAATGGTTCCCTCTCTTTAAGTAGTTTAGCCCCATCTATTTGATCAACAGGAGGATTGGTACAAAGATTAAGGATAATTTAGATTAGAAGCAACGAAATGCTTGTGACTGTTTTATTGAACCCATTTATCAAATCCAAAGTTATATATATATTTTGAAAATACAAACTTTCAACTTTGACAAAGCCATTTTTCTGATATCTACAATCTATAATTAAATTTTTGTTAGAGAAGTGATGTAAAGGCAATTACCTTTAACAATTATTGTACAAATCATTTCCTGATTAGTAAAGATATTTTTTATTATTTCGATGTTCATACGTTTATAAATTTAATGTTAATCTTAAATTGATTTAATAAAGTTCTTAAAATAAAATATAGCATGGAGGAAATCATGATGAGATCATGATAATGAGATTCCTATCATATGTAACTATATTACTATCTAAACTTTCCCTAGTCATAGGATTAATGAGATAAGATATCATTAATCTGGATAGACTAGCATATGTTATACTCCTTGATTAGATCAAGTACTATATCTCATAAGCTGTAACATGAATTGTTTAGAGTTAACATGGGAATGCTTACTAAAGATAGTAAGTACATTAGATTGACCTACTATAAGATAATCATATAGATATTCTATTCCAGTGTTAATGATAGTCTCATTATAGCAATAGTGCAAGTATCCTTTGACTTGACATACTCAAGGATCTTGGAGACTGATCATGTGCTTTAACTCCATTCATCAGTATCCTTCAGGAGTTACTCGTAGAGTAGTGATTGGGTACAGTTTGAGGTATTCGAAGGTAATTGAGTAGATAATAAAAGATTCATCACTCCTGATAGAAGAAGATGATACCCACGACCTCTTGTCATGGTCATTGCTCAAGAGTCTCTGGCTAGTGCAAATATGTGTCATGATAAGAGTCTTCGATGATATATAGAGCAATGAGATTCTCATGATAAGATCTAATAACACTTAGACTAGATATGACGTAATCAATCTAGTGGGAGTTGACACTTTGACCATATTCTGAATCAAGTAGGGTATAGATGATGAAAAGATAAATTGCATGGTAGTATTGCGTGTGGAAGGATTCATAGTCAAACCACTGACTTTCCGATCAATTAGAGATCATGACATGTTACTAGATACAGCTCTTGACTTACTAGAATTAATTGTTAATTCAAATGGCTAATATAACCGGAAACCTAATGGGTCACACACATAGGAGATCCGAATGATGAATAAAATAGTCTTGAATGGTGATTCAAGATAAGAAAAAGTGTTTTGAGATTGTATCGCGATGTGATCGTGGTAGAAAAAGTTGCATGGAATGGATTGAAAACAAGTATTGTTGGCTTCCATTAATGCATGTAATTCATGGTCATTAACTTCTCGTAACTTCCATTAATACATGTTATTCATGACCATTAACTTTCTGTAACTTTCTATTAGTGATAGACTTATGGAAGGCCAAATGGTGCAAAAAATAGAAATGGTTTTCTTACATTTTGTGTAAGACACAAGTGAAAAAGAAAGATTTTTTTTCTTACACACACACTTTTTCTTTGTAACTCTCTCAAAAGTTCTTGTCTTTACTAGCACAAAGAAAGAATTCTAATCATCTCCTAATAAGGTTTTATCAATGTTTTAAAAACCGAACCGGACCGTACGGTCCGACCGGAAAAATTTTGAACCGGTCAGTGGTCCGGTTCGGTTTTTCCTAAAAA
>JAOSBK010000206.1:20840095-20855701 GCA_027568895.1 Erythroxylum shatona | reverse complement strand
TGACAATCTTAGGTATTTATCCATTAGCTTTATCACAAAATCATTCTCATATAAAAACCCATCTAATTATAATTTATACTTAGGTTTATGCCTCACTACACCATTAAACTCACAATTCATTTCTCATTGAATCACTTCAAACTTTTCTTAAATACACTTTCGGGCCTACTGTTTATGTTCAATCAAAAGGTGATGTAATTTGGTCACACTCTCTTCTAGAAAAGTGTTTCTCTATGTCTTATGTTTCTATTGACACCAAAACCACTTAATTTGGTTCAGTAATTTAGAAGATATGCCTCAAACATTTTTGGACTGCTCTCATCCAAAACAGTAGACTATATTCAACTTCTAGCCAAAAATTGACCATCTTAGAGACAAAATCACAATTCAAAATTTTCTTATATGATTTGTAGCCCTATTTTCTATAGTTTACTCCAAATAAAAAATTATCTCATTTGGAATCCTACAAATCCAAATATAATCAAAATAATGAAGTGTCTTCAGTAAGATAATCCTATTTCACTGTTCCAATAGATTCCACACTTTCATTTGATCAACCTTTTTCATTTCGATTCAGAATGCTACCAATTTTTTTGGAGAGATAGAAAAATGTATCTTAAATCTATTGGTTTAAGAATCACTTCATTTGAAATTCAGGTTATGAAGTTATGGCCAAAAGAATCAACCATGCTCATGTCCTCAATCATGTTGTACAGATCTGGAAAAAATTGGCATAACTTTCACTAGAGATTTCAGATTAAGGTTTTCTTTGAATGGTTTCGAAGAGGACTTCTAGATATATAACTTCTATGAAAACCTTGAAGGTAAATTCTATCATTTAGAGGGTCAAAAATGAGACTAGACGATAAGATTAAATGAACAATGTACCAGACAATATAACATCATCAGACGATATGTCCTCATAAGACGAAGCGTCTTCATAAGATGATCCGTCCTCACTAGACGAAGTGTCTTCACCAGACGAAGCATCTTCACAAGACGATCCATCCTCACCAGATTATACGTTCGATACTCCTGAGCATCTCCACTTATAAGGACCTTAACTTTTGACTCTGATATCCAAAAATTCTAGACTTCCATTTTCTAAAATCCAACACTTCAAATTTTTATTTCTAGTCTTTCACTCCATTTCATTCAACCCATTCACCATAAATTCATACTACCCCTAAATATTCAGATTTAGTCAAGAACCATCCAAAAACCAAAAGTCGATGGTTTATCCTATTCATGTACTGCCACCAATCTGCGTATTTTCAACTATTGTCCATATTATCTATCTTCTTTCCACCTTTTATTTATACATTCATTCCCATCTTAGACCATCATTTTACAACTACTCGTTAACTCCCAAATCATTTTCTTGATCATCTTTAAAGCTTTCATTTACTCATGTATACACATACATACATATGTACTTGTTCTTATTTTTCTTTGTTTAAAATGCCTTGCTTTTAATTATTTAACTTAAACTAGTTATTAGTATCAAGATATGACTGTTGGAGTTGTTGAAATTATTATTATGCGTCAATCACTTGATTTAGAAAGTAATTGCATAATATTCACCTTTAGGTTGCTAATCCCTTGTATTTATAAACAACTCCTTGAATTTCAAGTTCAACTAACTTCTTCACACAAAAGTCTTTTTGAATGATTAATACTTATCCTTGATCAATTTTCACTTTTAATTATTAAATAATTTCAACTTAATTGGATCTTTATTTTGATTCATGATATTCAAAGTTATTACTAATATTATATTTTATTATAATGAATATTAAACATTGAAATCTCCTTAGTTCAACTGAATAATTAGATGATTGTTAGCTTAGTAATATTACTTATATCTTACTTAAGCTACTCTACTAATTCTATGACTTATTCATAAAATATTTAGTATTTATCGATGTCAGTCTCAGGATGACAAATGAGAGGAGGATGAATTATATCTATGTGAATTTTATGTCTATTCAGAACTTAATCAACGTATTGCCAATTCTAATGTAATCTTAATACCAAGTTATAGAAAACAATCACAAAGTAATCACAATAATAACAAGAGAGAGACAAAGAAATAAAATCAGTTTATAATGGTTTGGCTAAATAATCCTTAGCCTAGATCTACTCCTCAAATTCCATTTAAATAGATATCTTCCTTCAATGGTAAAGAGGAACTTACTTGTCACGAGTGAAGAGGAATCTTTATAATTGTCTTTCTTTACCACAAGTGAAGAATCATTTATAACTCTTGTTCAAAGTCAAAAGGAATCCCTACTATATGTTTCTCAAGCAAATTTTCCCAATTACTACACTAGCATAACCATATACAACGAAAAAAAATTTTTTTTGCTTGTACCAATGAACTAGAGTTATAATCTAGTTTATATAATGCACAAATGCTCTCTTAAGTCTCTCAAAGCTATCAAAAACTTTCTAGTATGCTAAAGATTCTTCCACCATCTCAATTGTGATCTATTTATACTCAAAATTAATTTAAACAATCATAAGATAAATTGGGCACATTCAGCTAGCCTATATCTACTCGAGTTGCATATCCTTTAACATAAAAAATTGCATCTATTATTAAATTTTTTGTTCAGAAGTTTCACTATTTGAGTAAAACCCTTAGACTAGTCGAACTCTTACAAAAACCAAGTTTCAAAAATATTTTAAACCATAAGTTTTTAATATGATAATTTATCCATAAGCAACAAAACACCCTATTTTTAAAAAAAAATAATTTGAAAACATTTCAAAAAATTTTAAAGTACTTTGAAGATTAAGAAATTTTCTTTAAGATAAAAGAAAACTTCATCTTGATTTTTTAAAAATTATGCATTTTGCCCTATATAATGATCATGTAATAATTGAGTTCCTAAACTATTGAAATGACTAAGATAAGTTTACAAGAATGGGTTTAACAATTTGATGTATATTGAAGTGCTTAATTCCTACTTGTTAGTTTTCCACTTGAATTTCCTTTAATCTCCCTAAAAATTTATTTTTGCTTCACTTTGATCATGTTTTCATCTTTTGATTTCATAAATGACTTAGTTACAATTTCGGTCACTTTACACTTCCATTGGACCTTGCCTTTCAAATTTTACTTAATTTCATTATAATTGATATGCTCATATCAACCAAGTAAAAATATTTGTAGCAATAAATTTTGTTACTATCAAAACCATGGTTAAGACTTCACTTAGTCCAACAATATCAATCCTTTTTATGAAGACAAAATAGTTGGATATATTAGAAAAATAAGTGATACAAAGTAAATTTTCCCCATCTTAAAGAAATAGTAATGCATACTCCCTTAATTTATGCATCATTATATATGACTGATCAAGTTTCACTATCACCATGTCTTTGTACCTTTTTTTTCAATATCAAATATATATCTATATACATATTAGAAGGGAAAAACATTCCTCTCCTTTTTTAAAACTTTATCATATAGGCAAGGTATGCATAACAAGTGTTTTCAAATAAATGAATAATTTAAAAAAGAAGCTCACATACTAATTCAAATATCAATCTATCATTCTCCTTCTGGGTATATATGTGCCAAGTCAATATGATTAAATACCATTAGTATGAAAGCATGTAGTCACCTCATTTTATGTTTCACTAATGGTTATCTCCTTTTTCTTCCTTACTTAATTCAACAATTAGCCTTCTTTCATACTAATTTCCTTGCTTTACCTTAGGTAAGGGCTCTTGGTGATTTTATCTTTGAAATTAATTTTAGGGATACCATGCTTATTCCATATTTTATATTGACCTATGAGACAAAGAATTTAATATCGTAAGTACCCACACAAACTTATGTCCTTAAGGTTAGATCTTTTACCTTTTCAACCTATATTCGTTTAGATCAATTAGTAAAAATTATTTTAAAAATTAATCTTTGTATATTCATTTGGATCACATAAAATGATTTGGAACTATATGAATTATATGAGTAACTCTTATGAGAATATGAAAATATGCAAAATATATTAGTGTATTGAAGTTATCTTTTATATTTGAAGGGGGTATGAAACTTGTGTGACTATTAGGCCTAGCAAAAGAATTGGAAAATAAAATGCTTCTTTGATATAAATATGCCCTAATATGAATGGAAGCATATGTCATGCATTTCCTTATAATGATACCAAAAATGATTGTGAGCTTGTTTTTGTATGATTTTGATGATAAAAAACCCTATATAAGTAAGAGAATTGTTGTACGTTGTTTTGGTGTGGCTTTATATAAAAATTATGTCTGTTTTTACCTTAAATCCTAAGCTCTCTATGTTTAGAATGTGAACTATACATGAATACATGGAAGTTCCCTTTTACTTGTACCCAGTGGATAATGGATAAGCATGGGATTATTGTACATGTTTAGAAGATGCAACATGCTAATGTAATGATTTAGGCTTAAGCTCATCACGTAAATGCTTACCACCTATACAAAAAAAATCTTGGAATTAGATGGGGATATCTCGTAAGTGAAAACAATTATATACCTATCATTAAAGCTCATTTGGCTCTAAGCATAAGATTTTGTCATTCACTACCTGTAATGAATCTAGAAAAGGAGACTTTTTGATTTCATTAATCTCGTTTCTCTATAACTCATTTTCATGCAACAACTCAATGTCATTGTCATTATTAATAATCACAATCTTACATTCTATCACGTCATTTATCTCATTCTCAATCACACTTATATTTAAGACTATTTAAACCTCTTTATACTTGAAGAGACATTCTTTATTTGATGTTCATATTCTATAAATACTCAAAAACTCATCATATGATATATTATCATCATAATCACCATCATTGATATCATCATAAAATAAGAATTAGATGGTACCTCATTTCTATTAGCCATAAATCACTTTCTTATCACTTTAGTTTTGGATTTCTCATTACCCAAACTAATAATGTCATCCTACATAAATTTAAGTACTTTCTTATTCTTATGTTTTTAATTATTTGTCCATCTTCTTTAAGAACTTGTATTTCTTTGTGATGAGCTTTATGTCTCCTTATCACTCTCACTTGTGGAGGTCTCCTAATCATTACTTATCTTATCTTTAAAGGTTTTGGAAATTACAACTCTCCTTATTAAACTATTTCATC
This sequence comes from Erythroxylum shatona, assembly GCA_027568895.1. Taxonomy (NCBI): domain Eukaryota; kingdom Viridiplantae; phylum Streptophyta; class Magnoliopsida; order Malpighiales; family Erythroxylaceae; genus Erythroxylum; species Erythroxylum shatona. The sequence continues at coordinate 20,850,548 of JAOSBK010000206.1, read as the reverse complement.
ATCATGCAATTCATTCATAGTATCTTTGTTTTTCTAGAAATTAAAAATATATAATAAATGGCCATAAAAGGGAAACAATTTCAAGGTAGTATAAGTGTTTCATTCATGACCAAGTTGTGGAATTAACTAGGGAAGCTAACTCAATAATCTTAAAACCCCAAAAGTTGACTTAAGTTAAGCTAAATTTATGGAATTTTTTTACCATTAAACCATTAACATTAGGGATATTAGGTAACGATAGGTGTTTTAATCATATTTTCTTGAAAAGGGTCTTAACATTAGGCCATGGCTTAGAAGGCATTAAGAGTTAAACTCTACTAGATTTCTCCTACTCTTACTAAGTTTCTAAGCTTCCCCTGTAAACAAGAGATAATGTATTGATTGTGTTAGAATCCTAACTACCTTTTCCCTTTTTAGTGCCCAACTTATCAATCTTAACTTAAGTTGGCCACGTAGGCTAGTCAATTGGTAGCCTCCATCTTCTAGCAAGATCTCTATTAATGCTATTGATGATGCCTTTGGATATAGCAAATTTGCTTATGAGAACTAATGTGCTAAAAGTCTGTATACTCCTCTCATGTTTTTTATTTCTTAGAAATCCTTACATTCCTTTTTGTCCATATTTAATAATTACAATAGCTTAGGACAATTTTATAAATAGTAATTACTTTTGTTTTGAAACTTAAGCTTACTTAACCAGTTAATTATTCTTATCCGATGCACTTCTAGATTGTTGATGTTGCAAAGAGACATGATTTTAAACCAAATAGTTAAGGAGAGTTTGCATTTGAAGAATTAGTGATTGATTGATTCAGTGTCATGATTATAGAACTTGCAGTTAAGGCTGATTATTTGAGTTAACCTATTCTGACTAGCTAGCTAGAGAATGAAGGAGGCTTTAGGTATATTTTATTTGAACCAAACCAACTTGTATCAAGAAGTAAAGAGAATAGGTTCTTTAAACATATAAAGGCATGAACTGTTGGTGAATTTCTTAAAATTGTAATTCAATTAAATGGTGATTTCTTCAAAACTTATATTAGGATTGTAGGGGTAAGATTAGCTAACAGAGCATTGAAGCCTATGTTTTAGTTCCATTGATTCCCTAAAGTGGTTTCCTTTAATTTTTCTTAGTATGGCATAAGATGTCTTAATCTCTGCATGTCTAGTGCCAAATAAAAAGGCCCCATTAAGCTTCAATTGTCATACTAAAACTAAGTGTGAAGTCTACTCTCCATAATGCTTTAAATTTGCATATTCATTTTCCCCTCAAGTATAGAATTTAGTTTGTTCATCAATATATTATAAGTAAGGAGTGATCTAATTAGCTCTTTAAATAACAAAGATCTTAATTCTTTTGCTTCTTTTATGACTATCACCTTTGCCTCCTAAACCTTTGGTAACCTTGCACTAATTCAAGATTATTACATGTCTTTCTAAAATCTTTAAGAGAATTAATGATATAAATGAAACAAGAAAATATATTAGAAATTGAATCTTTTTTTCATATGAAATAGCTTATATTAATGTACTAATAAGTTAAATTTGTTCACTTTCACTTAAATAAAGCCCTTACGTATGACTTCAAATGCGCTCTATTTTTATGGGAAATTGCATATGAAGATATCATATCGAATTTGTTTATACCAAGAGTATAAAAACAAAATATGAACCACTTTGATTTTTAATTCAATAAGAATTTTATCATTATTACTCCACTTACTTCTATCCTTTCGTACCTTTGTCTCCACTTTATCATTTTTGACTTAAAGATCAATCTTTACAATTCTCCAAAAATCAAATCCTTAAACTTTAAAAAATTTTGTTTAAACTAGGTCTCTAACATATATAATTTTCACTTTCAAAGAAAAAGGGTCTTAGATAAGAAGTGATGAAAAATGTCCCATAATAATCTTTCCATAAAACTTTTTATAAATCCATATGTAATGAGACCCACTTTAATACAATTTTTGGTCATAGAATGACATACAAAAGAGAGGTAATTGTGTGTGTGAACTTTGTTAATGAATTAAGTATTAATTCTAATATATGGTTTTGGAAAATTCATATGAGGGAATCATAAAGCAATTATAACAATAACAAAAGAGACTAAGGTAAAGTGAGATGAAATTGATTTGAAGTGATTCAACTGAACAACCATTGGCTTGTGAAACCCATTTGAGAATTTCACTGCACAATCTCTCTTCTTCAATTGGTGAAGATAAACCCTATATCTATTGTCTTCTTAGCTACAAGTAAAAAAGAACTTTTACAATCATAATGCTTTACCATAAGATAAAAACAATCTTTTAGACCTCTTAGTTAAGATTAAGTTAAGATAAAAAGAATCTTTTAGACCTTATATATATATATATATATAACTTAATCTTAACTCAATTGTCTAACACAGCAAAAGGATAGATGCGTATCAAATTAAGTTTTGAAACATTTTTATAATGTATGTAATTGGTGGATTAAAGTTTAAATGAATTATGATAAAAATAAAACATATTAAATAGTCAATCAAATGATCTCTCTCAAAATAATTTAGGTTAAATGTGCACACTTCCTAACATTTCATAAAAAGTTTAAAGTTAGTTATCTTCCCAACTACTTATTATCTCTTCTACTTTTGTAGCCACCATCGTCACTAATCTTTGGCGTTTTCCTCTAATATTAAGTTTTCTATTAATATAGATGTTACGAGGGTCACATCATATTCGTAATTTTTGCTACATGACTCTAACGCATTGTTTCTAATCAAAAACTCTAAAACAATTATATTATTTAGTTTATTTTAGGATATTTAATATTTTTAATCTATTAAATAATAAAATTCACAGATAACACAAATATTAATATGCAGTAGTCATGTGGCAAAAATATTAAATTAATATGACTCATCACATCATCTATAGGGCCTGGCCCGAGCTAGGACCCGTGGGATGCTTTATTTTTTCAAAAGAATTAAAAAAAATCGACATATAGGGCCTTAAATGGGATTTTTCATTTCTTTCAAAAAAATTAAAAAATGACATACATCAATTTTTCATTGCTTGTTGAGCATCAAGCCTGGGCAGATCGGGCCTCACCCAATTGCCAAGCCTAATTATCTACACTAACAGAAAACTTAACATTGGACTATTTTATTAAAAATTAAAAATTGAAATATTTTAATGTTATTTTTAAAGTTTGAGTCAATATCGTAAAATTTTATAAAATTTGAAGTTTTCTTTACAATTAACCCTTTTATAAAAGTCAAGATTTAAAGTAATACTATTGGCAAAATATTAAGGAACGATTTACACCTTTAACAAGTAATTTAACAAAACAAAAAGTTCCTTTTAAAAATATTTAATATTAGAAAATATTTGTAAACAATTTGTTCAAATTATGTTACCTTAAATAATAGGACCTAAGTTTGTTTTATAGACGGCTTTATTATAATATTATTATTTTAGATGATGTTGTCTATTAACGAAGAAAATAAAAAGGACCATGACCTCCATCACTGATCATATCTGCTTTCTGGAGACGAAATTTAGACATGTTGGCCATGACTTGGCTTATCAGAACCATCTCTTACTGATTGAGAATTTTTGCCACCTATACCTAGATCAAAAACCAGAACTCAATCATGATTGATCATTCATTCTTACATCAACTGAAACACATAAATCGTGAGATTCCAACTAAAACAGTTCATTCAGAAAGCTTAATTTTGTTTTCAGTAACCTGGCCCAAAACCAACCAGATAACCATCTCGGATTGTCCCTGAAACACCATTATATATACATTCCACCACATTTGACAGACCGAGTAAACCTGAAAAAGATTAGGTATTTCCAAACTTTTTGAAGGCGAAAACAACAGCCAATCATAGCTCAGCGACCAAATTTCCTTGATCAGCTCCACCTTCAGTCAATTTGCTTCTAGTCCACCTCTTCAGCATCTCCAATGAAGCCCTGGGTTGGTCCATTGGAACCATGTGCCCAGCATCATGCACCTGTTGGATATAAAACACACAACTACATTAGTAAGGATGGTGGATACTTTCCAAGTTACTAATAGATGAAGAAAGAAGAGACACCTTCAGGAAAGCAAGAGGGCCATAAGCTTTTAGCACCCCAGCTTCAGATCCATTAACTTCAAAAGGAACTTCTGCAGATGCAACAAACTGCTTTTGGCCAGACCATTCCATAGCATGAACCCATCTTGAATTACCTGACATGAACGATTCAAACCAAAGAAAATATCAGATATCCACACACTTACTACCGATTTCATCTGAAATGTTCATTTTCTAGTTGAAGAAACATTCAGAAAGATAGTGCACTTACCAAGCCAATTGCAAATGAGATCATATTCTCCAGCATACACAAGCAATTTGATTCCATCCTCAAGGAGAGCAGGAATGCCTGCTTCGAGATTTCTCATCCAGTCCATCAGCATGGCCTGATACACCGTAGGGCTACAGGACACAAAGTCTATGCTACCTACTCCAAGAGCATCTCTAACAGATTTCTTGTTCAGGAACTTCTCCATGTTTGAGAAGTCATAGCAGAGGCTTCCATCACATTTCTTTCTAATGTCATAATACTGCAAAGAAATTTAGGTAGTGAACACCAAGAATTGGTCGCGTTTGTTCAATTATCAGTTCATAAACACATTATTGCAGTTTGGTTCAATGTGCTTAATGCCACAGACTTCTTTCCAAGAATACAAGATACTGAACTGCTTTGTTCAAAGTCGAGAATGGGATCACCGACCGAGAATTGAAAGAGAAACAAAGGATGCAGCAAAAAGTTGCCTCAATTGAAGTCGATTAAGTCCATTAAATAAATAATGATAAACGGTTACCCTACACCACATTCAAAGATCAAGACAGCTGCAGTGAAGCCTTTAGTTGTCAACTGACTTGAAATAATCTTGATATAATATACAAATAAAATGACAATATTTTCTCCTAACAAGCTAAAGAAATGATTTGATAGCTTACATTTATGTCACCGGCATGTGACATGATGCTGCTGAATATGGTATTGCAAACAAAATAAGAAGCCATGCAAGACACTGTACCATCAGTACCTGAAACAAAAAGGCATGAATAAGTAGTGAAGCAGATTAATTAAGCCCATCTTTGCACAAGGAAAAGTTAATTAATGTGAACAAAGATTTACAAATATAGATAAGACATGAATCTCCATCCAACTAAACATGGTAATCTGAGATGTAACATTACCACAAAGCTTTATCGCCATTTCACATACTGGAATCACCTTGTTGATACGGTCATATTCAGCCTTCTTAATTATCCCCATATCTAATGCATAATCTGTGTATGCTTTATATTGAATTGCAGGATCGGTGAGCCCATTCCCAATAGCAAAACCCTATTTTGAAGTTTTCATTAATAATTGGCATTAGTAAAAATATCAATTATTATCACGTAAACTCAGAGACATACCTTAAGGTTTATGTGGATCCCTTCTTTAGCCTTGTTTCCTCGGTGGACTCGAGCAGCAAAAGCAGGAATATAGTGCCCAGCATATGATTCTCCGGTAATATAAAAATCATTTTTGGAAAAATCAGGATGCTCCTTAAAGAAGGCCTGACATCAGAGAAAGAATATGCTCATGTAGGAACTGATTGCCAAAGAAAGAATTTCCCTTTTCCCACATTAGGAACAAAATTGAAACATCTGAAAGTTTGAAAACATAAACTTGTTGATTCCATTCATTTGTGTGTTTTAATTCCAAGAACATTCATGGATAACCAACCTGCAAGAAGTCATACAGGTCATTACTAACTCCATCTTCATTGTGACGAATGTCGCGCGCATCGGAACTGTAACTGAATCCAGTCCCAACAGGTTGATCAACATAAAGAAGGTTTGAAGTCTGCATAAACAAAATAAAATTGGTTTCTCAGCCAAAAAGTAATACCATAGCTTGAGAAACTTAACCATGGTGAATCATGATTCACGTAACACATCAACATATCAGAAGTATGATTCACCACATCACCCCACTCTGTGGAGAATGAAACCAAGAAAAAACATCCTTTGGAAAAAGAAAAAAAAAGCAAATCTGAGAAACTACATTGCGTGATTAATTTGTTGTCAGCATGGAAAGGAAAGCTTCAAAGGCCCATGTATCATAGCCATTGAATCATAATATAGAAATACATCATATAAGTATAGTAGGTGATTGTTAAATAGGCTAGATGATAATCATAAACTCCTACTGGGAATGAAAAGCAAGAAAGACCACTTGGTCAGCTAGAATGTTGATTTTGAATTGGGAGATCAAAAAGAAGCTCTTGTAGAGACCCAAAAATAGGAGGTAAAGTTCGAACAAAGCGAGAGGAATCTAATTATTCAACCGTACAGAAGAAGAAATAAAGTAACTAAAATTGAACAGATTTTACATCTGTAGTTGGCAATGAATTAAATGATATAAACAGAGTAAAGGATTGATATTAGGAGAAACGCAAGTTGAAATTTAAAAAAAAATCAATTTTATATATTCACTAGTAAAAGCAGGAAAAATATCTAAACAGATACCTTATCCCAGCCATACTCATTCCACACAAGAGACAGGTTTTTCGCAATGGTGAAAGGGCCATTTTCATAAAATAAAGCCAACTCACTGCTGCACCCTGGTCCCCCAGTCAACCAAATGACAACAGGGTCATTCTTACTGTTGCGTGACTCAAAGAAGAAATAGAACATCCTACAAGCAACAACGATAATAATCAGCTAATTGAACAGGAACAAAGAAGCACCACAAGCCGAGCAGTTTAGGATCTAAAAAAATTATCAACATTTACCACATGATTATCGACTAAACAATCTGAATTAGTCGACAATTTTACAATGCTACAAATAAAATAAAAGACACTTCCAAGTCGAAATTTGCACATTCTAAGATAGTATCACAAATTCCTCGATCCCAAAATTACGTTTGCAAAAGAGACAGCATATAGTTAAGGACATATCACAGAATTTAAAGAACAGCTCAATATCCTTTAAAGCAATTAAGGATTTAACTCTGAAATTTCAGACATAATAACTTGAACAACCAGCATAAACCCAACATCGGCAGTCAATACACCAAAAAGTAGCAGTGTCCTTTTTGCCACTCTGAATTCACCCGGCAGATTAAAACTCTTGAATACGTCCGCCTAAAGGTAGGTCCACATCTACTAAAAACTGATCAGAAAAGTGTACTAAGAAAAACCCCCAAATCAATTTCACTAACCCTGGTTATCACACATAAAACCACTAAAATAATCGCAAACCGACGATGCCCAGCAAGAAAATATAAAGAAAAGGGTAAGAAACGACGTAATTATAAACTAAAAGGTTATCACGACTGTACTTAGCGGCATGAGAGTGGGAAATCTTGTAATAACCGGCGTGGTGACCCAAATCCTCGACAGGAACACCTTCAAAATCACCGACAATATTGGGAAACTTGAACCTCTTCTCCACCACCATCTGAGCGAGACTAGGATCGTGTTCCATCAAATTTAACGTCTCCGCAGGAAAAAGGTTCAGCTTCCTAATCATCTCCTCGGCGTGCAACGACGGGAAGTTGGACCTCTCCAGCAGGAGATCATCCGACGAAAGAGACGCCCGACAAAGGACGATGGGAGAAACAAAAAAGAACACAAAGAAAAAGCTCATCACTTCAGCCATCTCTCCTATTCTTGCGTTACAAGATGAGAATGGAGAAGAAAGATCTACAAAAGCTTATTAAAAAGAGTCCACAAAGAGAGCGAGGGAGGGATAGGGTACAGGTGGACACTAACTGTGAGTCTAAGTTGGAGGATTGGTAGTTACGAGACATTTGTACTTGGACGGGAATCATATGTAGGTGACGGTTGGAGTCGAGGGGAAGATTTGGCGCTGGTGATGATGACGTGTTCGTTTGACAAGAAAACGGGTAAAGCACTTCACTTTTTTAAAGTTTGCACGCTATTTTATGCGTGTTCCCAATTCACATTGTTTATTTTTGGTTTCCAACCATCCGATCATCCTACCCATCTGTTATGCAAACGTAAAGGTTGCGGCTGTGCCTTGCGGTCAGGACAAAGTTCCGTTCCCTTCAACAGTAAACGTCTCAGTTATTGACAGAGCAGTGAGAAAAACATGCAGAATATTAGACTAATTTGGGGAGATAATTCCAGCTATATCCTCAAGGAGTATCAACCGACACTACGAGGATGCATATATATAAGTGATAACCTTAAACTCAAAATTTACAGTAATTTTGGCGAGTCAATCAGCACTCTTACTTTTCTCCTTGTAAATATAGCGGGGTAAAACTACCCAGTTGCGATTGAATAGCTCGTTGATGCTCAAAACAATCAGATTAAGAGACGTGGTGCGTTTAGTGGAATCAGATAAGATACTGGACACCACTTTAAAATCCAGTTCCACCTAACGATATCCTAGATCCCAGGCTAGATTCAGTTCCGAGAAAACGTCCCAAAGTTCTGCAGCTACCGAGGAACACCTGCCAAGATTCAAGATTCTGGACAAAACCTCCGAGCCAAGCACCAGCACTGTCGCGAATAAGACCCCCCGTTGTGGCCGAGCAGGATGAGCATTTGCGCGCCCTGTCTATGTTCAGTTTTACCCATCCGAGAGAGGGTCGACACTAGCCAATTAATTGTTTCTGTCGAGGTCGAGGGCCAAGACTTGTCGTGCTTTGCTGATCTGAAGCTTGTTGAATCAGGTAGGCATAATCCAAAACAGTGGAAGCAGGAGAGATTGGCCTAGAGAATTGGGCCTCGAAGAGGAACCTGTTCCTCCAAGACCATAAGAACCAGCAAGCTGTACTAAAGATGAGGGATCAATCTAAACCACTGATCCGTCGGTGCGTTTGAAGGTTCACCTGAAGCCAATCATGATTATTAAGATTAAAAAAGTCTAAGGAGATGACTTGCAGAGGAAAGGTAAGCCACAGACTTCACGCTTTGGGACAATCCCTCGTAACATGAATTGAGAACTCTTCTATTTGGCAGTGCTAGCACTCTGCAGTCGGGCTCAGATGTCTGCGAAGACGATGTTGGCTAGTTAATAATCGATCATGCGCGAGAAGTCAGAGAAAGGAGCGGATGCGCTGAGGGTCGGCCCAGTGTCATAGTGTCTTCCAAAGGTCACTAGTGTCCTGGAGGGCGTGCTCCATAATCATAGTATATACTGTGGCCGTTGTGAACTGTCCGGAATCTGACGTCCCCCATGTTAATTCATCGGGCCCTAATTGAGGCTTGGGCGGTAAAATACCTGCAATGAACATGCAAACAGAGTGAGGAAGTAAAAATTGGAATTCACCCCAAATCCAATTACCTGAATTATCTGTATAGTGATGCACTCGCAAATCAAGGGCTAGGGGGGGGGGGGGGGGGGGGGGGGGGGGGGGGGGGGATAGGAACAAGAACATGGGAAATGAGAGGGCCTAAGTCCTCCATCCAAGGATCCAACCAGAATCTGGTTTTCGAGCCATCACATATCACCCATTTCATGCCACGAAGTACGTGGTGCCAAATAGTTTTGGTACTCTTCCAAGTCATGGAGCTGCCAGTAGCCTTTAAGGAAGTGGGCAGGTTGTGGCACGTTGTAGGCATCAAAGTTATATTTAGCAAACAGAATTCGTACCCATAACGTGTTCGGCTTCGAGATCAGGGCCCACCCTAGTTTGATTAACAAAGCATCATTTGTTTCGTTAATTTTGAGAATGCCCAAGCCACCCAACTCTTTAGGTTGGCAAACTTTGTTCCACGAAACGAGATGTATCTTTCTGGTGTCAAGAGAAAAGCCCCACAAGAAATTGCGCATAATTTTTCCAAGTCATCACAGAGGCGTCTAGGAAGACAAACCGTCTGCATTGTATAGAGAGGTAGAGTGGTGATAATAGATTAGGTCAGGGTGGTACATCCGGCGAGGGATAAAAGATTTTCGGCCCAGCCCGAGAGGCGTTGGTGAATCTTGTCTAGAATAAATTGGTATGTGCTTTTATGGACTCTTTCATGTAATAAAGGCACTCCAAGGTAACGTCCTAATTCGGTAATTTGCTTAAAGCCCAATTCTCTATTCAACTGTCGTGCCCTGGATTGGTGGACATTCTTGGAATAATAGTAACGAGATTTTTCTTGACTTATCCTTTGACCTGACGCTGTGCAAAACAGGGACAAGGTATCTCAAATTACCTGAGCTTGATTGATAGAGGCTTTAGAAAATAAGATGAGGTCGTCAGCAAAAAATAGGTGAGATAAAGGGGGACCACGTCTGCTTAATTTAATGGGTTTCCATTTTTCTTGAGAAACAGAGTGGTTGATTAGGTGGCCTAGTCGTTTCATGCATGATACGAAAAGGTACGATGATAACGGGTCACCTTGGCGAATACCTTTGGAAGGAGTAAAATCATTACTGAGTTTCCCTCCC
>JAOSBK010000206.1:20803204-20816284 GCA_027568895.1 Erythroxylum shatona | reverse complement strand
GATCCTCATTTGATTTGGGTAGTCATAATGTCTTGCTAGAGGCCGCTTATGACTTATGGGCCTTGAAGTGTGATCAAACCCATTGCCAACATCAATTGAGCCTACAGAGTCGCACACAAAGAGTGATGTGATCTGGGCTTATTCTTTTGGGCCTAATTTATTAGGCATTGAATAAATATATGTGAATATATTTATTGGGCTAAATTGAAATAAGTTGTCAGGCTTTTATTATATGAGATATAATATGGGCCAAAACTTATTGGGTTTCAATAATTCTAATGGGTTTAAGATTATGATGTTCTTATTCCTAATAGGAATTTAGGATTTCTCTATAAATAGAGAAACTTATATCTCATTAGTGTGAGACGAAAACCCTAGCCACCTTCAATTTTCTTCCAAGACAAATATTGTACGGCGTTCAAAAGAGTTTTAGAACGTGCTAGCACACATTAACTGCTGCCCGGATAGTTCATCCTCGTGTAGATATCGGTAGAGGACATTCGCATACTGCAACGTCTACAAATCTGAAAAAGAAACAAACACCAATTCGCGTCAAGAGGTAATTTCGTACATGATATAATTTTCAGTTATACTTCTTGTTGTAGTATGGTCCATTCCGCTGCGTATTGTGAATACCTAGGCCATAGGTGATCCAACATTGAGGAGGGCATGTGGTGAAGCTTAAAAATGGCTCGGTCATGGTGAGTCCGTAAGTGGCAATGCATGGAGAGTGGAAAGGAAAGTGTGAAGTGGTGGCATGGAGGAACCGAGGAAGGCATGTGGTGTTATCGCTAGCTAGAGAAGGAGAAGCAGCCACTAGAGAGGAGCATGAGAGAGAGAGATTGGAGAGTGTTTGGGAGAGAGAAGCAGATGGAGATGGGTCAGGGGTTTTTAAAAATTTTACAATCTTGCTAATTAGTCCATGATATTTTCAACCTTACGGTACCTGCTGATATACTGTCGGTAGTTTAAATACTGGCTGATACCATGTGAATACCCCAATATTGGCCGATACTTACGTCCGGTATCATTTTAACTGATACCGTTTTGTTTTCCAACTGGCACAGAATGGTACTCATAACATTGCACTCTGCTGAACAAAATTTTAACTTGGTTTAATGGTGAATAATTCTAGATTGAACAAAAAATTAAAATTGTTCTAGAAAAATTTTAATATTCTATTTTCTCTTTTTCTTTTTTGTCAACTTTCATTGATAAACTAATTTTTAGACATTAAAAATGAATGTAATAAATTCTAAAACATCACTACCAAGTTTAACATTTGCATTTTTCTATGTATAAGAGAGAAAAAAAGGCTTTAATCTAATAATTTACCCTCGCTCAATTATGCTGAGGAGACCATCATCCCTATGATCACATGACATGCATGAAACTTTCCTCTTAAGATCGACTTGAGCATCATATCAACAGCATTATCTTTCATATAAATCTTTTATATTTCAAACAACTTAGAATCTAGTCCATTTGGAATGTAATGTTTTCTAACATTAATATAATTCATTCTATCATGGAATGTGTAATTCTTAACAAATTGCACTACACTCTAACTATCACAATATAGCTCATCACTTTCTTATACAAAGTTGAGCTCCCCCATAAATATCTCCATTTGAGCATTTTTTACAAGTTTCAACAAAAGTAATAAGCTTTACTTTTGTACTTATTAAAGAATTTTGTAATATGGATTGTCAAAGGTAATCAAATAGCTTAAAGAAGATTTCCTTATATTAACATCTCATGTTTCCTTGTTTTAAAACATAAACTCAAACTAGAGGAGTCATAAAGATATATCAAAGTTTACTTTATTGCATTTCAATGATCCCTACCTAAACTAGAAAAATGGCTAATAACACCAATAACGTGAGAACCATTAGGTCTTATACAAACTATGAAATGCATCAAACTTCCGACAATTGAAATACAAAAAACTCTTTTCATATCTTCCTTCTTGTCCTTATTAAAGGACTTTAAGTTTTGTTCAATTTAAAGTGGATAGCAAGAGGTGTAATCTATAACACACCACTACTATAGAGCATATGCCCGAATATCCAGAGGACATCTAAGAACAGAGCCTACGATAATGGCATGTTAGAGCAATCATAATCACTTATTATGGCGTCATAGAAACAAAAGAATTTCAAAGGATCAACTTATCCTATTTCATTAACAAAACACTCAAATGTTATTCATAATCAATTTAGATTAAGGTATTATTAGCTTAAGATCTTAATTAGTGAATTTTCAAAAATAAATCTCTAGATAAGTTGCAACGATCTTGATGGTACATATCAAGGCATAAGAGTAAATGTAAATGGCTATCGCTTCATCGAGTTTTCGTATATAGAACATTCTAATTATATGAGATATGATAGTAATTGACTTATTGAGATATTATGAATGGCTGAAAAGCAACAATGAACATAGTTGACTAATAAGGATTTCGTGAACAGTATAGATAAATGAGGAAAGAAATTTTCTTTTTATGAGAAATTTTACTAAATTGAATCATGTAGAGCAAATGTTCCATTTTCTTTAGGAATGGATAAATATTGAACAAATCAGAAGTAGACATTGGAGTTGGATAATTATGATACTCAGGAACAAGAGGCTGAACATAATATATATAGTGCATGTATTTGTCTTTAACAAAGTATCCAAATAATGTTATTGGATTCTTGAATTTGAGATGACACTATTGCTAATGCTAAAAGGAATTAGATCTATAATGTCTATCATGTTAGTGTGCTTAGGAGGTACAAGTCAAATTTGATACATGTGTCATCAGCTCAGGAAATTAAGATTTGCAAATAATTTAAATTATGTGGAGAAACTAGTAAAAATGGTTAGATATCGGATTAAACAGTTGAAAAATATGAGGAATTGAGTAATTGGTGAAAAATATTTGAGAGGAGAAGCTACATGGAAAACTAATGAGAACATGAGACAATATTACCCCCATCTGATTAATCCATTAGTTTCAAATTTCGAGGACGAATTGTCTTAAAGGGGGAGAGTTGCAATATTTCGACTCTTACATTGTTGAAGGATTTAAAGTGCGAGACTATTGAGTCACATGAGTGGCATTATATAAAATAAATTTGGTACATTTGTGACATGATTTTATGATTGTATTTATATGCATCGTATTAGCATATACACATGAATTGTGATTTAGACAAATTGCACCTAATTGACATATTCCGAGCTATGAAACTAAAATGAGTGTGACTTGAATATGCATTTCCAATGTCTTGTACTTTGGTCTACCAATGTCAAGAACTAATGGATTATAATTAGTAACTTGGAACTAACTGCTATAATTGAGAGATTGATGAACTAAAATGTACATTTAGGACAGTAAAAATGTCAAGTGATAAGACAAGTTGTTACATGAAAAATTAGGATGACTAAGCTTATGAATTAGTGACATTTGACATGGAAAATTAAGTTACAAATGGCATAACTAATTAATTGACAAATGGCAGCAATGGTTGTGTGACAAATGGACTAAGTGACGTATGGCAGCATATATACATGACAAATGAAATACACGCCTAAGGACAAATGTTAATTTAAGATAATGACACCTTACACCTAGTTGAATTAAGCAAATGCTAGAAAAGTTTCTGTTAAGTTCATTTCTCTTCCTTCTTCACTCTCTCCATCAAAACTTGCTCCTATATCATATCTATATTTTGGTTTAAGTCTTGTTAAATTGCTACACCAAATCCATGTTTTTATCCTTCACAAGATAACTATAGAACCAGAATATTATAATTCTTGTGGTGATCTTTTATCCTAGCCGAAAACCAACTTATTTCTACCTTAAATTGGTGATGATTTTGCATGCATGGAGAGCTAAGTTACTTGATGAATTGAGCTGAAATTTGAGTTAGACAAGTAAGTAAAAGATTGATCTTTATGGCACGTTATAATAGAAGGGTTATGATGATTGAATTGAGATGGATTGTATATGATGTTGATGATGAATTGTGCTAGAAAATGATATTTAAATTTGGATACTTTTATGTCTTGTTCTTGATGTATAAAAACCAAAGGCTATAGGTTGTTTTATGGATCAATTAGATTGGGATTTGAAATATAATGAAGGTGAATTTATGCTAAAGAATGGTGCTAATGTAGTGTTCTTGAAATGGGAAAAACTAGGGCTACATGTATATTAATGAATGAAAGTTTTTGTTTTGATTTTTGATGCATGAAAGACCAAAGTTTGTGAGCTACCTATTGAATGATTTTAAGTTGTAATTGGATATGAAATTGATGAGCAGTTAAAGAATAATTAAGGTATAATTAATGGACTTTGATGAAGATGTTTTGAATTTGGTATAAAGATGTAAGAATATGGAAAAATTGATGGAAATTGGACAATGCACCTTCGAATTACCTATCCCACGATCATGGGAGCTACATTAGCTCCTTCCCACGATTATGGGCAATGCCTTGAAGTGAAAAAAAGTTCAATTTTGTGTGATATTTGAACCAAATAAGGATAAAGTTACTTTACTTAGGTGCATTTGGACTTGATTGGGGTTTGAAATGAACCTAGATTGTTGTTATATTGATTGGTTAAAGGTTTGATAAGTTTAGGTTGTTAATTGATGTTATAATTTGAGGAATGGATTGTTTGATATCAATGTATATGAATTTGGAAAGTATGAGCTGTTAATAGTATAAAGATGTTCTTATAAAAGAAAATGTTTTAAGGGATATAAGTAATGAATTAGGTATGATTGAATGAGAATTGGGAAATTGCACTTACCAAATAACTAACTCTTATAATTGCCCACTACTCTAATGGGATATTGTGAAAGCATATCCAAAGAGGTATTAATCTTTGAGAAGTTTTATCAAGAGTTATACCCAAACTCCATTTCTTTAAAAACATTGTATTCCCTCTCCAATGCTATAGACCTAGCTCCATCACCACTATCATTCTAACTACACCTCTGAACTTAAATAGGAACCAATGCTCCTTAGTTGTGAAGACCTGCTTTAATCCACTTTTGGCCTATAAAGCTCTAGCCCAAGCTTTGATTGAGGGAAAAGTGGGTCTTTTATCAAGAAAGAACACTAACGTTCTCTTCCATTTAGCTTCCATAACTTGCAATATGTCAATAAGAAGAGAGATAATTGTAGAATCTTTAACCGTAAAGATTAATTTTATATTCACTATTGGTTCTCCATCACTTACTACCAATTACAAGCTTTAGGAGGAGAGATAGAGGCAAATGCTAAGTAAAGGTTAAGGAGGCTGAGGAGAGATTGGAAGTTGTTAGAGAGAGGGGCATTAGGAAGTTTCAAAATAGGATTAAAAACTAGTTATCTAAGAAAAGGGTGGTATTGCATTTGGTGAATGCACTATTTTTGTACAAGAGAGGAGGGAAGTGAGTTAGCAAGGAGAGTAAGGGGGATTGGATGTAGAGGAACAATTTGTAAAAAACTCTATGTGTGGGTAAAGGAACAATACCTATACCAATAGTAGTGTTGGTGAGGAAGAAGGACAAGAGAACTTTTTAGGTGAGGCGAATGGTACAATACCAGGATCAATAGTAAAGATGGGGGAAGAAGAAAGATAGGAGAGCTTTGAAAGGGTGATGATCGAAGGGGTGGTGGTTAGGAAACAAGAAGGTAGGATTGGTTCAAGATTGATGGTAAAAAGGCTAGCTCCATACTCAAAAAAGGTAAGAAGAAACCTTTTAAAAATATGGTAGGAACTAAGGGAGTTAAAAAAAAAGGAAAAAACTAACAGTCACTAACTGAAGTATTTAAAAAAAGTAGTAGGTTGGATGGAGACCTTAGAGAATTATTGCATTAGTTGTTATATACTATTAAGCATTATGAAAGGCTCATATAATTTAAGTTCAAAGGACGTTGTGTAAGTTACGGAGACGAGTCTATTATCAATTTATGTTGATAAGAAAAATGATATGATTTTGTGATTATCAAATGTACCCTTGTTAAGATCAACTAATCAATGTCCCACTGTAGCCATCAAATGATAATGTCATTTTTATAAGCTTGAATTCTTCGATTCTAGGTTTAGGTTCATATATTCGAGGTGGGCTTGCTATGATGAGCTAAAGATATAGTTGTCTAGGTTTAAGCTAGGGATGACATTGGCAACAAGTCAGGTCAGGCCTAGGCCCCTTAATACTTGAGCTTGAGTAGAGTTAAACATAGTTTAACTTCTTGACTTTAGATCAATTGAGTTTGATTTGTCCTAATTAGTTAGGAATAAAAAAATTATCAAGTTTGAAATTAATCAGGCTTGAATACCGAAGCCCCTACCCAATCGAATCATACTTGGCTTATTGATCAAGTCAGGCCAAGTCTAAACATTTTTTCTATCTTTAATCTAAGCTCAAGTGCTTAAGAATAGGTTTGTTATAATGAGTTAGATATATAAGCTAAATATGGGTTTAGGCTAAAGCATTCAAGACTAGACTTGCTATAATAAGTTAGAAATATGGCAAGAATTTAGGTCCAAGCTTGAGCATTTGAGACCGAGCCTAGTATAATGAGTTAAGGATATGGCCTTCCCACTTCACACCTCGGAACACACCGTTCTTATAGAGAGAGGCGCCTTCGCATCTTCTTAACCCGAAATGGCTGGGAAGAGGAAAGGCGATCAA
This sequence comes from Erythroxylum shatona, assembly GCA_027568895.1. Classification (NCBI taxonomy): domain Eukaryota; kingdom Viridiplantae; phylum Streptophyta; class Magnoliopsida; order Malpighiales; family Erythroxylaceae; genus Erythroxylum; species Erythroxylum shatona. The sequence goes on along the minus strand of JAOSBK010000206.1, from coordinate 20,809,610 downwards.
TGAACCTACAAAATCCTTCAAATTATATCTAATTCTTCTTATTTGTAGGTCATTTATGGCACGCGGGAAGGGCTCGTGCAGCTGCAGCAGGATTTGATGTCTAATCTAATATAATAATTTACGAAAAAGGATTATGATTATCATATTCCTGCAATTGAATTCGATACGAAATTGAAAAAATATTCCTGCTCTTCATAGACAAACTTGGGATTTGCGATCCCAGGTAAGATCGATTCAGGATCATGGGATCCTTTTCTATCAGATAGGAAGGGCTGTTGTACAAAATGTAGTTCTAAGTAATTGCCCCATAGATCCTATATCTATCTATATGAAGAAGAAATCATGTAACGAAGGGGATTTTTATTTATACAAATGGTACTTCGAACTTGGAATGAGCCTGAAGAAAGTTTTTTGATTACATGATTACTTCTCTGTATAAACACATTGGCGCACGTGTAAACGAGGTGCTCTACCTAACTGAGCTATAACCTTTATGCTTCTAGGTCTACTGCGATGAGTTGGTGATTATAACCTGAATTTGGGTCTAGGTTCAAGCATCTGAGACTATGTCTGCCATTATAAGTTAAGAGTATAGTTGTTTAGACCTAACTTAATCATTCAAGACTTAGCATATTACAACGAGGTAAAAATATAGCTTGACTTTAGGTCCGCACTCAAGCATTTGAGATTAGGCATATCATGATGAGATGGAGATATAACATGAGTCTTAAGTCTGAGCTTTCTTTTTCAATATTTGACCTCAGACAATCAAAAGATAGAGAGAGAAAATATAATATTTAGTGAGAAAGAATGACAAACTCGTGTTATTAAAAATAATAATAAATTTTTTATACTAACTTGAGTGCATACAAAATGATGACAATTATTTTTATCCTATGAAAATACTAACTTGTTTAAGCTCTCTTCTAGCTATAGGCCTTAAGGAACTTAATTTAGCATTTCTTCTTATTTACATTTACACTTATATGTTTGTAACTAAAGCAAGCAATTAAAATCAAGGGTATCTTATCATATTTACTAAATTCAAAATCACTGAATGGGGAAACTACTCATAAGCTAGTGATATTCATCAAATTTAGTAACTTGTTACGCAAACGATTAATCAGTGAATCATCAAACTGAAAAAGATTTTGAACCAATTAACTCATGCATTCCAAGTGTTATTGACCAAATATTCTCAGCCTTATGCACAACACCTGGAACTGAATTAGAAGTACAATTTAGGCCAATGGAATTAGCAAAGCTAAAATATTCTTTTTTTATTATTATTATTACAAGGGAGCTAAAATATTCTTTGACCTCTGATCTGTTTATTCTTTGGATTAGCTTCCCAACCTCTCCTTTCAATTTGTAATTGACTAGCTATTTCTTGTGAGTTGTAACTCATTGTATTCAGGCTTCTTGCCTTGAGCTACTGTTGTTATCTTTAGGAGCTGTTTTGCAGTTTCCTTTTTGAATGAATACTTTTTACTTCTCAGAAAAAAAAAAACAAAAAATGTATTGACCTCACCCCATTTACCTTCTTGATGTGGGTTTAACAAGATTGCAGACCATATGATACTATAGTCATATTCAGAAGGGGTAAACATAACAAACGAAATGGAATGTCAATAAATCAAGTCATTACAACAAATGCCTTTTAGGCTTCGCGGGTGATCAAGGTGAAATAAATACATTTCAATGGAACAGCTACACTACTAAATATCCCACACAACTTTTGACAACTGGAACCACGACAAAAGGGATAAGAATAATTCCTAACTAGTCCAGTAAGAACGGAGTCAAAGTAATATTGTGGTGTTTCCACATCATGTTCTGCTTGATAATGGAAAACGAATCCAGTTACGCCGGGCTGTAAAAGAAAAGTATTCTTTGCCTTACACCAGTCATCCTGACACTAGAACTAATAAATTGTGTTTGTCAATGAATTTTCAGTCAAAGAGGCCTTCATCGTGCCATATATCTACCAAGAAGTCTACCATCTCCTGTAAAGATAAGAGCAAAACTTAACATTCATAAATTATAAGTGAAAAAATATTATACTTGCTTAGTGGCACTGATCAGGCCTCAATTCCCAAACCTTTATATAGCAAATGCAAGCACACTCTAAGATACTAATTGAGGATGTAAATGATGTATTGATCAAGCATTTTGGCAGACTTACAGGTAAAGGAATTGGCTCAGGGAAGGGCTCATTAGTTGAAAGCAAGTCTTCATAGGGCATTGACCAGCTGCAGATAAAATCTACTCAATTATTTTTGACATATGAAAAGTAGTTGGAGTGGAAACAATCCACGTGCAAAAAGATGTCGAGCAAAAAGATGTACTATAGTGTTAGTCGACAGTCTTTGAAAGAAGGAGACTGGTAGATACTAAAATATAAAGGTTCAGAAGATGTCAAGTGGCATTGAATAGGTAAATGTTTATAAGATCACATTTATAGTATTTATATATCTCATACCTTATGATCGGATCTTTTCTCATTTGTTGCCGCTGTCGAGTTCCAATCCACCTTCTTCTATTCTCATGCCAAGCAATAGCAGCTAGACAATGAAGTAGACCAAGATACTAAGAAACAAGAACGCCAATTGAAAGAAACATAAACTGGAAAATATGAAGAAACAAGAGTTCAATGCCAGGATTTTGATTAAAAACTAAATAAAAGAAGCAGACTACGAAGTACTTTCATTGTATATAATTAAATATCTACTACTAATATTTTGAAAGTTCTGATATCTCCAAATTGTTTAAGTAGCATTACTTGATTATGGCATAATTTTGATAAATTCTGATGAAAATTGTTTATTAAAATCTTCTCATCATCATATGCTAATAATGAAGGTCTTTGATATAATAATTTGATAGAACACTAGCAATGTTTATTTATATGTGTTCTGGTGTGTAGTATTCCAAACACTCAGTACACCCAGTGCTTAGTAAGTAAATGACAAATGTGTTCTTTAGACTCTAGATCAAGAAACAGAAAGAAAAGAAGTATAGCAGTAATGTATGCTCACAAGACTGCTCTTGGACCTTCTCCTCCAAGAACTCCCTGAACAGACAGCACCTTTTCCTTCCTTTTGGTTAGCTTTCGAGAGGCTAACCACTCTCCCAACTTCAGTCTATTTTTTCCTCCCCATTTCTTACCTCATGTTCTGCAGAAATACCCCCTTCTCTCTCCTGCCTAGTGGGCCCTACTGCTGTCAAGTTAGTTAGGATTGTCCTCCCTTTTCCCCCCTGCAGCAGCCCCTCACTCTGTCTTCTAGAATATACCTTCAACCCCACGTGCCCCTTCTTCTTTTTATAAACTTTCTCAATTAACGGTCTATCATTACCCCCGTTGACAAGTTTCACCTTATCCTCAAGGTGAAAATCTGGAAAAAGCTTGCCAATAGTTTCATAATCTTCCCAAGTACTGTCGTGATCTGGTAAATCCTTCCATTTCACCAGTACCTCTTCCCTGCCATTAATCAGTTTTCGGATTTTCCTTACCAATTCTGGCTGTAGCAGCAGCTCATTGTCCTCGGTTAATAACTGTGGTAATGGCTGCGGGTCAGGAGGTGGCTGCACTGACTTCCTTAGCTGTGAAACATGGAAAGTGGAGTGTATTTTAGCATGTGGTGGTAATTCTAGGCGGTAGGCGACTTTGCCAATTTTCGCAATTATTTTGAAAGGTCCATAAAACCTAGGACTCAACTTCTCATTCACCCGCTTTGCCAAAGACTTCATTCGATAAGGTCTGAGCTTGATGTACACCAGTTCTCCCACTTCAAACTCCACATCCCTTCGGTGTTTATCTGCTGTATTTTTCATGCGCTGTTGAGCCTTTGCCAAATGTTCCCTCAACTCCTTGATTACTGCATTCCTCTCCTTCATTAATTCATTAACATCTTCCACAGCTGAAGTGAGGTCTTCCAACTTGAATAAGGTAGGAGGGTCCCTCCCATATAGGGCCTTAAAAGGAGTCATCCCTGCAGATTGATTGAAATTGGTATTGTACCAATATTCTGCCCAAGATAACCACTTCACCCATCTTCTTGGCTGACTCCCAACATAACATCTGAGGTAGGTCTCCAATCCTCTATTCACTACTTCGGTTTGTCTATCCGTCTCGGGATGATAGGAAGAACTAAGCCGGAGGGTAGTTCCGGAGAGCTTGAAGAGTTCCTTCCAAAATAAACTCATAAACAACTTATCCCTATCGGAAACAATGGATTTAGGGAATCCATGTAATTTCACTATCTCCTTTACAAAAACAGCAGCCACTTCCTTGGCAGTATAGGGTGAGAAAGGGATATGAAATGCCCATATTTTGTCAGCCGATCTACCACCACCATAATAGTATCAAACTGGTTGGATCTTGGTAGCCCCGTGATGAAATCCATGCTAATATCCTCCCAAACTCTTTGAGGAATAGGCAGCGGCTGTAGAAGTCTTGCTGGACTCAATGCTTCATATTTGCACTGCTTGCATACCTCACAATTTGCAACATACTGTTGAATGTCTTTCTTCATCCCTTCCCAATGCACAAAAGTGGATAACCTCTTATATGTTCTGAAATACCCGGAATGTCCTCCCACTGGTGTGCAGTGGAATTCCTTCATGAGTAGTGGAATTCTCGAGGATCCCTTGGGAAGTACCATCCTGCCCTTGAATAAAAGGTTGCCTCCCTTGACTGAAAATCCTTCCGAAAGATGTTCACCTTTAACCCCTTTTTGCCAAAGTGCATACAACTTCTGGTCCTTCTTAACTTCTTCTTCCCATCCTCCAAAATCTTCATACTGCCATAGTGTAACAGCCCTCAGCTCTAGGTTATCCTCCCTTCTAGACAAAGCATCCGCCACCCTATTTTCCTAGCCGGGTTTATAACAGATTTCAAACTTGTAGCCCATTAACTTTGATACCCATTTTTGTTGATCCTCACTGAGATTGCGTTGCTCCAATAAGAACTTAAGAGCTTTTTGGTCGGTTTTAATGATGAAAGGGTGCCCCAACAGATAATGGTGCCACTTTTTGACTGCTAAAACAATGGCCAGTAATTCCCTCTCATATACCGAACTATTTTTCTTAGCTGAGGAGAAAGCTTGGATGAAATATGCAATGGGGCGTCCTTGCTGCATTAAAACCGCCCCCACTCCCCACCCCGAAGCATCAGTCTCCAGCTCAAAGGGCTGGGAGAAATCTGGTAAAGCTAAGACCGGTACAGTGGTCATGGCCTTCTTGAGTTCTTCAAAGGCTTGCTGGGATTCTTCACTCCATAGGAAGGCATCTTTCTTGAGAAGAGCTGTAAGTGGTGCAGCCATTTTTCCATAATTTCTCACAAATCTCCTGTAGTATCCCGTTAGGCCAAGGAATCCCCGTAATGCTTGCAAATTCTTAGGTGTGGGCCATCTGTCCACGGCAGCCAATTTCTCGGGGTCCGCTAGCACTCCTTCAGTAGATATGATATGACCAAGATACTCCAGCCGGGATCTAGCAAACACACACTTCTTGAGGTTTAACACCAATTTACTGTCTTGGAGTATTCTTAAGGTCTCCTTCAAATGTTTCCAATGGGAATCTTCATCCGGGCTGTATACTAGTATGTCGTCAAAGAACACCAACACAAACTTCCTTAAATGCTCTTGAAAAATGTCATTCATAAGTGATTGGAATGTAGAGGGGGCGTTGGTGAGGCCAAAAGGCATCACTAAGAATTCATAGTGCCCTTGATGAGTTCTAAAAGCTGTCTTCTCCTCATCTCCGGCCTTGATACGGATTAGATGGTATCCCGATTTTAAATCCAACTTGGAAAATAGTTTAGAGCCTCCCAACTCATCGATTAGTTCATCAATAGCGGGTATAGGAAACTTGTCCGGTAGTGTTATCTTGTTTAAAGCCCGATAATCTACGCAAAATCGCCAACTCCCATCTTTTTTCTTTACCAATAGTACCGGACTTGAAAAAGGCCCCTTGCTAGGCCGAATCACACCAGCCATCAACATTTCCTGAGCCAACCTCTCGATTTCTGCCTTCTGTGAATGGGGATATCGGTATGGGCGTATGTTTGGTGGAGCAGCCCCTGGTTTCAAGGTAATGGCGTGATCTTGCTCCCGGTGAGGTGGTAACTCTACTGTTGGTGTGTGCACTGCTGGATATTCTTCTAACAGATGTTGGACAGCCATGGGTAAGGGCTCTCCCTCCACTTCCTTCATCTGTAATTCCCCGAATTCAATTAAATACCCTTGATGTCCACCCTTAAGAGTCCTTATAGCAGCCTTTAGGGACACCATGGTTTTAACTAGGCTCAGATCCCTTTCCAAGCAATATTCCTTTCTGCCTTGTTTTACCTTCATTGTTAATTGGTTCCAGTTGACTCTCACTTCTCCCAAGGACTTCAGCCACT
>JAOSBK010000206.1:20767116-20785725 GCA_027568895.1 Erythroxylum shatona | reverse complement strand
TTAAGTTGTTTGTGTGTGAATTAACTTCTGATTTTATTGTAGAATTTTACAAAGAATTTTAAAGATCTATTCAACCCTCCTTCTAGATCACTTACATAAAACCACAAAGTCTACAGGAACAATCAATCCGCCAATGATAAGTGAAATTATAACATATTTTATATCTCTATTTTACATTATTTTAAATCATTAACATAGCATATTTGGGCAAAAAATTGTTGCATTTTATTATTAATAACTCAAGTTACTTAGTTTCATATTTTATCTAAAAGGAGATTAAATTATGTAAAAATATTTTTTGTAGACTTGATAGAAGCTTAAAGAAATAAAATGCAACAGCTAAGACTAAAACATGCAGTAGATGAGAAGTGTATTAAAATGACAAAGTCCATAGTAGATGTTGGGAGCACAATGGTGAAGCAAAGAGCAGCTTACATGTACATTTGATGCATACATAGTGAAGAAATGGCCATGAGAACAAAATGCATGCAACTTGTAGGTGAAATGACGTGTAGTGTGGAGGAGGAAACAACTAAAAGCGCAAGCCAAGCAACAACCCCATGCACGTGAATAAAATGTAACGTCCAACACACAACATGAGCCAAACTAGCAGTGTAGGAAGGATGTCCTAGGAGCACAAATTGCAATGCAGGAGGATGTTTGGCAAGTAGTAGAAACATTGTTGTTGGAGGCAAGGGTTATGAGTAGGTCTTTAAGGGCCTGTTTGATTGAGAGTTTCATAATGGAACGGGATGGAATGTAACACACTTCCGCTGTTTGGAAGGAAGTTTTATAATGAAATGGAATGAAATGAGATAGAAGTGGAGGGTTTCATATTACGTTCCATTCCATCTTAAATAATGAAAATAAAAAATCTTCGATTCGGGGGTTTAAGATAGAGCGTAAACTAATAAATTTACACTACCTAATATACCCTTAATAATTTTTCGTAATACGAATTGTGACCAATATAATAAATTTTATTACATAATTAATAGTAATTTTTATATTATTAATAATAAATTGTATATAATTAATAATAAAATAAAAATATAATAAAATTTTTATTATTGAAAATAGAAAATATATAAAAATTATTCTTTAATTGTTTGTATATATTTTTATATAAATAAAAATAAAAATTAATTATTTTTAAATATAAATCACATAGAATAGAATAAAATAACTTTATTAAAGAATTAATAGTAATATTTTTATAATTAATAATAAATTGTATATAATTAATAATAAAATAAAAATTAATAAAATTTTATTAATGAAAATTGAAAATGTATAAAAATTATTCTTTAATTATATTTATACATAAATATAAATATAAATATAAATAAATTATTTTATGTATAAATCACATAGAATAGAATAAATTAAATTTTAATTAAATTTTTTTAAAATAATAAATAATAATATTGTTATTTGATTAATAATAAATTGCATATAATTAATAATAAAATAATAGAATTTCATTAATGAAAATAGAAAATATATAAAAATTATTCTTTAATTGTTTTTATATATATTTCTATATAAATAAATTATTTTAAAATATAAATCACATAGAATAAAATAAAATAAAAGAAAATAAATAATTAATAATAATATTTTTATATAATTAATAATAAATTGTATATATTTAATAATAAAATAATAGACCTCCTGCAACAACCATTTTAATATAAGAGGTACAATAGTCATTTATTATACATTATATTCTATTCCATCTATCTTCCAAACAATATTTCACTACATTATATTATGAATCCTTCCATCCCTCCTAAACAACTTTTTACTATATTATATTCCATTCTATTATAAATTATTCTGTTCTGTTCCATTACATTCTATTCTATTCCTTTAATTAACATCCAACCAAACATGTTCTAAAGAAGAATGAACAGTAGGGTGGTTCAAAACATTAATTTGTCACATCAGTGAATAGTAAGGGAAAAGAGAGAGTAGCGTGAAACAAAAGAGAGGGAGGCACGATGAAAAGAGCCGAAGGGAGGAGACATCGACTCCGATGACCCAGGTAAAACATTTTTTATTATTTTGTTGTTTCTTTCTTTTATTAGAAATTGATTATGTTATCTTATATGGATTGATTGGGTATTTGAACGATGATGATTTTAATGCTGTATTGAATCATTTTTCATAAAAACCCATTGCTAGATTCAAATGCAATAATCGTTGTATTTCTAATTCATGTGTAGCAACTAATGGTTCCGAATCATTAGAGATAACATAACAGAGGTTAAATAATCTGAGCTTGTGTGATTATTACCTACATTGGTTAGTTTTTCTGATTATAAGGCCATTGTTCGAATAAAATTAGAGAGTTTATTATCGGTTTCCCGATAGCTAAGGTTAATTAACGAGTGCTTCATAATTAACTAGGGACTAAGGAAAAATCAGGATTAACATAGCTTATTGTTAATCTACGACAAACAATTGCTAAGAGAGATAAAAGAACAACAAATCAATGAATTATGCTTAATTAGGGTGTAGGCCTAGATTGAACCAAAGGCCCAGATCCCTATCGAATTCTCCAATTTTATCATTTTTCGCATGTTTTCTTTAATTTGTTTTCATTAGGTTTATTTTATTTTATTTTCTCATTCCAAAATCCAAACCCCCCTTTTCCTAAACATCGATTAATTTCATTTCAACAACTTTTCACACTCTCTTTGTGAGATCGACCTAGACTTACTACTGCTATAGTAGTAGTCTAGTTATTTTATTTTGACTAGCGTTACGATGTGCTTCTTAGCCAACCTTCACCAACACATCTTCCATTATTCCTTTTAGATAACAGATTAACCTATTAGCTAATTGTAGGCACATATTGGTTGGTTGGTTGGTCTTAACTTCCCATATCCAATTTCTCATAAATAGAGTAAGGAAAAAGATTTATGTTTGCTCCAAGATCAAGCATACCCTTAGCCTCATCACCATTACCTATTGATACTTGCACGATAAAACATCTTGCATCTTTCACTTTGGGGGGTAAATGCAGCTGTAGAATTACATTTGTTACTTCTGAAACTAACACCTTTTTTGTTAGGCTTAAACTTTTGTTTCTTGGTGCTTAGTTCCTTAAAGAACTTGACATAAGCCAGAATGTTCCTAATCACATCTAAAAAGGGAAGATTAATATTGACCTTAGAAAGCAGGCGATATAGATAGGAAAACTACTTATCTTGTTTCAATTCCTTAAGGCAACTTGGATATATAATTGGTGGTCGATAAGGATTTGTCACCTCGAATCATTTTTGTCCTTCATTATCCTTAGTTTCATGCTTAAATTGTTCACTTTTTGAGTGACTTGAAGAGTTTCTCCCATAGCTTTTCTCATTGTGCTCATCTTCTTCTTGGGTGAGGCTTTCCTTCTCTTGATTATTAGCATCAGACAGCTCAGAAGGAAACTCAACATGATTGTCAATCACTTGACCACTTCTTAGAATAGTAATTGCTTGGGCTTGATCAAGTTGATTGGGCAATCTTCACTTTTGATTCTTATACATTTGAGTTGTAAGTTACCTCACTTGAATCTCAATCCTCTTAATAGAAGCTTTTAAGGAGTTGAAAATCTTACTATTCATTTCTTGATTATGAGTTGTGACTTAAATGAATGCATTCAGGCTTTCCTCTAAAGAAGGCCTTCTCGGTAAGTTTTCATTTAAGGATTGTCCTCCGAAAAGTTTGGCCTCTGAAAATTTTAATATTGTTGTTGGGGTTGTATCAGTGGATTATTGGTCTTCCAAGAGAAATTGGGGTGGTTTCTCCAACCAAGGTTATAGGTGTTTGAGTATAGATCATTTCACTCCCTTGGTTGAAAACCATTATGTGAATTAACTTGTCCTTCCGTATCTGCCAAAGGTTTGTAGTAATACTAACAGCGTGCTGTAATGTTAGTCAAAATAAAATAGCTAGACCTACTACTATAATAGTTGTGAGTCTAGGTCGATCCCACAGAGAGTGTGTGAAAGTTTTCGAAATGAAAGTAAGTGGTGTTTAGTTTTAACGAGGGTTTTTAGATTTGAAATAAGAAAATAAGATAAAAACAAACCTAATGGTATCAAATTAAAGAAAACATACGAAAAAATGATTAAAGTGGGAAATTTGGTAGGGACCCGATTCTTTGGTTTAATCTCGACCTACACCCTAGTTAAACAAATTTCTTTGATTTGTTGTTCTTAAACCTCTCCTAGCAACTATTAATCGTGAGCTCAGGTAGTGTTTAATCAAGATACAATCATTAATTAAACATAACCACCAAATAACCTAGGATATCTGTAGATTTAATTAGGTAGTAGCATTACAAATTAGGAAAATCAATTAATCAAGGAAACAACCATATATGATGTTTTTATTTAACCTAGATTATTTTATCCCTATTGATTACGAATCATTAGTCACTACATATAAATTTCAATATAACAATTACTAATTATATCAAAATTCTAGCAATGAATTTGCAAATAAACGATCCAATGATTGCATTAAAATAATCTTTTCACAATATACAATTCAATCAACATAAGATAACATAATGAATTCCTAATAAGAGAAAGAAACAACAAAAATAATGAAATACACTTAACCCAGGTCACCGGCTTTGATGTCATCTTCGAACTGAGGTCGAGACGTCTAGCCCTTCATGGATCTCTCCCGAGAATATGCTTTAGCCCCATTCAAATATCCCAACCAAAGCCCCCTAGCAATGCATCCCTCTTTCTGTACTCACTGCTACTCTCTCTCGCTCCTACTGTTATGTTGATTTGACAAATTAATATCTGGTCCAATGTCACTATTTTTTACCCCCTTATTACTATACGTTCCTTTTGGCCCCTAAAATTTTTTCTTAATGAATAAGCATGATTTAACTAATTTTGAGGTTTTGATAGACTAATCATTTTGAACTTATTTAATTATATCAAAGTTACTAGGGTTTATTGAATGGGTAAGTGGAATTAAGGTGTTAAGGTTATAAGAATGTTTAAGGGTGTTTTTGGCAAGACATTTAAGGTTAAAAGAAAATAAGCCTAAAAGGAAGGGTAAAACGAACTTTTTGGATTCATTAAGGGTAGAAATGAAAGAAGAAATGTAGTCTTGCTTTTAAAAAGGGGAAAACATGAATTGGGAGAGAAGAAGAAAATAAGAAAGAGAGGAAGCGAGTTTTGGTGTGTTAAGAGAAAAGAAGAAAGATAGTTAAGGTTTCATCATTTCTTGGTTTTTAAGAAAGATTTTGAGGTTGTTCAAGAAGAGAAAAGGTAGAGGAAGAGAAGAGATTCTAATTGAGCCAAATATATCTTCCTTTAGTGAAGAATCAAGGTAATATCATTTTGAATCTTTTGGATTTTTGGAAGGATTTTGGTTCATAGAGTTTAGAAAATGCATGGGTTTAAGTATTCTAGAATCAATTTTAGTAATTGTGCTTTGTGTGGCTTTCAGTTGAAAACCCTATTGATGGTGAAATGTACATGCTATGTTTATGTGATGATGTATAATTATGACTTATTGAGCTAGACTTGAGAATTTGAGAACAAAGTGTTTTATGAATTCAAAATGACTTTTATAAGACAAATGAACATTTTAATGATTTTTGCTTATTCTTCGTTACAAACTATTACCTACAAGCTTTCAAGCTCCCCCCTTTTCATCCCATCTTCAAGTAATAGCTAAGATATCAAGCGATCAAGAGCCTAAGGTAATTTGTCTAAATTTTCTTATTTTGTATTTTGAGTTGGTTTTGGGAAAGCAACAAGTTTGTTTGTTCAAGATCCTTTTGTAATTTGAGAGTTTGAGATGATGTGATGTGGCTTGGAATGCTATTAAAGATTTCTAAAATTTTATTCTTTTGATGTTAAGGAAATACGAATTGTGTATGGATGATATTGAGATGATTATCAGCTTGAGCAGATGGTTTTTGAACATAAATTATGGATACACACACACACACACACACACACACACACATATACATAAGTAAGATGTTCTGGAAAAGAAACATAGGAATTATAACTGATCAGATGTAGTTGAATGTAAAGAGATAAATGAGTTGAGATTTGAGACTTTAACGAAGTCAATTTGGTAGTTGAATGGTTATGCTCAGGACATTCCAAGTTTGCACAGTGCAAAATTTCAAGTCTTCCATAGGAAAAAAATTCATGTTTTGACTTTAGGGAAAAATTTGGATTAATTTACGTTGAATTAGACAAAGATGTCTTCTAGAAAGTTGTAGCTTATCTTTCTAGCTTTCCAACGATATATAGTATGAACTTTTTGGACATTGAAGTTATCACCAGACTATATGACGTCTGGTGATGACCTCATATTGTCTAGTGATAACATATCGTCTAATGATGACATCATATCGTCTGATGATGACATTATATCGTCTATGATGATGTCATATCATCTGATCTGATTTTTGAACTTATGGGTGATCAAATTTGTCTTTGACTCTTCATGAAAGTTGTAGATCTTAAAGTCATCTTTCGAACCATCCAAAGAAAACCTTAATACGAGTTCTCTAGAGAAAGTTATGACCATTTTTCCAATTCGTCTTACCTTCATCTGGGTTCATCTGATCCTATCATCTGGTCCGATTTGTGACCCTACAGATGATAGAATCTATCTTTAAGGCCTCCATCAAAATTGTAGATCTTGAAGTCCTCTTTCGAACCTTCCAAAGAACACCTTAATCCAAGTTTTCTAGAGAAAGTTATGACCATTTTTCCAATTCGTCTAACCCTTCATCCGATCCTATCGTTTGGTCCCATTTTTGACCCTATAGATGATCTAATTTATCTTGCAGATCTTCATACAAGTTATAGATCTTAAAGTCCTCTTTTGAATCATCTAAAGGAAACCTTAATTCGAGTTCTCTAGAGAAAGTGAGGACCATTTTTCCAATTCATCTGGGTTCATCTGATCCTATCATATGGTCCTATTTTTAAACCTATAGATGATTGTATTTCTCATTGAGGTCTTCATGAAAGTTGTAGATATTGAATTCCTCTTTCGAACCATCTAAAGAACACCTTAATCTGAGTTCTCTAGAGAATTTTATGACCATTTTTTCTAATTCATCTGACCCTTCATCTAGGTTCATCTGATCCTATTGTCTAATCCCATTTTTGACCCTGTAGATGATAGAATCTATCTTCAAGGTCTTCATGAAAATTGTAGATCTTGAATACCTCTTTCTAACCATTTAAAGAACACCTTAATCCGAGTTTTCTAGAGAAAGTTATGAAGATTTTTTCAATTCTTCTAACCCTTCATTTGGGTTCATCTAATCCTATCGATTGGTCCCATTTTTGACCCTTTAGATAATCGAATTTGTCTTGGAGGTCTTTATGAAAGTTGTATATCTTGAACTCTCATTTGAATCATCTAAAGAAAACCTTAATTCTAGTTCTCCAGAGAAAGTTATGACTATTTTTCCACTTTGTCTGGGTTTATCTGATTCTATTGTTTGGTCCCATTTTTGACCCTATACATGATCAAATTTGTCTTCAAGGTCTGCCTAAAAACTGTAGATCTTGAAGTCCTATTTTGAACCATCTAAAGAATATCTTAATCCAAGTTCTTTAGAGAATGTTATGACCATTTTTCCTATTCATCTGACCCTTCCACTGGGTTCATCTGATCCTATCATATGGTCCCCTTTTTGACCCTGTAGATGATAGAATATGTCTTCAAGGTATTCATAAAAGTTGTAGATATTTAAAACCTCTTTTGAAACAACCAAAGAACACTTTGATATCTAGAGAGAAAGTTATGACAACTTGACAAATTCGTTTGACCCTTCATCTGATTTCATCTGATCCTATCGTCTAGTCCCACTTTTGACCCTACAAATGATATAATTTGTCTTCAAGATCTGCATGAAAGTTTCAGATCTTGAAGTCTTCTTTCAAACCATATGAAGATCACCTTAATCCGATATCCATAGAGAAAGTTATAATAATGATCCCGAAATAGGTTCACTTTTGTGCTTTTTTTGTGGGATGGATGTATTTAAGATAAATGATGATTTTTGACTTGCCATGGAATAGATAATGAGATTAGAAGCATTTAAGGGTTGAAAACAAGAAAATAAACTAAGAAAATCAAGATAGGAAGAATCAACCATGCCTAATTTTTTTTAAGTGTGATTTGATCCAAAATCCTATTTTGATGTTTCACGAGGTTCATGTCTTGGTTTTGATGCTAATGAAGTAAAGAAATGAAAAAGAATTAAATTCGAACTGAATTTATAAAGGTTTAATGTAAAATGTGTTAAGTTTGGCCTTAAGGGCATTTTTGATATAAAAGTATAGTTATAAAGTAATGACCATGTGAATGTGATTAAGGATGATCATTAAATATATTTGTGACATTGGAATTATTAAATGAAGTGTCATGTTATTATTTGGAAAATTTTGTACACGAAGTGTATATGTAAAGCATGAAGTTGAAATGGTTTATGATGTGTTTGGATGATGTTTGACATGAATCTTACGTGAATTGTATTAGAAAATTGGAAACAAATTGAAAGAATTATATATATATATATATATATATTATGTAGTTATTATAAGACACTCAACCCTCCTACTCAGCTTGTTTTTACAATACCGGATGCTTTTCTGGCCTTCTCATATAATAAAACATTTGGGTTATTGTGAAATATTTTTCCAACTCTTCACCATCTTAATAAGCAGTATTGGGCTTATCTCCCCTTCATCAGTCTTTTCTTAATTAAGAGTTTAACATGTTATATATATATGTTTATCTTAAGTTCAAGAATAGAAAGGGACCAAGAAGTTTAACAAAGAAAATCCTTAAGCATCTTCAATTTCAATTATACACAACCATAAAATAAATTATTTTTATTTGTTATTGATCTCTAATAAGAAATTATCAACTATTCAAATATTTGGTTCTTTAGAACAAGAATCTTTTGCAACCATAAAATATATTATGTTATTAAAATATTCTTCCAATTTTATCAAGCTTAACTAAATAATCTTGTCCTTTATGTAGTTATTGTAGTGGTGTATAATGGTTAACCTAGTGCGGGTAAGTGATATAAAACCAGCTCCATAATTACTAGTATATAATGGTTAACCTAATGCAAGTAAGCGATTTAGAACTAGCTCCATAACTAGTAGTTAACTAGCTGTAGGTAAGCGATGCAGAACCATCTCTGTAACTACCGATGTATATTGGTTAACCTATTACGGATAATCAATGTAGAACTAGCTTTATAACTAGTGCTTAACTAATCGCAGGTAAATGATGCAAAACCAGCTCTGCAACTTTATGTCTAATTCTCATTGTAATGATTATATAAGTGATCCTTTAACTTGAGATCTTCAAAGTTATCTTGTATAGGAATTGCTATGTTTTGATACCACTTATGACTTACTTAATCAGGGGTCAGCCAATCGATAGTCATTGGATATAACATGAATTATATGAAGGTAGTTGTGTGATCAAGATAGGATTCATCACCTTAAAGTAATTAGGAAAAATGTTCTGTTGTTCTCAATTGGCCAAGATAAAATGACATTTTGTAAACAATTTACAAATATCATTAATTGAATCGATAACTAATGGTGAGAAACTAATATGATTGGAATATAAAAGAGCAAACATTAATTTCATGCTCTCTCTTAGGCATTATACGAAAAAATTATGCACAGAAAGGATAGTTAAAACTACTATGATATTCTTAAATATTTGGGCGGTTATGATGCGCTTCTAGACGCTAATCTTGATCTATGATTATAAATTATTAGATTGTTGAATTAAAGATAAATAAAGGGAGTTTTAATTTAAGTAATTTTAATTATTAATTAGAGTTATAATTAATAACCATTAATAACCATTGCCAACGCATTTAGGAACTTGATGAGTCTCACATAAAGAATGAATCGAAGATATAAAGTTATTTTAATCAAGTTAAACTTGATCGTGAAGTTTGAGAAACTTTACGATTAAATATGAGATATTTAATAAATAGAGATCAATTGATATTTAATTAGAAGTATTTGTAATTCTAATTAAGGTTTAATTAAAATTAGAATTTAATTTTGATTAAATTACTAAAATATCTAAAATATATTATAAATAGGTTTCAACTCTAATGAAACTAACATTTCTTGCTTAACCTTTTCTGTAAGAGTTACAAAGTTCTCTCAACATATTCTGTAGATTTGTTAGAAACCAAATATTTGTGTGGCTATAATAATTGAGACAGATCAATTTCAGAAATAATTCGAAGGATAAAACAAGAACATGATTAATCTTTGAAATAAGGTACGAATTTAGATTTATGTTTTAATCATTCTATAGAATTAAATTGATTATAATTTTTGAGAAACTAATTTACGATAAAGTTTTGTAATTACTCTTCTGCAGTTGACGTTAAATCTCAGCTCGGTTTTTCAACTCTAAATGCTTAATGTGTATTAACCTTGTAATTCTTTCATCAATGGATTCAATTTTCTCCGCAAGAATTCCAGGCTAAGATGTTATTAACTTATTATAGACAGTTTCAAAGAAATCATAAAATAAGAAGTTAAATATGATAATTTCATTTATTTATATAATAATTTAAAATTAAATGGGAGAATTTGGAAAAATATTAGTAAAATTACCGTGTTGAGAATAAATTTCACAAAATCTATACGCTAAACTGTCCTACGAAATCAAACGAAAGAATTTGTTTCCAGTTTTATCATTTGGGGACTCGAAAGGGCAAACAGATTGACTGCAGTTGGTTTGATGTTGTTCGTAATTAATACACGCATGACACCTGGCATACTGAATTTTCCAGAATCCTCAAATTGCTTATGGACTTAACGCAAGTTACTGTCAAAGACTTTTGTCTTTATTGCTCAGAATACGTCTTGGAGATGTGTCGGAGACTCAGCACATGTCTCTTTAAATGCAGCCTCCTCTGTCGTCGAGCTGTCAATTGTCACTGTCACCTGGGTACATATCCGTATCGTCAATTTTTCCTGCAACTCGTCTCGTTCTTGTTAACAATTAGAGACGATATCAAAATCCCCAACTCCCTGATGTTAGATCCACCGATTCATGAATAAGCGCAAAGGGAGAGTAGAGGCACAAAATAAAAATAATATTCATGTTAGATGAAAACAATAGGCCTACTTGAAACGATACGTACTTCCAAGTCTATTGTAAAAGGGTTAATTTGTTGTTACATTTTAAGCAGAGACGCCTGGTTCTTCTATTACCTAATTAAGCTTTGGTGTATTCATTTCAGTAAAACCTCTTCTACATGAAATGAAAGTGAAATCGAATAGAATGTCGTGTCTTAAAAAGAAACATAATTCTTTTGCTAGCCTAAAACATTTAATCACGAGTCTTGAATAAATGAACAAAACCATCGCCAAACCATAAAATTATGTTCCTTACTGTATCCCATCTACTACTGCAAGTACTCCGATTGTAACCTCCACAAATTCCACGGCAATTGAGCTTGATTGTCCTCGAACAGGTGTTTTCACAAATTCTGTGCAGAATTTCAATTGTCATTGGCAGGTTGGTGGCGAGTTGGAAGGTTTTCCAATTTATTGTATTTAAGACACTCAGCCCACCCACTCAGCTTGTTTTTACAATATATACCTGATGCTTTTCTGGCCTTCTCATATAATAAAAATATTTGGGTCATTGTGAAATATTTTTCCAACTCTTCACCATCTTAATAAGCGGTATTGGGCTTATCTCCCCTTCATCAGTCTTTTCTTAATTAAGAGTTTAACATGTTATATATATGTTTATCTTAAGTTCAAGAATAGAAATGGACCAAGAAGTTTAACAAAGAAAATCCTTAAGCATCTTCAATTTCAATTATACACAACCATAAAATAAATTATTTTTATTTGTTATTGATCTCTAATAAGAAATTATCAACTATTCAAATATTAAGAAATTATTTGTTATGAATTGGATTTGCCCCACAAAACATACTTCGCATATGTCTGTTGAATTATTTGTTATGAATTGGATTTGCCTCAATCATGAATAGAATTATTTGTTATGAATTGGATTTGCCCCGCAAAACATACTTTGCTCACTCGACACACTACTTAAATTTAGTAAAACTTGTGGTATCTTAGGTTATAATATTATGTACTAAATTTTATTACTTAAATCTCCAAAATATGCCATTGTCTAACTTACTTGGCATGAGGACCGCCCAATACGCACCCCCCTTTGCCGACTAGTTTAAACGATGCTTTTCATATAGATTTCTTCCACAAAATCGAATTGACCCTACTGACTACTACATTTCCAAAGTGAACCGGTACGATAGGAATGCCTTAGAGGATGACGGAAGAAGGGAACAAGCAGTAACACAAAATTAGATTTTGATTGAGACACGAATTTCATAATATAGCTTCCAACTACCGTCATCATCATTCATCAATTGACCTTCCCACTAACCCGCTCTAAACAGTTTCTATTTATCTGCTCCAAAGAATTATGTTTTTCCTCACTCTCCTTATCATAGGTGCTTTGAATCATTCCCGCATAGCTCAATTGAAGGTTGGAAACAGCAGGTTCACAATAGATGAAGGATTTAAACGTGCATAATTGAATTAAAAATGTTCTCATTCAAGAAAACCTGTTGAATAGATACAAACCTAAATAGACCCTATTTAGCCAATAATTGCTAATAAGATAATAATTTTGGGGATTAGATCTTCTGTACTAGTTAACCAATTCTTACTCTGTACTATTAAATCTCATTAACACATTTATATAGAATCCATACAGATGTGTGGATTAGATTAAGTGACACAAGGTTAAACCACCCTAACGGAAACAAAGTGTTCCAACCCTTGTTGCTGCTTGTTAATGATATATGTTTATTTGATGAGAGGATGATAATGAAAATTCTATTTGGAAATAGGACATATAAAGAATGTGATTGGATTTGTCAAAATATAGCCTAATATGAATTTGTGTTTAGGGTTAAATAGGATAAGAAAAAGTTAATTACATAATGAACAATTCCTACTACTTTTCACAATACCATCAATTAGTACTTTGACCTTTGTTATAGAGAATAAACTTTAAATTTCCAACTATTTTGTTATGCTCAAAATAATAAATGTCACTTAGTATTTTTACAAGATAAAGCATAAAAAATGGAAAAAATAGTTACATAATTGCCTCTATTAAACTTAATTAACTTATCAAACAAACTAACTTTAAAACTAGTTTCGGTACTCACTCCTAATGTTGGATTTTTGGAGAATTTATTATATCTAAATGTGAGAATAAATATTGATATACATTATAACAAAAAGGACCTTTGGTAATGAAAAAAATTGTAGCCAAAGCCCCAAAATTTAGCAATGATCGCTGAAAATGATGCTAAATCTCCATACTTGACAACTATAGGTGACATTTTATGCTAATCGTCGCCAAAAGTTTTTTCATATGTTTATTTTCATAGTGAAAAACTATTAACGATATTTTAATAATTCATCGCCAATACGTTTTGGCTACACTTAAATTTTGTAAGTAAAAGCTATTGAAAATGTCAAGATATAATACAAATCACTCAGCCCTATTGTATCTTCTTCAAATATGTAACACGATAAAAAATATTAAATTTAAATTATAATAAAAATAAGAATTTAAAGAAACAATATAAGAGATGTAACTAATACCATTCATTTTTATAATTTGGGCCAAGTAATTTTTTGAGGTACTTTTCATGCTTGGCCAATCTTTTTTAGTATTTTGTAATTGAACTTTAAGTGACTTGTTTTTCTCTTTAACACATTGACTGTATGTAGATCCTTATGAGGATGAAACATTTGGCTCAGGATCTAAGCCAAATCCAAGACCTTTGACATAACTGGAACGTTTGTCAAGCACAATATTGCAAATGTCTTCCACATTTACATTATTCTCTTCGAACATTGATTTTTGTAGCAACTCTTGCATCTTATTCTAAAATTAAAAACAAAAATCAAATACTTAATGCAAATATTATTAGTTAGTAAAACATAAATAAATAAACTTAAAATTAAAAAATATATTTACATAGCTATTTTCCTCTTCTTCTAATATCCACCTCCTTCTTTATAGTGATTGACTTTGTATAGTGTGATCCTACTACACTCTTGTCCATATAGTTCCTTCTTATTGTGTTTTATGAAAAATATACAAGGCATAATAAATGGTATAATGTTTATCGATATAATTATAACTTGTAAATAAAAAGCTTAGATATTCATTACGGAAGACTATAAATGATTTGGAGCCTTGATTGTAAAGAGTTTTTTATTTTTCATCTATTCACCTTTGCCTTTCTACATTTTTCCTAAATAAAGAAAAAGATAGTCATTAAATCATCTAAAAACGTAGTCATTAAATCATCTAATGAGATTAATGGAAGTAAATGTGAAGGGAAATAAAACAAACCTGAACTTTGGGAGAGGCTTAATAATCACACAAATTATTCCAATTTTCTGGAGACGTTCGTTCTTGAGCATGTCGCCTTGCCTCAACATTAGAAGGAAAAGATTTGTAATATTGATGCAACTTATAATGACGATATCTAGTCCTTTGTTTCAACAATGAAGTCACACAATTTGAAACATCAAGGTTATCGATATCAATGATATTCAATTTCATTTGTGAACAAAAAGTAAAAGTGAAATTACTCTTAAAATAAGTGAAACAATATTACATATATTTAAATAAATTGAAAATTTACTGCAACTTTATCCAAAGTATTTTCAAGTAAGTTTTCTTCATTCAAGTCCTTAGCATGCTTCAAGTTCTGTTCTCGCAGTAATCCCCAACTCACTTGAAAATTTTGCAGATTGGATCTTGTCTAAAGGATAACCATGTGAAGTATCAATATGTACTGACAACATGCTATTCATTACAACATTCATTAGTTGCAATTCACAACCTCTAGTTATACCTCTACATCTTTTTTTCTCTTTTTTCTGATGTTGACAATGAAGCTTGAAATCAAATGAATAATGATAAGAAAATACACATTAAACATGAAAATATATATTTGAGTATAAGTCTATTTGTAGGTGTTAAAAATTAGCAAACATGCAGATCCCTGTGTACTAATTGATTCATTGTTGTTTGAGAAAGAATGAGGTTGTTGCTCACTTGATTCATTAGTTGCCGAGGATGAATGTTATTATTAGTTAGGAACTGATTGATTTGGTTAAAGTAGCAAATCCCTCTGTTCAACAATTTCAATACCTGCCACCTTCTTTCCTTTATTTCTTCCAGGTGCCATTATATTAGATATCTATTAAAAAAACATAAATTTTATTAACATTACAATACATCCAATCATCATTGCAAACATACATTCAGTCATCAATAATCCATATTAACATAACTCAACTATCAACAATCTGCATTAACATAACTCAATCATCAACAGTTCATATTTACATAACTCAAACATCAACAATACGTAATAACATAACTCAATCATCAGCAATCCACATTAACATAACTCAATCATCAACAATCCGCATTAATATAAATTAATCATCAACAATCTGCATTAAGCACATTTTAACGGTGAATGTTCATATTGAAGCAATCTATACATGGACAATGAATACAATATTTTACACCCATTGATCTTTTACAAATTGCATGAAACTCTTATCTCATTCTAAGTATTTAGTAGATCATTTCTGATAAGAAATCCAACTTTTGTCTTTGTTGTTATACAATTAAAAATAAATTAATAAATTACGAAATGCAATTTAAGTTATATATAACATAATGATAAATCAATGCATGTGAGATCCCAAATCAGTTGGAGAAGGGAACGAAGTACGCCTTATAAGGGTACAGATACCTCTCCCTTGCAGACGCGTTTTCAATGGCCTAATGTACCAGATCCCATCGGAACTCCGAGGTTAAATGTGCTTAGGAGAGAGTAGTTCTAGGATGGGTTATCTCCTAGGAAGGCCTTGGAAAAAGCAAAACCGTGAGGGCTAAGGTCCAAAGGGGATAATATCTGTGAGCAGATGATCTGGGCTGTTACAGAGTGGTATCAGAGCTAGTACTCGGGCCGGTTGGACCAGTAGGTGGCTAGGCCTTCCTTACAGACGCGTTTTTCATGGCCTAATGCACAGGATCCCAATGGAACTTCGAGGTTAAACGTGCTTGGTCGAGAGTAGTTCTAGGATAGGTGACCTTCTGGGAAGGCCTCGGAAAAAGCAAAACCATGAGGGCTTGGCTGGGCCAAGGCTTAAAACGGACAATATCTGTAAGCGAGTAATCTGGGATGTTACAGTGGTATCAGAGCCAGGTGCCGAGTCGGTAGGACCGGATGGAGAGTTGGACTTTCCCTTACAGACACGTTTTCATGGTCTAACACACCGGATCCCATCAGAACTTCAAGGTTAAACATTCTTGGGCGAGAGTAGTTCTAGGATGGCTGACATCCTAGGAAGGCCTTGGGAAAAGCAAAACCATGAGGGCTTGGCTAGGCGAAGGCCGAAAGTGGACAATATCTATAAGTGGGTGATCTGGACTGTTACAGTGGTATTAGAGCCTAAATCTGACGCCTTAGACTACTCGGCCAAACTGTCAGGTAGAGAGGACAACGAAGTACGCCTTATAAGGGTACGAATATCTCTTCCTTGTAGACATATTTTCCATGGCCTAATGCACCAGATCCCATCGGAACTCCAAAGTTAAATGTGCTTGGGTGAGAGTAGTTCCAAGATGGGTGACCTCCTGGGAAGGCCATGGAAAAAGCAAAATTGTGAGGGCTTGGCTAGGCCAAGGTCCAAAGAGGACAATATCTGTGAGCGGGTGATCTGGACTGTTACAAGTGGTATCAGAGCCAGTACCTGAACCATTGTGCCAGCTAGGTTGGACCCCAAAAGAGGGCTGGGCCCTAAAGGGGGTGGAGAGTGTGAGATCCCACATCGGTTGGAGAGGGGAACGAAGTACGCCTTATAATGGTATGGATACCTCTCCCTTATAGACGTGTTTTTCATGGCCTAACGCACGGGATTCCATCAGAACTCTGAGGTTAAACGTGCTTCGACGAGAGTAGTTCCAGGATGGGTTACCTCCTGGGAAGGCCTTGGGAAAAGCAAAACCGTGAGGGCTTGGCTGGGCCAAGGCATAAAGTGGACAATATCTGTAAACGGGTGATCTGGATGTTACAAGTGGTATTAGAGCCAGGTGCTGAGTCGGTAGGACCGGCTGGAGAGTTGGATTTTCCTTTGTAGACGCGTTTTCCATGGCCTAACGCACGAGATCCCATTAGAACTCCGAGGTTAAACGTGCTAGGGTGAGAGTAGTTCCAGGATGGGTGACCTCTTGAGAAGGCCTCGAGAAAAACAAAACCGTGAGGGCTTGGCTAAGCTAAGGCCCAAAGCGGACAATATATATAAGCGGGTGATCTGGGATGTTACAGTGGTATCAAAGCCAGGTGCCGAGTCGGTAGGATCGGCTGGAGAGTTGGACTTTCCCTTACAGACGTGTTAATAGGCATTTTATATTAATTTTAGATACATAATGTGCTAAACTTTTGTCCATTTATTAAACATTAAATGGACAAAAGTTTAGCACATTATGTATCTAAAATTAATATAAAATGCCTATTAACAACACCCCCACACTTGAATTGTTGCTTGTCCTCAAGCAACTTACTTAGGTCACAACCAATATATTCTGTCATTTTATTTTCAACGAAAATTAAGTGTTTGCAATCCCTTAAAATTCGGCGAACTTAAGTATCAAGCTACTACATGTATCATAATATGTTCATCAATGCACATAAACAAAATCAAAGATAGATACCTTTGATCAAAAGCAAGCATAAAATTAAAATGAACTTTCCTCACGATATTCACTCATGTCGCTCAAGTGTATAAGGGTTGTGTTTCGCTCAAAACTTCCTCTATGAGATTACGCTACCATAGGCTTGCAAATTCACCTATTTTTCACTACATAGAGTACATGCCTTCATGGATCAAAAGGGCTTTTATTAAGGGTTGTAATGGGGCTTAGGTTAGGGTGAGGTAAAAAGGTCAAAAAGGATACTCACAAGCATTCACAAAGTACTAAGTGACGTGGGACAATCAAAAAGAATTTCTGAAATGTACATACAGAAATACGGGACTACAACTACTCATCACTATCAAACACTATTGTTTTGATTTTTTTTCTTTTCTTTTCTTTTTGTTTTTTTATTTTGTTTTTATTTTGTTTTTGGTTTTTTTTAACAATAAACATAAAAGAAGATAGCAGTAACAAAAATCAACAACAACTGAGTAGATGTACTTCTAAAACATCTCAGAATAACATGTAAAATAAAAGTCCCTAAATCAAAGATATCAAATACTTAGTACTTCATTCAACTTGTGAAAGGGTAAGGCTAAAAGTTTTCAAGTTTCAATGCAAAGTGATTAATAAGAAAACAAAAAGGTTAAAGGCTCAAAGGGGGTAACAAGGGAAAAATGATTTGGTGGGTTATTTAAGCTAAAGGTTAAAAACAAAGAAGGCCTTTATCATGTCCATAAAGCATGTAACTAGCAGTAT
>JAOSBK010000206.1:20754908-20767016 GCA_027568895.1 Erythroxylum shatona | reverse complement strand
GACAATTTAAAGATGCAATGCACAAACAAATGGCTCAAGGGTTCCATGGAAATAAAATGGAGAAACCGAAGTTTACCTCATGAATAGAATGAGTTCAATTGCGAAGCTCATATGTCACATGCAGGTAGTCGAGAGAAGGTTCTTGTCAATATGCATGTGATGAACAAAATGGTTCCACTCTTGCCTAAACAAAAGCATATATCCGTTTTCTCATATGCTCATACTTTCATGCTTTGTCTTCCTTTCACTTAATACAAAATGTCATGACCTCTTTCGAGGTATAACATAGTCATAATTCATCATTCATTTTCCACATTTACAATAAGTCCATTTCAAACAAATCAAATCCAATCAATCCAATATATACACATAGGCAACAATTTTCCCAATTACACAATAACCATAAGTATATTACCCACCAAATTAGCTTGAGAAAATCCAAGTCAAGCTTGCCTTTGCCCTTGCTCTTAGGTAGGATTCTCTTGGTTTCCGAAAACAACCAAGGTTCCATTCAAAACATCATTCCAATAAAATTCATAAACTTAAAAAATCATAAAATTGCAATAAACACAAATTAAACTCAAACCTAACCAACCTATAGTCCATTTAGGTTAGAAAACCCAAGACGCAGTTTAAAAACCCTAAAATCAATTGGGTTCTCTTAATTCATCTTCTTCTAACACAAAACTTTCATTCTCTACACAAACCCCTTTCTCTCTTTAACTCCTTCATTCTCAACACAACGCATTTCTTTAATAATACAAGAAGAAAAGATGATTAACTTACCTTGACAAACTTGATTTCTTCTTCTTCCCACGTTTTCTTCTTCTCCTCTCTCTCTTCTCTAGCTTCTCTCAAGACTCTCTCCTTTTCTCTTCTTCTATTTCACATTTTCTTCCTGTCTCATGATTCTCTCTTCTGTTCTTCTATTTCAAGACACAATTTTGTTCTTTTCTTGTAAAATTCCCCCTCATTTCCTTTGTTCTGCTAATTTTACCCTTCTTTTGTCTTTTAATCCATCTACTAACCACTTAAGTTAACTTAATTCTAACATTACTATATTAATTCTAACTTAATTCTAATCTTTCCATCTAATTTTAATCTCTATTTATGCTTATTAAATTTAATGACCCGATTCTAAAAATAATGAAACAAATTCTCCCCCTTTAAAGAATTTCGTCCTTGAAATTCTTACCTGAGACATTAAAGAGGTGTGGATACCTCTCCTTCATTGCTTCCAAAGGCTCCCATATTGCTTTCTCCATTGAATAGTTCTTCCATAAGACTTTAACCAGCTTTACAACCTTATTTCTCAAAATCTTTTCCTTCGAATCTAGGATCTCCACCGGTTGCTCCTCGTATGCCAAATCCTCCCTTAATTGGACCTCTGAAAGTTGAACAATATGTGAAGGATCGGATTGGTACTTCCTTAACATCAATACATGGAAGACATTGTGAATCTTAGACAATTCGAGTGGCAAAGCTAACTTATAGGCTAAAGGCCCAATCTTCTCAATGATCTCATATGGGCCTATGTATCTTAGGCTAAGCTTGTCCTTCTTACCAAATCTCAAAACTCCTTTCCATAGAGAAGCTCTAAGAAACACTTTGTCTCCAACTTCAAAATCCATCTCTTTTCTATATGCATCTTCATAGCTCTTCATTCTGTCTTAAGCTGCTTTAATTCTCTGTTTCACCAATTTAATCTTATCAATCATATCTTGCACCAACTCAGGCCCTAAAAGCCTCCTTTCAACTTCCTCATCTCAACAAATAGGAGTTCTACATCTCCTACCATACAAAGCTTCATATGGTGCCATCTGAATTCCTGAGTGATAGGAATTATTATAAACAAATTCGATTACAGGCAAATGATCATCCTATAAGCCTTTGAAATCCTTAACCCAAGCTCTTAACATTGCCTCCAAGGTTCGTATTGTCCTTTCCGATTGTCCATCAGTCTGTGGATGGAAGATTGTACTAAAGTGCAACTTAGTTCCCAAAGCCTCCTATAAGCTTTCCCAAAATCTAGAGGTGAACCTAGGATCTCTATCTAAGACTATAGAACTTGAATCCCATGAAGCTTGATTATCTCATCGATATATTTCTTGTCCAAAGCATTCAAAGAGTCCATCTATTTAATTAGCAAGAAATGTGTTGACTTAGTCAGCCTATCAACAATTACCCATATTACATTATGCCTCCTACTAGTCCTCGGCAATCCCATCAAGAAATCTATCGTAATCTTTTCCAATTTTTATTATGGAATCGACAAAGGTTTAAGCTTGCCTGATAGTGCTTGGTATTTAGCCTTGACTTGATGGCACACTAAGCATCTTTTAGCATATTCTGAAACTTCTTTCTTCATTCTTTTCCACCAAAAAAGTTCCTTCAAATCTCTATACATTCTCACACTTCCTGGGTGCATTGCATAAGGCGTATTATGTGTCTCATCAAGAATCTCGTCTTTCAACTCTTGCATATTAGGAATATATAGTCTACGACCTACCACCATCAATCCATCTTCCCTTACCTCTATTTCAGAAGGTTTAACACTTTTAATCTCTTTCCTAAGTCTGCTCAAATACTCATCTTACCCCTGCAACTCCTTGATCTTCTTATTCAACACTATCCTTACTCTAAAATTAGCCAATACACAACTGGATTAAGCTTGTCTCAATGTTGCCCTGAGTTTAGCTAATTGCTTCAATAAAGAAAGATACATTGTATCCACATATACCATAGTCGATTTTCTACTCAGTGCGTCCGCTACTATATTAGCTCTCCCTAGATGACATTCTATCATCAAGTCATAATCCTTAAGTGACTCTAACCATCTTCTCTGTCTCAAATTTAACTCTTTCTATCTCATCAGATACTTATGGCTCTTGTGATCTATAAACACCCTAATGGTGACTCCATATAAGTAGTGTCTCCATATTTTCACATACAAAGATTATAGTAGCTAACTCTAAGTTATGCGTAGGATAATTCATCTTATAAGGTTTCAATTGCCTAGAAGCATAGACAATCACTTTATCTCCTTGCATCAATACACACCCTAATCCCTTCCTCGAGGCATCACTATACACTATATATCCATCATCACTGGAAGGCAAAGTTGAAATTGGTGCAGTTGTGAGCCTATTCTTCAATTCCTCAAAACTACTCTGGCACTTCTCTGTCCACACAAACTTTTGATTCTTCCTTGTCAGTTTGAAAAGTGGAGCTGCTATTATAAAGAAGCCCTCCACAAACCTTCTGTAATATCTAGCTAAACCCAATAAACTCCTCACTTGAGTTATATTCTTAGGTGCTTCCTATTTCACAACTGCCTCTATTTTTCTCGAATCTACATGCACTTCTTTTTTTGAAATTACACATCTAAGGAACACCACTTCCCTTAACCAAAACTCATATTTATCAAATTTGGCATATAACTCTTCCTTCCTCAATGACTTTAAAGCAAGCCTTAAATGTTCCTCATACTCTTTGTGACTCTTGTAATAACCAATATGTCATCAATAAAGACTCTAACAAATTGGTCGAAAAAAGTCTTGAAGACTTTATTCATTAAGTCCATGAAAGCTGTAGGTGCATTCGTCAATCCAAAAGGTATAACTTGAAACTCAAAATGCCCATACAGTGTTCTGAAAGTAGTTTTTGACACATCAGACTCCTTTATCCTCAACTGATGGTAACCCGATCTCAAATCTATCTTAAAAAGAACTTTTTCCCCTTTCAATTGATCAAACAAATCATCTATGCGTGGGAACGGATATCTGTTCTTAATGGTGACATAGTTAAGCTTTCTATAATCCACACACATTCACAATGATCCGTCTTTCTTCTTCACAAATAGGACCAGAGCTTCCCAAGGTGAAGAGCTCGGCTTAATGTAACCTTTCTCTATCAAATCTTCCAATTGCTTCTTAAGCTTCTTTAATTCCGCTGGAGTATAAGGCAGAATCAATATTGGCATTGTGCCCGGAAGAAGAATGGGAAATTCAATTTCCTTGGGTGGTGGTAGTCTTGGTAACTCCTCGAGAAAGACATCCGGGAATTCCATGACCATTGGTATATCTTCTAACTTCCCTCTATCTACCTTTGTGTCTACCACATAGGCCAAATATGATTCACATCCCTTCCTCACCATTTTCTCTGTTATTAGAGTCGAAACAATCCGAGGAGGACTGGCTTTTCTGTCCCCTATAAACACCACCTTTTTACCTTCGTTCAACTCAAACTCTACTATCTACCATTTGCAATCCAAATTAGCATTATACTTTTCTAATGTATCCATATACAAAATCAAATCTAATCCTCCCATCTTCAATGGCATTAGATCCATTATTAATTGTTCTTCTCCAATATATATCTTATTGTCTCTATAAACTTGTCTAATAATGATATACTAGTCGATTGGAGTACTCACCATCAAAGGAGTATCCAATGGGCTCAAATATCTGCCATACACAGTTCTACCCGATGAAACAAAGAAGTGGGTAGACCCTGGATCATTTAAAATAACAACATTAGCATCAAATAATTTAA
The DNA here is from genome assembly GCA_027568895.1 of Erythroxylum shatona. Classification (NCBI taxonomy): domain Eukaryota; kingdom Viridiplantae; phylum Streptophyta; class Magnoliopsida; order Malpighiales; family Erythroxylaceae; genus Erythroxylum; species Erythroxylum shatona. The sequence continues at coordinate 20,762,462 of JAOSBK010000206.1, read as the reverse complement.
CCGTACCAGTCACAACTTCTAGAGTGGTCTCTGTATCCTCTCGGGTCATTGCAAAGACTTTAGGTTGGTGCTTGCTCCTTTGGTCTCCCTGGAAGATTCACTCTCTTAGCTGCATCCGAACTACCCACTTTCATTGCAGCCTTGTGCCCCTCTATCTCAGTTCTCCTTGAAGCTTGCATCTGAGTTCCCTCTCTTCTTGCATACTGTGGGCACTCTAGCCATAAGCCCCTTTTCTCCACATTTGAAGCAAGCTCCATTCAGCTTGTAGCATTCCCCCTCATGGAACTTACCGCAATGATTGCACTTAGGTATAGAAGACTTATCACCTTCTCCCTTTCTACTACCTCCCTCCGTTGGGGCTTGATGAGAAGCAGTAGAACTCCTCATAAGTCTAGGCCCACTTGCACCACTGCTCCTCTCCTTAGACTGCACAAAGAAAGTCTTGGCACTCTTTTCAGGCATAGAAATACCACCTTCCCTCTTGAACTGTTCTTTACCCTTTCCCTTTTGTTCACGACGCTCTTTATGTTCTCAATTTTTCCACCCTTAGTGCCGCATCAACCAATTGTTGAAAATCACAAAAATTCTATACCACTAATTTCTCTCTAACAGCTAGATTCAAGCCCAATTCAAATCTACGATACTTAGCCGCCTCACTCATCGTCATCTCTGCTGCATACCAAGATAGCTGTGTAAACCACATTCATACTCACTCACCATCATTTCCTTCTGGGTGAGATTCAAAAACTATCTTAGCTTCTATTGAATATACACCTTAGATAGATACTTCTTCTTATAAGCAACTAAGAAGTCCTTCTAGCATCTCCCTATAGCAAGCTTGTAGCATACACAACTTTCTCATCATCCTTAGAATCCATCTAGTCCAGTATCCTCTCGATCTTTCTCAACCAAGTATCGACTTCTTTTGGATCGTTGTCCCATAGAAATCCACTGTCCCATACTCCCTGAGCTTGTCAAATTGTTCCCCCTTCTTAACTGGGGCCGGAGTAGAAGATTGTGGCATCTGGCCTATGGCCTGAGCAAATGCCTGAAACATCCTCGGATCCAATGGAGTAGGCATTTGCTCCGTCGGAAGAGGAGCCTCCCATGTCAGTGATCGAATGGGCTCACTACCTTGCCCTACAGAAGCCTCAGTATTTCCTGGCCCTATAGACTCATTAGTACTCTCCTCTCTTGGCAGAGAGTCAGGTGCAATCGATCCTTGTAGAACTCCTCGTGTCCTTCTACAAGGTGGCATCTTACTCCTTCAATTGAAACACTAATGATTAGCTTACACTTCATTTTAATCCTATTTCCTATATGTATGTATGATATGCATGTTTCTTAATGCAATCAATCAATTCATAATGTAAATAATTATCACATATCACAATAATGCATAGCACAACATATTATAAGCATAGGACTTGTTAAAGCCTAAGCTCTAGTATCACAAGATGTTGGACCCCATTTTCGGAGCCTAACTATCTAGAGTCATAAAGCATGAGTGGAATATCTCATAGAGTTCTTTCAGTGAACCCTCACTTTCTTTTCCATCCATCTTTTTGAAATCATCACCAAAGGCTATCAAGTTTTGTGGAGAGATAGAAAAATGTGTTAGGAATATATCGCTTAAGAATAACTTCAATTGGAGGTCAAATGATGAATTTATAGACAAAAGAATTAAACATGTTTATGTCCTCAATCATATTGTACCTATCTTGGGACAATTCGCATAATTTGACTAGAGACATCAGATTAAAAGCATTTTAGAAAGGTTTTAAAGAGGATATCTAGATCTACAACTTTTTTGCAGATCTCAAAGAGAGATTCTATCATTTAGAGGTTCAAAGACTCAATTTTCCAAAAGTGTACAGTGTTTGTCCACCTAACAGACATACATGGGGTTAGGGGCCATTTTAGACCTGAGAAGGTCCATTTAACAGACGTAAAGTCTATTAAACAGATATGGGAGATGCTGGGGGTCCTCACAGATCTGAGGAGGTCCATTTAATGGACCTAAAGTCCATCTAACGGATATAGGGGATGCCTAAACCCTCTCTAAAGCCTCTCCAATGATTCCTACATCCTTTCTAACATTACTTTCACTCATAATCCTCTCAAATTCACCTCTCCTAGTGCAATATCACTTCATATCTGTTCAAACTCCAACCTTGTTTCATTAAATCCCCTAATCTCTACTCATTTTGGTTCATCAAAACCACTAATTCTCCTCATTTACCATAGTTGTCCTATGTTTACATCCTATGCAGCATCACCATTTATAATGCTCATATCTCTCAACTCCAATATCCAAAATTTACATACTTTATACCGTTAGAAAGGTAAGAGGATGAGATACAATTATAAGAGACAATTTTGTCTAATTTAGCCTAGATTAATCCAGTTTTTCCCCTAAAGTTAGTACACAATTTTACCCTATGGAAAACTTGAAATATGAAATGTACAACTACAAACACATGCACATTGGAAACTTCCTCAATTCTTAATTCATTTCTAAATCAAAATGAAGTTCATACACAACTTTAATTACATATCAACATTACATTAAAGGCTTAACATAAGATATAAAATACATTGGATGCTCAATGTTTGATATGCTTATAAAGCTATCTATAAGTTTGGTCACCAACTTAGTATTAAAGATTTCTAGCTATCTTGGAGTTTCCAAATGCCTTGTAAGGATCACTAATCTTCCCATTCCGCACCTGAGGAGAGAAGAATATTGGGTTGAGTTACACAACTCAGTGGCTAATATACTTATAGCCAATGTCAATTGACCACAATTCCAGCATATGTATATATATACATATCCAATAATTCAAGCATTCTCTATCTATTCTAGCAATTCAAGCATTAATCAATTTAGCTTAAAACTCATAATGCATAACACTCAAATGCATCATACTTGATAATTTAACGATGCAATGCACAAACAAATGACTCAAGAGTTCTATGGAAACAGAATGGAGAAATCGAAGTTTACCCCATAAACAGAATGAGTCCAATTTCGGAGCTCATAAGCCACAAGCGGGCAGTGGGGAGAAGGCTCTTATCAATGTGCACATGACGAACAAAATGGTTATACTCTTGTCTAAATAAAAGTACATATTCGTTTTCTCATATGCTTATACTTTCATGCTTTGTCTTCTTTTCATTTAATACAAAATGTTATGACCTTTTTCAAGGTATAACATAGTCATAATTCATCATGCATTTTCCACATTTACAATAAGTCAATTTCAAACAAATCAAATCCAATCAATCCAATATATATATATAGGCAAGAATTTTTCCAATTGCACAATAATCATAAGTACATTACCCACCCAATTAGCTGGCAAAAATCCAAGTCAAGCTTGCCTTTCCTAAAACAACCAAGGTTCCATTCGAAACAACATTCCAATAAAATTCATAAACTTCAAAAAAATCACAAAAATTGTAATAAACACAAATTAAGCTCAAACCTAATCTACCCATAGTCGATCTAGGTTAGAAAACTCAAGACCTAGTTTAGAAACCCTAAAATCAATTGGGTTCTCTTAATTCATCTTCTTCCAATACAAACCTTTCATTCTCTACACAAACCCGTTTCTCTCTCTAACTCCTTCATTCTCAACACTATCCATTTCTTTAATAAAGCAAGAAGAAAAGATGATTAACTTACCTTGACAAACTTGATTTCTTCTTCTTCCTATGTTTTCTTCTTCTTCTCTCTCTCTTCTCTAGCTTCTCTCACGACTCTCTCCTTTTCTATTATTCTATTTTAGGTTTTTCCCCTTCTCTATGGCTTCTCATGATTCTCTCTTCTCTTTTTATAATTCAAGACACAATTTTTGTTCTTTTTTTCCAAAATTGCCCGTCATTTCCTTTGCTCTCCCAGTTTTACCCTTCTTTTGTCTTTTAATCCATCTACTAACAACTTAAGCTAAGTTAATTCTAACATTCCCATATTAATTCTAACTTAATTCTAATATTTCCATCTAATTCTAATCTCTATTCATGCTTACTAAATTTAATGACCCGATTCTAAACATAATGAAACGAATAAATTAATAATAATTAAAAAATTTCTAGGTCCAACAATGTAAGCCTTAATCATCGTATTCTAGATGCATTCACCATCTTATAAGCAAAAATAGCATTCAGCATCTTCCAAACAGCAACACACATTCACCACCATTTAAAAAATAACACATAAAATCAAGACAATGAGTAAAAAAGAAAAACCAAACATAACAACTAAGAAAATGAAAGCAGAACATAAAAATTCAATAAATGTTGGACAAATTACCTAGACAAATAGACAACAGTAGATGAAGGATGACGAATGACAAAGCTAGACAAAACCAAAGGCTCTATAATGCAAAAACATTTTGGGATAAAATGACAATGAAGAATGAAGACAAAGAAGGGCTTTATTTTCGTGTTATATTTAATATCTACCCAACATTTAGGACATTGCCCAAAGGTTAGCCCTTTGGTGACGATCTCATGGAATCATCGCCAATGGGTAGATTATTGTTGATAAATAAAGACAAACATTGCCAAAGGGTTGATCTTAGGGTGACACTTTCCCTTAAGCATATCTAAATTATGGATAAATATATTTAAATTTTTTTATGTAATATAAAAGTTCTATAAAATAGTATAGAATTTATATATAATAAATGAAGGTTTTAACACCACATAAAATTTTCAAATTATATATTTTAAAAGAGATACATAAAAAGTATAAATATATGTAATATTAATTAATTTTACGTTTTTTGGTTTTATATATTTTTTAAAATGACATTGTTGTTAGCTAATTTTTTTAATATTTATAATCATTGTCAATAATATTAAATTTGATTTTTAAGAATATGATATTAATATTTAATACTAATATCCATTTTTTACTATTTGCAATTAATTATGAAAGTATACATAATAGATAAATTTTCTCATACCTTAGTATCATATTATTCTATTTAATCATAATTCTCTATTTATTGTATGTAAATTCTGTACTACTATATAGAATTTATATATTATATATAATATATAAACTATAATATATGGGAATAGGGTTTGTAGACGAATTATAAATAGAGTTTCACCTTTTCGTGACGATTTTTGTATTTGTCATCAAAGTGAAGCCAAAACTATGTCATTTTATGAAATTGAAAACCTAAATACCTAAACATAGGACATAAATTGTTTGGATATAGCATGCAAACAATTAGGGGCCTAGGACAGGGTCCATTTCTACAAGCAACAGACATTCTACTTACAAAGTAACAAAAACGACAATATAACCCACAACCACTAATAAAGCAAGAAAATGACAACGTTGCTATAAGCAATATATAAGGTAATCTACCTATGATGGCATTTAATAATTAAGGTAAACAAATCCTCCCCTACTGAAAGAGTCTCAAGATGTTATGTAATTAGGGCAGAGCCATCGAAGGCCATCTTTTTCTCTAAGCTGGTCAAGTTGCTAGGTATGAGTTCCTCTATTTTGCTTCTAAACTTTTCTTCTTCTTTTTACCTTTGGTCATTGTTTTGTAAAAGGTAGTGATATACTTTCTCTTGGAGGAGTCATAAATCACTCCCATCCTAGGTGAAAGCTAACCTCGAGGTATGAAATTACTTAATTCTTTTATACTAACTCAGTGTCTTCTTGCTTAATCCAAATATTTAGCTAGTAGTTAGAGATTATAGGGCCTTGTTTTGGAGAGACAACTTCGATCCCTAGTGTTCTTTAAGCTTTTTATGTAAGTCTTCCCTCTATTGAGGCAAGTTTTAATCTATTAAAAACCCTTAATATATTGCACGCCCATAGGTTGTGGATCTAGTATGTGAGGTATCGGTCCCTCAAGGAGTTGTCAAACTAATCTAATTCTAAGTTACCTCAGGCCTAAGGAATTATTAAAATGAAAATAAAAATGAATAGAAAAGTAAATACATGAAGATGATTGAAAGAAAATTAATTTGTAAAATAAACACAAACAAATCGAATATTGAGCAATACCAAATTCATAATGGGAAATCACACTAATCACTTTTGTGTTAATGTGGTGTCAGTTCTAGACTATCAAAGGGTGGATTACTCTCTCTCGAGTTGTAATCACTAGCCCTAATTGATAAACCATAATTAAGTGGCATTACTGAACATGTAATCTCTCTATTAAAAATTAGCCCACAACTTGACCAGCTTTTAAGCATTCTATTAAGCAGACAAGTCCTCATACGAGATGTCTCTCCGTCTAATTACTAATTTGATTATTTGCATAATCTATTAGGTCAGTTAACTCTCATTAACCAACTTAATCATTTTGCATTTGTATAACTTTCTTAATTTATTACTGAAGCATGAAATTACAATAAATAATCACAACACCCAAATGAATTAACACAATAACCACTGGATTAACATTGAATCAAGTTTAAATTCCTAAAGAAAAGTTAGAACATCATCATCAATCCCAAATCGATCAACATCATCATATCCATCTTATACATTAAAAGAAGAAAAATGTCAAAGATTAAAAGGAATTGTCATTTAGTTGGGACCGATATGGTTCACAAAAGCAGTAGCAGCAGAAGCCCGCTCCTTTCTCCTCTTCATCCTCTTCTTTCTCTTCTTTTTCTTTCTTCTTGGAGTTTTCCCAATGTAGTAGAAGTTGGAGCTCCCCCTAAAGTTCTCTTTTTCTTTTCTTTATATATCTTTTCAATTAGGGTAAACATTAGGCTTTACCCAAGCCTAAATGCACAAAATATCCCTCTAAAAGTTACATTTTAGAAGCTAATCCGTGTCTGTTGTCATGCAGGCCATGATTATGACACTTGAGTTTGCTCTTTGGGAGACCTACCAAGCTTCTTTCATGATCGTGGCCCAGAGTTTGCTTCGGGCTTCCTCTAAATTCTCTTTGTTTTTTTATATTTGATTTGAAATACTAACGAACACATCAAAGCACCTTAAATACATAAACTTTAAGTTCAAAAGCATGCTTTAACCTATAAAATTTAAGTTCAAAAGCACGCTTTAACCTATAAAGCACTCAAACCACAAATATCTTACTAAATAACACAATCCTATCCTAAACATGCACTAATCATTCAATTTAACAATTAAACTGTTAAGTCAAAATGACTTCACATATATGATTTTGATGAATAACAGATGAAGGAATAAAAAAACAGACGAAGTATAAAAAGCAGACGGAGAATGCGAAGTATAAAAAGCAAACGGAGAATGCGAAGTATAAAAAGCAGACGAAGAATGAAAAAGTAGACGAAGTATAAAAAGCAAACGGAGAATGCAAAGTATAAAAAGCAGATGGAGAATGCGAAGTATAAAAAGCAGACGGAGAATGCGAAGTATAAAAAACAGATGAAGTATGAAAAAGCAGACGAAGTATAGAAAGCAGACGAAGAAATAGAAAGTAGACTCAAGAATCAGTTCGAGTTAGTTATAGAACTCAACTGAATAACCGTTTCTTTCAAGAAGCAAGAAGCAAGAAGCAAGAAGCAAGAAGCAAGATT
>JAOSBK010000206.1:20725933-20745762 GCA_027568895.1 Erythroxylum shatona | reverse complement strand
CTCGTATTCAGCTTTTCTCAACTCAATAATTTCCTCCAATTTTTATTATCTATACAAGTATATATATATATATATATATATATATATATATATATCCAAGAGGTTCCTATAAATGTACTGTCTCCAAACTTTCAAAGAAATCACTACTATAGTTCATGTAGTGAATAGTCAACTCATAGGACTTTAGATGTCTCCATACATATGAAATCACTTTATCATGCTACATTGGATTTTATCCAAATCTCTTATATAACATCATTGTATACGATAAATCTCCAAATCCATACAATAAAATTAATATCAATATAATTCCTTAAAATTTTCTTTACTTTCATTACTCATACGCTTTACACATTTTTTTCACGTATTCAAACTATTCTTCTCAATTTTCGAATACCTTTAATATATCATCAAATTTTGCTTGGATCACTTTAATCTTCAATACCATAGTACTATCGGGGCAATTGATAACTCAAACAATTATTATCAAACTCCATGTGCTCCCTGATTAGTCCTCGTAATTCCTTAAATAACTAAATCCTCAATGAGGTAACATTATCTCATGTCATTTTCAATTTTCCAATTAACTTCCTTTCTTGAATGATTTTCTCTATTTATTCGATTTCCTTTAATTTCAAATTGAATTTTTTTCTACTATCTGCTCATTCATACTAATTTCTCCACATATTTCAATTTATTTGCAACTTAACTTCCTATGGTTGTAATACATTCATCAAGTTAAATTTGTATCTCCTGAACACATTTATACAGAATATAACATGGACCTATATACTCCTCATATTAGTAATTAATGTCTTCTCAAATTTAGGAATCCATTCATGTAATTGGATACCTTACATCAAACAAAATACATACATTCTCAGTAGTATATTCTACCTCTTATGCTTAATTCTCATCTAGGGATATGACTCCAATATTTACTTTTTAATCATTACGTATTCATTTCCAATTTGTTCTTCTATTGATCATCCTTAATATAAACTATCTGATCTGCTTAATCTAACTCAATGAAATTCTTCTTCAAAAGTTCTTGCTACTATCATGTATACTGTTCATGCAATCTTTATCAAACATCTGTTATCATCATCACATTATTAGCTATCCTTAATACCTCAAGAGGACCAATTTCTATCATTCTTACAAGGTCATAATGTTCTAAACACCAAAACTCAATGGAGTAATGAACATAATTACTGCCGCATATGCTTAGGTGGGTATTTATCTCTAACAATTCACCAATTTATATCTTACACAATTGATACTTCGACCTCTATTAATCCTAGATGAGATCTTTCTCTTTATCTTTGAATTCATTACTCATTGTACATCATCTACAATCTCAATTCCACTAACATTTTCTTATATTGGATCTTAACTTTTATCACAACAATTAAACAATCATTCTAACTTCCAAGTTCAACCTTTCAATTCCACCTTGCCTGTACACCTTAAATCTTGTTATTTCTACTTATGTCTCTATTTCTTCTCAGTTGATTCATCCAAATATTTTCACATCCATATCAACCCAAGTACATATCCACAACAAAATTTCGTCACCATATTCACTAACATAATCATAAGTACTGCATCTATGTCTAATATATCAGACTATGTAATATTTCTTATTTCTAAACATTTACAAACTTTTCATTTTCTAACATTCTTCTAGGCCATCATTCTCTTCTTACTATTTTTATCAGCTCAACTATTGACAAATGCTCATCAATGTGATTTATAGACATGTAACTCAGACTAAAGGTTAGGTACTATTATCTGCTATGACATGACTAAAATACATGTAACTTTACATGTCTTTCAAAAAAGCATGTAAGATCTCAATTTTGGGCTCTGATACCACACATGTTGGACCCCGCTTTCGGATCCCAACATTCGGAGGCATAAGAAGTGTGCTTGTGCTTGTTACCATGTTTGGTTATTCCAATTAACCCTCATTAGTCATCCTTAGTTCATATTCATATAATTTGTAAACCTACATTTCTAGTTTACTTCATATTGAAAACCATCTCAGTTGGAACCCTACTGATCTAGATATATTCGAATGCCATGTCGAAGCATGTTCAATAAAATAACACCAGTTCATACCATTCCAACATATTCCCTCACTTTCCTTCAATCAAACACTTTTTTTTCTTTCCAATCAATTCGGAATGCTACCAAATTTTTGTTTTCTCTAAAGAGATAGCATAATGTGTGAGGAATCTATTGTCTTAAGGATCACTTTGTTTAGAGATTGGATAACAAAGATTTGGGACGCAGGAATCAAACAAGGTTCTGTCCTCAATCAAATTGAACCTGGTTAGGGACAATTAATATAACTTTATCTATGGATATTACATTAAGATTTTCTTTATACGGTTCAAAATAAGACTTCAAGATATACAACTTTCATGAAGACCTTGAAGACAAATTCTATCATCTACAGGGTCAAAAGTGGGACTAGACGATAGAATCAGATGAAACCAGACGAAGGATCAGACAAATTGGGAAAATTGATATAACTTTCTTTAGAGATGTCTGCTTAAGGTGTTATTTAGATGGTTCAAAAGATAACTTCAAGGTCTACAACTTTTATGAAGACATTAAAGACAAATTCTATCATCTGTAGGGTCAACAATGGACCAGACGATAGGGTCAGACGAAACCAGATGAAGGGGTCAGATGAATTGGAACAATTGTCATAACTTTCTATACAGATATTGGATTAAGATTTTCTTTATATGGTTCGAAAGAAGATTTTTGGATCTACAACTTTCATGAAGACCTTGAAGACAGATTCTATCGTCTAAAGGGTCAAATTTAGACTAGAAGATATTTTGGTCAATATAAGGAGAAGTAAAAGGTCAACCTAAGAAGAAGCAGATAGTCAACTTAAGAAGAAGCAGAAGGTCAATCTAAGATGAAGCAGAGTCAACTTAAGATGAAGCAGAAGGTCAACCTAAGATGAAGAAGAAGGTAAACCTAAGATGAAGCAGAGTCAACTTAAGATGAAGCAGAAGGTCAACCTAAGATGAAGCAAAAGGTTAACCTATGACGAAGTAGAGTCAACCTAAGACAAAGCAGAAGGTCAACCTAAGACGAAGCAGAAGGTTAACCTAAGACAAAGCATAATACACTCCTGAGTATCTCCACTTATAAGGGTCATAACGTTTGACTCTGATGTCCAAAAATTTCATATTATATATTGTTGGAAAGCTAGAAAGATAATCTACAACTTTTTAGATGACAACTTTGCCTAATTCCACCTAGATTAATCTAGTTTTTCGACCAAAATCAAAACACGAATTTTACCCCTATGAAAGAATTGAAATTTGCACTATACAAACTTGGAATGTCTTAAGCGTAACCATTCAACTACCAAATTGATTTCATTAAACTCTCAAATCTCAACTCATTTGCTTCATCACCTTCAACTACCTTTGATCAGTCATAATTCCTATCTTATATATATATATATATATGTATGTGTGTGTGTGTGTGTGTGTGTGTATGTGTGTGTGTGTGTGTGTGTGTGTGTGTGTGTGTGTGTGTGTGTGTGTGTGTATCAACAATTCATGTTCCAAAAATCAACTCAAGTTGATTACTTGTTCACGTATATCAAATTTCAGCTCACATCATCTACACATCATTCATCATTTCATTAACATCAAAAGAATAAAGTTTTACAAATCTTTAATAGCATTTCAAGCCATATTACATCATCATCTCAAAATCCCAAATTATAAAAGATTATTAAAATGCAACTAAAACATTGTGTTTTCCTAAAACCAAATCAAAATACAAAATAAGCAAATTTGGAGTAATTCCCTTAGACTCTGGATCACTTGATCTCTTAGCTATCACCTGAAGATGGGATGAAAAAGGAGGTGAGCTTGAAAGCTCGTGGGTAACAAGTTTATAACAAAGAATAAGCAAAATTATTGAAATGTTCATTTGTCTTATAAAAGTCATTTTGAATTCATAAAACACTTTGTTCTCAAACTCTCAAGTTTAGCTCAAAAACACATAATTACACATCATCACATAAATATAGCATGTACATTTCAACATCAAAGCATAACACTCAATTATGCACCATTCTTGACAATTCAAAGATGCAATGCACAAACAAATAGCTCGAGGGTTCCATGGAAAACAAAATGGAGAAACCAAAGTTTACCCTATGAATAGAATGAGTCCAATTTTGGAGCTCATATGCCACAAGCGAGCAGCAGGGAAAAGGCTCTTGTCTATATGCATGTGATGAACGAAATGGTTCCACTCTCGCCCAAACAATAGCATATAATCATGCTAAAATCATTTTATCATATGCTCGTACTTTCATGCTTTCTTTTCATTTATACAAAATGCCATGACATGTTTCAAGGCATAACATAAATACTTCAAAACCATTTTTCATTTCATCATCAAAATTTATACACCAGCATGTAGTAATTTCTCAAATCACTCAAAAATATTAAAAGCAACATTTATGAAGTAGTTGAAATCATTTTGTTTTCTTGATTTGGAAAAAAATTAGTAGCTCATAACTCTATTATAAATATGTAACCCACCTTGATTTCCTTACTTATAGACTTGCTCAAAATGCCTCCTCTCTTATTCCTTTTGCCTCTTTTGATCTCCTTGATTCTTCACCAAAGGAAGAGATCTTTGGCTCATATAGAACTCATCTCTTCCTCTACCTTTTTCTCTTCTTGAACAACCTCAAAATCTTTCTTAAAAACCAAGAAATGATGAAAACCCTAACTATCTTTCTTCTTTTCTCTCAACCCACCAAAACTATCTTCCTCCCTTTCTTATTTTTGGTATTCTATTCTTTTTATCCCTCTAATTTCGTTTTTCTTCCTCTTAAAAGAGCAAGACAACATGTCTTCTTCCATTTCTACCCTTAATGAGTCCAAAAAGTCCAATTTACCCTTCCTTATAGACATATGTTCTTTTAACCTTAAGTGTCTTGCCAAAAATACCCTTGAATATTCTTATAACTTTAACACTTTAATTCAATCAACCTATATCATATAATCTTTCTAACGTCAACATAATAATTAACTCCACAAACTTTTATAAAGACCATATAATTAAAGTAAATCAATCTTATTTATTTAGAAAAAAATTTGGGGGCCAACACTTTCCTCTTGGCTTGAAGACATCCTCTTTTGGTTCTTTTCTTGATTTTCTAGTTTGGACCCCAAAACATCCATCAACTTGCCCCTTTTGTTCTCTAAAGTTCGAAGTCTGCCTTGCTAAAATCTCTGAGGTCTTTGTTGTCTTACTTGGCTACCTATGTTGCTAGTATTCCAAGAAAATTTTAGGTGGTTTTCTCATGCCAAATTATAAGTATTCGAGTATGGATTGTTACCTCACTATCGTTGGCCCAAGTAACTTACCTCTTCAATGCTATTTGTTTCCAACAAGAAACATTCTGCTATGTAATGGTTGTCCTGCCTGTAGAACTCACACTATGATTACAAAACTTTGGCTGTAGAAAAAAATGCTCTTTGCTTGTTGTTTAACTGCTAAGTGAGGGCTGTGATTTGTACCTGCAAAACGGTAATAGAGTCAATTGGGATCATGCCTTTTTGCTCCTTCTACCCTTGCCTACTCCTCTTACTTGACCACATAAAACTATTTCTTGCTAACCCTTCTAAAAGATCATGAGATTACATCGATAGTTTTCCTCATTAAAGATCCTTTTGCAATTGCATCTATAGTCCCTCTTATGCTCTGATTTACGCCATCGTAAAATGTTTGCATGAGGAACCCCCTTGGAAGGTTGTGGTGAGGATAACTTCTCTGTAGTTCTTTAAACCTCTCTTAAGCTTCACATAAAGACTCCCATCGCTTTGTTGAAAATTTATTATTTCCTTAGTGATCCTTGTCGACTTGGTCAATATGAAGTATTTAACGAGAAATGCCTGATCTTTCAAAGTGAAAGAAAATAGTCACAGCCTCACAGCATCATCAGTCATCCTATTAAACCGAAAAGTGTCACATATCTCTAAATAATTGGCAAGATGGGCATTACGATCTTCATTGGACAACCCATGGAACTGTACACTACTCTGAAGAATGTTGAGGAGTGTTGTGTTGATCTTAAAATTGTTAGCTTGAATCACTAGCCTTGGAACTCCTTGAGGACTGAATCCTGGTCTCATTAAGTCCATCAGTGTCCTTTCAGCCACTAATTGTTCTCCTTTTGCTGCCATTTTTTTATAATGTCTTATTGCTTTGCTCTTCTCAACTATGACATCTAATAACTCTTCATCACAAAATTTTGTATTCCTCTACGTGTTCCTTTTATTCATGCACCTATAAAGACACAAGGAAATTATAAAAAATTCTTAAATCAAAGTAACCTAAAATAAACAAGATGCTAAACAAACAATCACTGGAAACAAAGACAAAAACTTGTTGAGTGCAAAACGCACTACTAATCTCATGCTCAAAATTGCAAGTATACAGATCGTACTTATAGTTGGAAGCAGATATTGATCCCAGGAGTATTGTGCTTAGGCACCACTTAATTCAGGTTATTCTTTGCTTAAGAAATTGCTTCACTCGATTTTAAAAAGATAAATAAAATAAAGACAAACTAAAAGTAATAGGAAATAATGTAGCCTAAATCAAAATCGTAAACTAATACTTGGAGAAAAGTCAAGATTAAACATTGGGACTTGTCATTATCCTTATTTGCTCCCCTCTGATTAATTGATTCAATTTATGTTTGGCCTAAGACTTCCTAAAATTCTAGCTACCCTCTCAAAGTGAAACTAAATGTCACTAGTTAAATAAATTAGAATTAACTTTGGGATCTCTCGATGTGCAAAACCTTTCCTAAGCATTTAATTAGGTATGAAGCTATCCTCCGGGCAGGGTATTGATCTATTGAAATCCCTTACAATAAATCAATAAGTTGTTATTTATAGGTATATCAATGTTCATCTCTCATTGTACAATTAACACATATTACCAAGATCACTCTCTTGATTTATTACAAGGATTAAGCATAATAAATAAATCAAACATGAATATCATTAAATCAATAACCAGAGGTTCACAAATAGTTTAAACAACAAAACCTAAAGACTTTTTCTAGCCAATCATAAAATCCATAGCATCCTTAAAAATCAAATAATCCATAATAAACATGCTATGAGAGATATAAATTGAAATAAAACTGGACAAAGCAGCTCCTCATCTTCATTGCCTGAATATGAAAATTTGGATGACGGGGTGCTTTTTGACTAATCAGGAATGAAACCTTGAATCTTCCCCTATCTCTAGGAGCTAGCTTTATCTTTTGGTTTCAGGAAGCAAGTTCCACTACTCTCTAATGGCTCTTGGGATTCTCTTCCCTATAAAATCACGAAAACCTAAAAAATACAAGAAATCTGTGTGTCCCTTTGTCATATAAGCTAGAGAATAGAAACAGTGTTGTTGAATAATGTTAAGTTGTTCCGTAGGTCTTTTCTTTGGAATCGAAAGTTGCTTGTGCTTCTATAAGAAGGATATTTTCAAATGCATGGCTTATTTATTTGAGTCTAATACATCCACCTTTAGTTCATCCTCCCTATAGCATATTATAATCCTGCCTAAAGCATGATGTTGGTGATCGGTAATCATAATCATATTACAGTAGGATCCAAAAATGTCCAGTTTTGCTAAATTTTTGAGTCTGGCCTTAGTTTCTAGTAATCCAAATATGAGGGGCTTCTCCCTCAAAACAAAGGCCCTTAAAGTTAGTTTTTTACTAGGATAATTTACTCCATGTACCCATGAGATTCTAGACATAAGTTAAAAGGTTTGGCTTATGTTGCCCTCCCCTTTACCCCTCTTTGACCTCCTTTTCTCCCCTTTATAGAATTTAGTATTTGTTGTATTTTCTTCAGTTTCTTTAAGAACAATATAAACTTTATGAGTTACTATGGTTTCAGATTGGATAGGATTAATGTTACTCACCTCTGAATCTCCTTCATCACTTTATACAATCATTGAAGTTTTCGTTAGGAAGATCTAGTCATTGTTTAATTCTGTTTGAACGCCATGTGTTATATTTGGTGCTCATGAATCTTACTACTCTGTATTGCTCGTTAAATTGTGTTCCTTGTCTTTTTATATGAGAGCTAGTAGCAAAGTTTGCATTGCCTCATTGCTTTGTCTTTCCTCATTTTCAGGCGATAGAACATTAGCATCCTTTTGTAGCATGGTGGTCTTGGTTATCAAGGAAAGGGGGTTTTCTAGAGTTTCTACTTCAGATAACTCCAAAAGTTCTTGGTAGCTTCTTATTTTAAACAACTTTCCTATGACTTTCTAGACTTTGTTAGCGTTAGTGGAATGCAGTTTCCATTAGTATGAAAATTCTATTATATCTTCCCATAACTTGTCTTCCTCTCCTAACCTCATAATTGGAATTTCTTCACAGAGTTCCTAGAAAATGTTCACAATGATGCAAATCTGAGTATGTCCGGCTCACTTCTTCTTAGCTGTATTTTCGTTTATGTACAACGACCTTCCAATGTAGCTGGCTAAAGCTCAAAGCCCTTGGGTTGTCCAATATTCAAGTGGGATATTATGGAAGTTAATTTAGAAAGGGATACTTTGGACTTTAAGAGTTTCAAGGTTTAAGTGTGGTCTCCAAATTTGTAGGAAAATTGGGTAGCTTTCAATATGACAAAGTCCTTCCTCCATAATTTTATGGGATTCTGTAGTGGAGTTGAAGGTGAAGAGGAGCAAGTTCTCTTCAGAGAAAAGAACATTTTTCAAGCCTCTAGACTTCCATAGTTTATTTGGCCACTGGGAGACCAGAGGGAAAGGTGGTCTTTTTCCAAAGAAAAAACCAACCATACTTTATTCCCAAGCCTGGGCTCGCTCCTTGAGGACTTCAATGTTGCGGCAAACCAATAGCCTTCCATTCATATCTTTAGGAGGTGAATAAGACAATGTTGAGGGGGTTTCTTCCCTAACAACTTACTTCAAGGATCTGGGAACTATCGTTGGAGATGGAATTACTGGAATTGCGGATGAAGGTTTGGGAATGGAGGAGGTTAGAATTGGAAAGTCTGAAGTGGAGGGTACTGTAGTGTTAGACATTGTGAAGATGTTTCATAAAAGAGGTTTGGTTTAGCTTTAAGTAGGAAAGTTTTAGAAAAAAATAATTCTTAAGAAGGAAAGAAGGCAAGGCAAGAAGGCAAGACTAAGTGGAAAGTCAAATATAGGCTTGGATTGATCGTTTGATGGGGTTTGAGAGTCAACTTGTAAGAAGATTTGCAGAAGAAATGAAGATCAAGAATAAGAATAATCAATGCTACCAAGGAAGGACGAGGTAGCAGTGTTATGGTGGAGAAAGAAGATGAAGAAGGTCAAAGGTAGAAGGAGGTAGAAGTAGGAGCATGGCTAGTTTGTAGTGAAGAAACTCTCTCTCATGTTTTCCATCTTAAGACCTACCTTAACTTGATGAATTAGAAAAGTAAAAGAGTTGATATACCTCTTAATGGCTAACCCTAACCTTTTAGAGAGAAAGAATGTTAAGGTGTGCATATTCTTCAAAACTTTTTAAAAATTAGGGTTATCATGCTTTAAATACATTGTTATCAACCTGAGGCATACTATGATCTCTTTATTTCTTTTAGGAAAGAATCGCATATGTATTATGGATATCTCCACTTCTTTTACTAAATGAACATGTTTTGAGCCATGATCATGATTCTTTGAATTTTCTTAACACCACATGGTCTCCCCAGGCTATATTACAAGTTATGCCTTTTTCTTCATTTGATCTATGATACGCATAGTCTAGTCTATGGACATGGGAAAAGTTATGTTCAATAATTGACTTTGATTTTTCTCCTTCCTTGAAATAGTCTCCAAGTTCTTCACAAATCTCATCCCAAATTTAAATCTTCTTAATTACATAAAACTATATCAAAAACCTATTAAAATAAAGTATTCAATATGAAAACAAATCAAAATACATGGGAAAATATAAGCATATTTCTTTCCCATAAAATATCCCTATATTTGTGCTTGTACGTTTCTTCAAAGAAATCAATCTCAATCACCCTCAACTTAATAAGTACGAATTCCAGGAAAATCAACAAATTAATTAAAAGTTTGCATCATATACTCAATTATGTTGTTCATCAACCAATTAGGTTTCTAGATATTTTCATTAAATTGCAATATAATTCAAGATAAGCTAATAATCCTTCCAGTATCAAGTTAATTTACATTATTCAAACTAATATATAAAATAAACATAAATTTAATACAAAATAAAACACTTCTTTTGCTATTGTAATGGAACATTAGAGGTTTGTTTAAAAATTCACCCAATCTTTTAACACAAAAGTAAACATTTGAAAATTCAACTAATCTTTTGACATAGATCTAAGCAACTTATCATGAATACTTTTAGTTACTTAACTAGGTCACTGATTCAAGTGAATACTAGCATCACTCTTGACTCCAACTTTTTCTTTTAGGTTAAAGTCAATGGAGTGAATTTGTTTATGCTTATTTTATTTTATAATTTTATTGTAATATCCTAATTTGATTACTGTACTATGTAATGTGTTGTACGTGCATTTTTCAGAGTATGTTATATTTATAGTATACTAGAGTAATTTAAGCATTTAAATATAGAAATTTCTGATTGATTCTAGAACTATCTCTGGTCTAACCGCGATCTCCATTATAAAATTTCTGAAAACTCCAAAAAGCTATGGCATGAGTCCGAACGTGCTTTAAAAGAAAATTTTCAAAAACTCCAAAAAACTATGAAATGAGAACGAGCTGTAAAAATTCCAAAATGTGCTTTGGAGAATTAGGGGATACTTTTGAATGAAATCCGAACGATTTCAGTGACATTTAGTGATTTTCATATTTAATTCAAAAATTCTTATGAGAAACTAAAACATTATGGAATAATTAAAATACAAATGAAAAGCTCCAGAATTAGGATTGGACTACATAGGAACTGAAACTAGTTAAAACGGAGGTTGTTTGAATAGAATTCAGGTAATCCAAAATTATTAGACTAAATTGCCCTTTCTGAAAAATAATGGGTATTGATGATTTTAAACCCAATCAAAAATTTTAAAAACATCCGATCAATAAATATTGACCCTAATTAGAGTTTGTCATGGTCAATTTGAAAATAAGACAGTTGTGGAATGTTTTTGGGATTTAATTCGCTAGTTGGTTAATTAAATGCATTAAAGGACATTTTGATCTTTTAGAACTATTTAAGGGCAATTTGATCTTTTTACATCATATTAGTGGATTGATGAATCATTAGAAATGACTAATGAGATGATGACATGTGTTTGATGAGTCATTACTGAGGACAAATGGGAAAGTGACGTGTAATCCATTAAATGAGTATAAAAAGTAAAACTTAAGTCATTTTGCTTCTTTCTTTAAAAATCAACATGAGAGTGATGAGAGAGTAACATGAGAGACAAAAAAAGAAAGGAAAAAGAAGAGAAGCCAAGGGAGAACATCAGCTAAGGAGAGAGGAAGGAGAGTGTAGTCATTTTTGATGGAGTTTGAAGGTGATTTGGATAAATCTTAAAGTATTCATCAAATACCCAAAAGATTGGCAGAAAAAAGTGGTAAGTTTCTTAGCTTAAATTTCTAATTTTTATGGTTTTTCCTAAGTGAGATGGATGTGTTTAACATCAGTGTTGTCTTAGTATTACTTTGATGTTTCTTTATATAGAATTAGTTGAATATGACAAGAGAGGAATGTGTAGTGGGTTTCTATCTTAGGTTAACTTGAGCTAGTCTCAATTTTTTAGCCATAACTCATCCTACAGACCTCACAATTGGGTGATTCTAGTTTGATTTGAAACCTGAAACATAGTACTAAAAATCTCTAGAAGTAACTTAGACTTAATTATGGATGAATGATATTGAAATTTGAGATTTAAAATGGTAACCTGATACTGCCCTGTGTTGAAACAATTTGTGATATTTGGTACATTGTTCACGATTTATAAGTTGAAATGGCAAGATTTTTAATGATATCAAAACTTGGGACATAGGGGGAAAATGCATATAAGACCTTAAAACCTAATTTGAAGGTTTTAAATAACAAAATTAAGGAACAAGTGGAAGTATAGATTCTGGATATGGGTCATAATTGTGACTCATCATGCATAATCATGATGTGTGAATTAAATTGATTGAGAGAGTGTTTTGAAGAAATTGATAAGTTAGAATGAGTAAAATATGATTTTAAAGTGACTCTCAAAGATGCATTTGGAAATGGAGAACAATAGGTTAGCTTACAGAGGTAAGCAAAAATACAATTAACATACGTGATATGAAAACAAATGCTAATATCGAATTTCATTAAACCAAATTTATAGTTTTAATGCCTTATTTCCTAATTTGGAAATAAATGCCCAAGTGAAATGCGCTTTGTGTAAGTAAAGCAGAGGCATGGAATGCGTGAGTGTGCTTGGAGATAAGTTCACAAAACTGTGAGTGTATGTTAATTGTTTTTACATGACTAAATTCTTTGCAAAAGAATTAATGACATATGAGTGTTCTTTAAATTGATTTTATACAATGGTTTTTATTTGATCATGAAATGAATATTTATGTGAGTTTTATGCAAATGATATTTTACAAGTGAATATTGCTAGCATAAGTATATGTTTTGGCAATATATGAGTTTTAATTGGAAAATTAAATTTTATATGATTGGGAGTTACATTAAAGTAATTCACTTATGATTCCTCCTAGACTTGATTTAGAAAATAAAATGAGTCGTAAATGTAAGAGTTGCTTTTGACTAAGGTGCATTGTTAGGCTTTATACATGTTATTATACCGATATATTTATAGTGGTTAATCTATTATGTGTAAGCCATGTAGAACCAGTTTTGTGACTTCTTACGGGTAGGCAATGTAGAACCAGCTCTATAACTACCAATCTATAGCAGTTAACCTATTAAGGGTAAGCAATGTAGTGGTTAACTGGTCATGAGTAAATGATACAGAACCAGCTCCGTTTAGTACATAAACTTTATAGGAGCTGGTATTACATCGTTTATGCATGACCGAGTTAACTAGAGTCCTATCCAAGTCATCTGTAACCTCATCGATTTAGCCAATACACATCACATGCCTAGTAGAAAGACAAATTTCATGCATGTTCTTGTAAATTCAAAATTAAATATTTTAATCAAATTCAAAATATTTTCAATCACACTGAATCATTCGCATATATCTTATGAACAATGTGGTGAAAGGAAATTGTGAAAACCATTTTTCTATAATTAATTTCAAACAAAACATTACAGGAATCTGGGTTGTCACAACCATGAAAACAATTTTAGCATGTCATGTATTCTACATCTAACAAAGCACAAGATGGGTCTAATACCACTATAAGATTCCAATCATGCATCTCACACATAATATATTTCAAATATACGCAGTAGAAAACAAAACAAAACTTCAAAAGCCAGATCTACTCATGTATATAGATATAGAAAACAAAAACATGAAATGTAATATATTTATATACCTTTCTAACGATCTCCTTCTTTCTTTAAACTTCTTTGTGTTAGGTTGGCATAAACCACAATAATCAACGTAGACCATCGCTAATGAAAGCCCACACGAAGATAAAAGGATGAAACCTCACTAAGAGATGGCTAGAGTTCTTTTCTTTATGCTAGCAAAGACAAAGAACTCTTGTAAGAGTTAGAGAGAAAAACAGTGTGTATGTAAAAAAAGAACCTTTCTTTTTTTATTTCCTACAAAAGATGCACGAAAATGATGATTATTTTTTTCCCTATTTGACCTCCCATATCCGCCATCATTAATGGGAATTTATGAGAAGTTAATGGTCACGAATAGCATGCATTAATAGAAGTTATGAAAAGTTAATGACCATGAATAGCAAGCACTAATGGAAGTTTTAGGAAGTTAATAGCCTAATTGGCAGTCAACAACACTTGTTTTTTGTCATTCATTCCATGAAAAATTTTCTACCACAATCACATTGAAATACAATCCTGAAACACTCTCTCATACCTTAAATCACCATTAAAAACTATTTTACTCATCCTTCAAATCTCCAATGTGTGTGACCTATTAGGTTCCCAGTGATATTGGCCACTTGAATTAATAGTTAACTCAAGTAAGTTAAGAGCGGTATCTAACATGTCATGACCCCCAATTGACCAAAAAGTCAATCATTTGACTACAAACCCTTCCATACGCAATATTGCCATGTAATTCATGCTTTCACCATCTATACCCCACTTGGTTCAGAGTATGGTCAAAGTGTCAACACCTACTAAACTGACTACATCACATCTAACCCAAATGATATTAGCTTTTGTCCTGAGAATCTCATTACTCTATATATCATTTAAGACTCTCTTCATGACACATATTTGCTTTGGTTAGAGACTCTAAAGTAATGACCCTGATAAGAGATCGTGGCTATCGTCTCCATCTATCAAGAGTGGTGAATCCTTTATTCACTACTCATTTACCTCCGAATACCTCCAGCTGTACCCAATCAACACCTTACAAGTAACCCTTAAAGGGAACCGATGAATGGAGTTAAAGTGCAAGATCAGTATCTAAGATATCCTTGAGCAGCTCAAGTCAAAGGATACTTGCACCATTGTGATGATGAGACCATCATTGACAATGGAATAGAATATCCATATAATTGTCTCATAGTTAGTCAATCCAATGTACTTACTTCCATTAGTAAGCATTCATATATTAACTGTAAACAACTCATGTTACAACTTATGAGATCTACTACTTAATCCAATCAAGGAGTATAACATATGCTAGTCTATCTAGATTAATGATATCCTATCTTATTAATACTATGACTAAGGAAAGTTTAGATATTAACATAATTACATGTGATAAGAATCTCATTATCATGATCTCATTATGATTTCCTCTATGCTATGCTTTGTATCAAGGACTTTATTAAATCAATTTACGATTAACATCAAATTTATAAATGTTTGAACATCGAATATTGAAAAAATTAATCATAAGATGATTTGTACAATAAGTGCTAAAGGTGCTTGACTTTAGAGAACTTCTCTAACAAACTCCCACTTGCACTAAAGCCAATTGACTTGATATCTAATAGCATAGGTGTGTACATGTGACACAAAACTCTTTCAGGAAATAGGCTTAGTCAACAGATCAACTATATTCTAATCGATGGGAACTCTCTTTATCTTGACTTCATTTCTATAAGTGATTTCTTTAATCAAATGTTAGCACTTGAGTATATGTTTAGACTTCTAATGAGACCTAGCTTCCTTTGCCTACGTTATAGTCCCGTTGTTGTCATAATACAACTGTACTAGGTTAGTGATTCTTAGAACCACACCAAGTTCCATGACGAACTTCTTGATCGAAACCGGGTCTTTTACCACTACTAAAGTTGCAGTGTACTCTGCCTCTATCATCGAATCTACAATATTCTCTTGATTGGAATTTTTCCAATTGATTGCACCACCATTCAGTGTGAATAAATATCCAAACTAGGATCTGTAGTCAATCCTACTGGATTGGAAACTGGCATCAGTATACCCGCTTACTACAAGATCACATTCTCCATATACCAAGAATACACCCTTAGTTCTTCTCAAGTACTTAAGAATATTCTTGACAGCCACCTAATGACCCTCACTAGATTTGGACTAGTATATATCTGTAACACTTAGAGCATATGATACATCAGGTCTAGTACATAATTTGATTTATCCTATAGTCGAAGAATAAGGAATCTCATCTTGTGTCCTTGGACACATAGATTTAGAGAGTGTAATCCCATGTATTATGGGAAGATAACCTCTGTTAGACTGCTCCATGCTAAAATTCTTTAGCATCTTATCTATGTATGTATATTGAGAAAGACCAAGTAACCTCTTAAATCTATCTCTATAGATCCTTATCCCCAAAATATAAGTTGCTCCTCTAAGATATTTCATAGAGAATTTCTTAGCTAACCAAAATTTGATTGGTTGCAAAGCAGAGACATTGTTTCTTATTAGTAATATGTCATCTACATATAGTATAAGGAACATGATTGCACTCCCACTAACCTTCTTATACACACACGACTCATCCAATTTTTATGAGAAACTAAACTCTTTGATTATCTCATCAAATCTAATATTCCAACTCCTGAATGCTTGCTTCAATCAATAAATAGATTTATGAAGCTTGCATACCTTTTATCCGTTCATAAATATGAAGCCATCAGGTTGTGTCATATACACTTCCTTGGTTAGGTTTCCAATAATGAAAGCCCTCTTCACATCCATTTGTCATATCTCATAATCATAATGAGCGGCAATGACTAGGAGTATCCTAATGATTTAAGCATAGCTACTAGGTTAAACATTTCATCATAGTCAACACCTTGCCTTTGACGATAACCTTTAGCTACAAGTATAGCTTTATAGGTAACTATATTACCCTTCATGTCAGTTTTCTTCTTAAAAACCCATTTGCACCCTATGGTTTTTATCTCTTCGAGTAGGTCAACCAAAATCCATACTTGATTTTCATACATGGATCCCATTTCGAATTTCATATCTTGAAGTCTTTTATCAAATTCTGAACTCTTCAGAACCTCTACATACATAGTAGGCTCATCATTTTTTATGAACAATATGTCGTTAAATTCATTTATGAGAAATCCGTATCTCTTGGGAACATGATGTATCCTACCAGACCTACAAACTTCTTATATGTCAAAATGTTGAACTATTATTTCATCTTCACAAAGAATAGTCTTAGGTTAAAGCAGTTGATTTGTGTCTGCTTGAGCATCTTAAACTTCCATAAGTTCAATTTTGCTCCTACTATCTTCTCTTAGAAGAAACTCTTTCTCTAAAAAGATAGCATGCTTTAAAATAAACACCTTTTATTCCAAAATATAGCAGAACTGATATCCTGTAGTTTCTTTAGGATATTCTACAAATAGAAACTTGTCAAATTTAGCTTTAAGCTTATCTGACTAAATCCGCTTCACATAAGTAGGACAACCCCAAACTTTCATATGAGAAATATAAGGTTTCTTCTTAGTCCATATCTCATATAGAGCAACACCAACTGACTTGGATGGGACTCTATTTAATACATTAAAAAAGTTTTGAGTGCATACCTCCAAAAGGATTTTGGTAAATCTGCTAAACCCATCACATACCTGACTATGTCTAATAGGGTTCTGTTTCTCCTCTCAACCACACCATTGTGTTGTAGCATGTGAGGTGGAGTCCAATGGGACAATATTCCATTATCCCTGAGATATACAAAAGCTCTTGGATTAAGTATTCACCACCTTGAACTAATCTAAGTGATTTAATACTTCACTCAAGTTGTTTCTCAACTTCATTTATGAATTCTGTGAACCTTTCAAAGGCTTCAAATTGGTATCTCATAAGAAATACAAACCTATATCGAGAATGATTATCGGTAAGGTAATAAAGTATACAAAACCACCTTTGGCATGTATAGACATCGAACCACATACATCAATATGTATTAGGTATAAAATTCATCAGATGCCTTCTTTTGCTTCAAGGACTCCAGATAGGCCTTACAGTTTCTCTTCTAATGGCCATCCTTGCCATAGTGGAAGCAAGTTCCTTTCGAGGCAGTCTTCTTTGCTTTCTTGACACCTCCCTTAGGCCCTGTATAATTTTTCTTCTTTTGGCTCTTTTTCTTCTAACCAGAAGAGGCCATTAGCATCATAACCTTATCCTTGTAGACAGATGACTCAACTACTTTGAACATATTTACCAGCTCGAGAATTGTGTTAGTGATCTACGTTGTCTTTTAGTTTTACCCTTGGAGGTCGAATCAAAAATTGAATTCCAAGGATTGCAATATAGAGTGCAACCTAGGGTCATCTCAGTTAATTAGAACCTAATGCAATGGACCTAAGCTAGCCTAAATGTCATGAAATGCAAAGTAAATTGGTTAGGAGGGGGTTTTGGTTCTTTAAGAAAACTAACAAAATTAAACTAATTGAAAGTTTAAAAAATGATCAAATGTGATAAAATCCTCTTGAAAAATGAGCTTTGGCTATCATAGTTCAAAATAAATCTTAGTGAGACTGAAAATAACTAAGTTTTCAAATGATAAACCTTAAAGAACTCTTTAAGTATAAGATTTTAATCAATGAACTCCATTTCTTAAAACCTTATTAAATGAATCTTAGTGTGTGCAATGGGTAAGTTAATGCAAGTGGTCAATTTGGGATCAAGCATCATCTCAATATCAAATACAACTAGGTAGATAAAAGAGAATTAACAAAATCACAAAAAAGACATATATGAGACTTCATATATTCAAGCTCCAAGTTCTACATAAACAACCCAATAACACAATAAATTGTTCAACACTTAATTAAACTATAATCAAGAAAATTCAACTACAAAGCATAAATCCTAACTAAGGAGTTCATAACAATGTAGCTAAACATGAATAAACTACTCCCCTTTGAAGCTCATTAAACTCAAGCCATTGCTACATCTTCAAGAGGAAAAGGTACTTAGCCAAGCATTTCTTCGGGAGAACTCACAACCGGAAACCCACCAAAAGCATCCATGGTAGCACCAGTTGATGAAGGTCGCAATGAAAAATGGAAAGAAGTGATGGATGATGGTCAAAGTTGAGAGAGAGAGAGTCGAGAGTGTGAATTTGTTGTATATGTCTTAAAAATTGTCAGCTCTTAACTTAATTTGGTAGGTTTTTCAACGAAGGATGATTGGGTGGGATTGCACAGAGGGTGATTTTTCTGAAAATGGTTCAAGTTTTCAAAGGCTTATAGCGGTGAACTTTTCCCGAAAGGTTTTGCTTCATTGCTGGTTCCTTTGCCGCTGTAAAAGAATTATTCTTTGCCGCGGTGAACTTTTCCCGAAAGTTAAGTCTGGATTCCTTTGTATTTTACCGCAGCGACAGATCCACTTCATCGCGGTGAACTTCCTATTGCACCTGTTCTCTTGTTGACTTCACTTCAACCTTCTTTGACTCTACATCTTCTTCTTGAGTCCCTTTTCCTTGAGTTTCCTACAATAAAAATTGTAGTTTGCAGTATCCATTGTTCTCAGAAAATTAATTAGTGCAATTAATACTAATTTCTGACAATTTTTACTCTCCAACTACATAAAATAAAAATACACACTCAAGAGTAAATTTAAGCACAAAATCTAGAAATAGGAGTCAAAAAGTGTAGTCAGAGTCATGAAAATGTCGCCAATTTAAGTAATAAACTTAGGCTCAATCAAATTCCCCCACACTTAGACCTTTGTACTCCTGGACAAAGTTTATAAGAGTTAAAGAGACATAAGTGCAAAAGAAATTTTCCAACCATGCTTAAAATAAAAGTAACAAATTGGCAAAAATCATTTTCTCAGAAGTCAATCAAAGTAGACTAAAAGAATGCTAAGAAAATAAACACTATAAGAATTTAATCCAAAAGATTGCGCAAGGTGTTTGCTCTCATCTCACTTGTTTTGGGATAATTTCACTCTAAAATGTTCTTAGTCCATTCTCTACCATAAGCTTGTAATAGTTCTACCTCTCCACTATAAGAACTATAATTTCGAAAATCAAGAGGAATTTTCAAGGTTGTAATGCACGGAAGGCTAGATGAAGTGGATGGAATGGACAAAAGAAGAAACAAGTATGAGTACATGCACCACAATTATGAAATAGATGTCAATAGTAAGACAATATTTAAACAAATGACAACATAATTATTTCTTAGCTCTTTTT
>JAOSBK010000206.1:20697484-20712060 GCA_027568895.1 Erythroxylum shatona | reverse complement strand
CATTCCATTTAATGTTTTCTACCACAATCACATCATGATACAATCCCAAAGCACTCTCTCATATCTTGAATCACCATTTAAGACCATTTTACTCATCCTTCGGATCATTTATGTGTGTGACCCATTAGGTTCTTGGTT
Source organism: Erythroxylum shatona (assembly GCA_027568895.1). NCBI lineage: Eukaryota > Viridiplantae > Streptophyta > Magnoliopsida > Malpighiales > Erythroxylaceae > Erythroxylum > Erythroxylum shatona. Next base: position 20,711,922 of record JAOSBK010000206.1, on the reverse strand, counting down.
ATGTTGGTCACTTGAATTAACACTTAATTCAAGTAAGTCAAGAGTGGTATCTAGTAACACGTCATAACTCCTAATTGGTCAAAAAGTCAATGGTTTGACTAGGAACCCTTTCATATAGAATGTTTCCACGTCTTTTCACCATCTATACTCTACTTGTTTCAGAGTATGGTCAAAGTATTAACTGCCACTAGACTGACTACATCACATCTCGTCTAATTGATATTAGATCTTATCCTGAGGATCTCATTACTCATGTATCATTGAAGGCTCTCTTCATGATACATATTTGCTTTGGGCAGAGACTCTCGAGTAATGACCCCAATAAGAGGCCATGGGTATAATCTCCCTCTATTAGGAGTGGTGAATCCTTTATTGGCTACTTAATTACCTCCGAACATCTCAAGTTGTACCTAAACAACACCCTATAAATAACTCCTGAAAGACACCGATTAATGGATTCAAAACACAAGATCAGCATCTGAGATATCCTTGAGTACCTCAAGTTAAAGGATACTTGCACCATTGCCATGATGAGACTATCAGACATTATAATAGAATATCCATATGATTGTCTCATTGTAGGTCAATCCAATGTACTCACTACCATTAGTAAGCATTTACATGTTAACTTTAAACAGCCTATGTCTACGGCCTATGAGATCTACTACTTAATCCAATCAAGGAGTATAACATGTACCAGTACATCAGGATTAATGATATCCCATCTCATTAGTCCTATGAATAGGGAAAGTTTAGATACTAACATAATTACACATGATAAAAATATAATTATCATGATCTCATTATGATTTCATGCTATGTTTTGAATCAATGACTTCATTAAAACAATTTAATATCAACATCAAATCCATAAATGCATGAACATCAAAATAATGAAATATTCCTTTATTGATCATAAAATGATTTGTACAATAAGTGCTAAAGGTGATTGCCTTTAGAGCACTTCTCTAACATATGTTACCTACTTATTGACATTCAACACAAAATTTTGCATACTAGTGAGTATCCGTAAATGTTCTTAAACAATGAAAACCTACTCTTAAAACCTTTATTGTAGTCTTGTTATCTCCAATATGAGCTCTTGCTTCTCTTGAATGATAATGTCATAGTGTTAACTCTATCTCCTCTTTTAATATGCATTGTCTTATTACTTAATTCACATAAATTTGAAATAAAAATGGATCTTTCCATGAGTTTTCTTTTTTTCCTAACATGAAATATATTTAAAGAGAATTCTTATTGTTAAATGTTTATAATAGTCCAAAACTAAGGGATGTGACTAAATACCATTGTGAAATATAGTTTGTCATCAAGGAAGTTATCATTGTTTGAGTTTGTATTTTTTAAACATTCCTTTTTCCCCAATTTCCAAATCAAATTCTTGCAATAACATAATTTTTTACATTACTAACTAGTTTATTACTTTCCTCTTATTAATCATATTAGTTAAGAGGCTCATCTTTGATGGTGGGAATATTTCGGTTAAAATTTCTTTGCAAGACTTTCCTATATTTTGACTGAGATTGATTGTAATGCTTTCAATCACTGCTTAGCATAATTAATTAATAAAAATGAAACAACCTCAACCTTATAGAACTTTTCGTGATGTTAAAAGTGTTACAAAATCTCTTAAAATATTATGATGTATGAATTAAGATCACCTTTTAATAATCCATCAATTAAGCTTTTTATTGCAACATTTTGATCATACTTAATCTCAAAATAGTTTTTTTTTTCAAAAGAGTGATGGTAGATTTCTCACTTACAACAAATTATTTTGTATATTCCATCATTTTTCTATATCGCTCTTCCATTATTTTAGGTTTTAAATCTTGTTTATCTTTGTTTTCTTTTATAGTATATAGATTTTGATCCTCTTCAAGGAAAACAAAGTGTTACCTCCTTATCGTAAACTAAGATCATATATTAAATAAAAACAAACCAATTATAAAGAAAAATAAAATCAAAATTTTGTAAAGAAAATGAAAATAATGAAAATAAACAAAAATAGAATAATGGTTTTAAATATTCAAAAAATTAATTTCTTCTAAGAAAATAAATCAAAAATATTGTTATAATATTTTCTTATACTCTAAAGCTTTCTATGTTACTAATCTACTATCCACAAACTAAGGCAAGTGGATCTATCATTAATAAATATTATAATGCTAAGTAAAGGTTGATCCAAAAGCTGTATGGATCTTTAAAACTCTCTTATCATTATCTAATATAAAGAATTAAAAATATAATTGATTATATGATTATTATTGGTAACAAAATATAAAATAAAAGTAAACAAAACAAAGATATAGCCAAGAGAATAAAAAAGAAAGCATAAGATCAAATAGAGAAATAAATGATTATTAATGTAGAGATAAGTACCTTTAATATCATCTTTGATGTCATTATCCCATTAATATAGACTGGAATTATCATTTGGACTGATAAAATTTTCTAAATTATTAAATTTCACTCTTTTGAGTTTAACCACCTATCCTACAATTGATTGACCCATATCTCTACTATGCAACACCTCTTTGAATGCATTAAACACTATGATATTACATGAAAAATTTCACCTTTAAACTTGAAATATCATATAGGTCTAAATCGAGCATCTTATTTAACCTTTAATATCTAAGCTGTGGTTTACTCTTAAGTAGGGTATCTTAAATTTTCAACAAGTGAGTTTAAATTATATAAATGTCATTAAGAGTAAATCTATATCAAGAATAATCAAAGATAATTCATATATAAATCAAAATTCATAAGTCAAATCAAATCAATATATACAAAGATAAATACTAGATTTTCCTTATCTAAACGTAAAAAAATTCAAAAATCATGTTCAAACTTATAAAAATAATAAACAAAGCCAAAGAAATCTTGATAAAAATAATTATAAATGAAGATCCTGATATGTCAATAGTTTAAATCATTGGGATGGGTCTAAATCTTATTTCTTTAGCAGAAATAGATTCAAAATTGACCTTTTGAGGGTTAATGCACCTCCTGATGGTAAACCTTTAACTTTTAGATAGAAAATAATGTTAAGATGTGTAAAATTTTAAAAAATCCTTAAAAATTTTAGGATTTTTATGCTTTAGATATGTTTACTGAGAAATGGTAGGAAACATGACCATATCCTAGGTTTTAGATCTCCCTATTTCTTCCAGGGAAGACACCCAAGTTTTGGCAAGCCTATGCCATAAATGGTGGATCTCTTTGCTTCTTCAAGGTATGCAACACAATCTAAGGTCTAACCTTGGCCCAAGCTATATTAGTCTTCAAATTTTCTATAAGAATTGAACATGAATATACTAATTATTAAGTAGTTGCAACACACCCAAGAATCAACTGAAAGAAATTACCAATTTGGGGAAAGGAAATTTTACCTATCCTTAATGTTGCCATAATTGATTATGAATTATCGGATTCTTGGTCCTAGACTATCGTAAGGTTGATTACTCTCTCTTGAGTATAACCATTAACCCCAAATCATAAACCTTAATCAGATTATGGAAGATGCGATCTCTCAATTCACAACCTATCTAAAACCTTAATTAGTTCTAAAGTTCTCTAATAAAAATACCGAAAACCTATGCAAGATGTCTCTTCACACAATTTCTCGATCTGATTCAATTCTTGTTATATTAAATCACCTAACTCTTGTCAATCCAATTTAATTATTTTTTATTTAATTCACCGTCTCAATTTATAATTGAATTATGCAATCGCACAATTTAACCATAATAAATCCAATAAACATATAAACAATCAAATCTCATTAATTCAAGAATAAATTTCGAAGGTGAGTTTAAAACATTCTCAACATTCTAGATCCTATTATCAATTATTCAATCCAATTCTATACAAAGATAAAACTGAAAATAAACAGGAAATACAATCTAAATGGAGGTAGTGACATCGAGAAACCTCCTAATATGGGAAGTATGTCGAGTCAGCTTCTTCTCCTCTTCTCTCTTCCTTCTTCTCTTCCTCTATCTCTAGATGAATTCTCTCAAAGGTTTCTCAAGGTGGCTAATGCAAAAGCTCCGTGCCTATTTTTCTTATTCTTTAAATATCCTTTTGTGATCTGAGCAGCCTTAGGGTTTTTTTTAGATCCAAAAAGTTCAAAAAGATCTTCGAAACTTGACATTTTTTAGTTTTTGCACATTTTCCTAACACAAACCACGATCGTTGGCCATTTCTTGAGCTTATGTCACAATCGTAGTATTCAGGTCAAGATTGTGGGCCAACTTTTGAGCTTTTGTCATGATTGTGTCCTATTATGCCACGATAGTGGGTTGTTTTTCAGTCCGAATGTCTCTGAAACTTTTTTGTTCTTCGATGTTGACCTTAAAATACTAGCAAACACATAAAGGTACCTCAAAAACTTAATAATTAAGCTCAAAGACTTGTACTAACCCATAAAACACTTAAAACATAAATAATTAACAAACTAACGCAATCCTAACCTAAACACATACTAAATGATTAAATTAACAACTAAACACATATCAAACTATGTACTACAACACGATGCAATTTAAACTTATCAACATCCCCACACTTAAACATTTGCTTTTCCTCAAGTAAACAAAACAAAAATCACATAAAAATCACAAAGAAAACAATGCAGTAATGAGACAATGGTTTCAACTTCATGAAATAAATTTAACTCTAAACACAATCATTCAAGCTATTCCAAACCATTAACATGAAAAATCTATGTCTAGGTGCTCTGGACTAAACATACATATTAATTAAGACTCAAATGTCAAGTTGTTCATCCTTTTCAATTGTACACACACATTAATAATTATTTGGTCATTCAAACTCTGTAACTACTCTTCTAAGTACGTTTTCATGAAAAGTCAAGCTATTTACAAGTTTGGTAGGTTTTTATTAGAAAACACACATTTTTTTAATTTATTTTTTGTGGACATGGACTTAATCTTTTACACAGAGGCAATATTAGTGATGAATGTTGATCCAGTTACTTGACTAAGTCATGTTTTTATTAAACTGCTTGGTTAGAACGTCATTATAGCCTTTTGACATGAAAGCACACATTTGTGATGCATGTTGATCCGGTTACTCAGCTATATCATGTTCTCAACTAGCTACTAAATAAAGCAACAAGTTGGCTCTATTCATAACCGGAAGGTTAATGGAGCAGTTATTTATTTAAAATTAACAATCACAGTTTTTTTTTCCTTCCTTATTGCTTTGGCTACTTGTTTCTATGAAAAATTACTAGCAAAGTTGCTTTAGTTGAAAGACCTAAAATTATGAATGAATGTGACAATTTAATGGGTGACGAACTAACACTAAATCCTAATGAACCTAGAAGGAAGAAGCATATAATAAAATAAAACAAAAATAAAAATAAAGACTAAATTTAAAGGAAAAATGGTTAAAACAAAGTCTCACAAAAATAGAGGCAGGGATGGTGTTAGAGGCAGCGATTAGATGCCTTGAGCCTTGAAGTATTGATGAATATAATTTATATCTTTTCTCTGACATTGTTGTGTTCAGGCCATCTTTTTCATTCTTCTAGAGTTCTCTGCAAGTGTATCTAAAATTACCTTGGTGTTGACAAAGATTGTATCGAGCACTTTCTTGCAACTAGGCTCATCTGTGTCTTCTCCCTCTTTGGAATCTTCACTAGTGGAGTTCTCGTCTACCTGATGGGTGGCAATGTGCTAGAACTCGCCTAATTAACCCTGGTCTTCATATGAGTCTTTTGGCTGATGTCCCAAAGTTCCATTTTATGGGACTTTAGGATTTCAGCACGTTACAAATGGTGGTGATTTAGAAAATCAGGGAGGTAAATGGTTAGGCCACTATTATCCACGCCATAGTACTTAAAAATGGTGGAAACCAAATACCCTATACCTAAATTGTTGCTCCTTTTATGCAGAGTTGCAATAATAGCATTTACCACATGTGTGTAGGTGCTTGTTGGGATGCTATGATCTATGCACCACAACAAAAAAGCTTCCTTTGTTGAACACTTATTGGTTTCTGAATTGTCAAAAACCATTTGACATATGAATTTATGCAATAAGAAGTTCTCATGGGTTTTTATGATGTTGTTGTTTGCATTTTTAGCATCGCATTGCTCTAACCCAATGAGCTCATTCAAATAATAAGAAGCACGAAAATCATCGTGTTGATCTATAATGGGAGATTTGGTGAACCTGTAAATATCACACATGATTTCAATGTTTAGTTTGTAAGCTGGTCTCTGCAACCTAAACCACACTTCCTTAGGGTTACTAGGTTCGAAATAAATGGATGTGAAGAATTTGAGTGTGAGATCCTAATAGATAGGATATTAAAAGTGTATAAATTTTGCCTACTGAATTCTTTATGCTAGATTCTCTACCTTATGTCACAATTCTAGCCTAGCAAGCGTATTAAAATTAAAATATTTTGGGATTACTATTTGTTTATCACTAAGGGATTAGAAATGAATACCTTCCTCCTCTATGTAGAATAGGAAGGGTGCTTCGAAGTTTGTAGCCCTGTTCCTTCACCCTCATCCTGAGACTTGATTTCATTTTAATGATTGGTTGTGCTTTATTGACTACTTAATGCGTGATATACTAGATTGCAAATAGGTGGAGATTGAAATAAAATGGAAATTTGGAAGTTTGGTTAGACAGAAGTGAGAGTGTTTGGAGGTTCTAATCTTAAAAAAATAAAGTTAAAATGAAAGTGAGTGAAAAAAAATGAAGTATGACATGAATATATAGTTGAAGCAAGGGTAAAATGGTAAAAAATTTTGTTAAAGAAATACTTGTTAAGTAAAGAAGACTTCACTTCTTCCATTAATTTTGATGACAATTAAATAAATAATCATAAAAGTGTGTGAATTGTTTTGATGAGTTTGTTAAGTTCATAGAAAAATGTAAGTGACACAAATCGTCAACTAAAGATGGTACATAGTCAAACCCAGATGATAATTAAGCCTCAAGATGGTCAACTCAAGACGATACTTACTTATACGAAAAAGCATCATAGATAGACCAGACAAAGCGCGACACCAAACAAAAGCGCAACACCAGACGAAGAACTACACTAGACGAATCATAACACCAAACGAAGCATAATACCAAACAACGCAAATGAAAAATATTCTAGAATGTTAGTCAGTTAGTTAGCTAGAGTTAGTTAAAGGACTCAACTAATAATGATTTCTAGAAGATTCAAGAAGCAGATTTTTCAAGAAGATAGTTGAAGATTTAAGTTATAAATACTAGTTGTAGTCGTAAACTAAACTATGATTACAACAACACAATACAAGAGAGAAAATTCTGATTGTACAATACTTAGAGAAACTCTATACCTAAGTGCGAAAGAAAGAGATCGAATACATCTATAACGTGAAGCTTAAACAATATCTTTCCAAGCGAAAGAAAAGCTAGAGCCTGGAGAGGCTAAGAAAGTAGATAAAGAATACTTTATGAGAGAGACGTGAAGAGGCTCTGCAAGTGTAGAAAGAATACTTGTAACATTTAAAAGTACAGTGAAATCTCAAACAAACTCTTAGAACTGGACGTAGCCCAAGGTTAAGGGTGAACTAATATAAATCGCAATGCCATATTCTCTAACCCTTATCTCTTTAATTTTCTTGTTGTTATAAGAATAGATAATAATTTTCTCTATTGTATTATTCATTAGAATAAGTGAATTATTTTGTAATCATCTGAATTTGTAAAAAAGTTGAAGAAGTTTCTAAAGATTAATATCTTAAACGATTTAACACAATTCAACCCCCCTTCTTGTGTATTCTACATATTATACGTGATTTCTATATTAACAAGTGATTTACTTCAATTGGTATCGAAGAAAGGTTTCCAAGAAACACTGTTACAAAGTGAGGACAAAGATCTATGGCTGAATCACATGTTTTTATAACAAAAGGTGCCTGGGTCATAAGACCCCCTGCATTCCGTGGTGAAGATTATTATTATTAGAAGGACAGGATACAACTCTTTATAGAATCCACAGATATTGATCCTTAGGATATCATTGAAAATGGTCCATATACGCAAATAGAAGATGAAGGTAATAGCATCTCTCGTGATAAATGGTCAGCTGATCAGAAAGCTCGCTTTCAGTTAAACTCAAAGGCCAAGTTCTTTTTAAGTTGTGCTCTAAGCAGAAGTGAATATGATAAGGTTTATGGATGCGAATCTGTAAAGGAAATGTGGGACACATTATCCATTCCACATGAAGGCACAAATCAGGTGAAATAATCCAAGATTAGTATTCTTGTTCATTAGTATGAGCTATTTAAGAGGAAAGATGATGAGACTATTGATCAAATGTTTGGATGATTCCAACAAATGTTAATAGACTTAAAGCTCTGGAGAGAACTTACGATAGTCAAGATCATGTCAGAAAGATTCTTAGAAGTCTTCTAAAAAGTTGGAGAACCAACAAGAGGCCAAGGATTTAAGTAAGCTGAAGCTAGATGAATTGCTTAGTTCACTGCAAATTCATGAAGTAGAGTTTGATATAGAAGATAAACCTAGAAGAGATAAATCTATTGCATTAAAAGCTGGTCAGAAGAATCAAAAGATACAGAAAAATAGAAGCACATCTTCAAAAGCATTAAAGATTGAAGAAATCAAGAATGATCATGCTAGTGAATCTGATTAAGATTCAAGTGACGATGATAATGAATTATCCTTCATTTCAAGAAAGATTAGGAAGATGTGGAAAAAGAAATCAAGGGGAAATAAAGAATTCACTTTAAAAAAAATAGCAAAGATGATTCAAAGAATCAGAAACGTTCTATCACTGCTATGAGTGTAATAAACTAGGACATTACAAGTCTGAATGCCCGTTGCTCAAAAGAAAATAGAAGAAAAGTCAAGAAAACAAAAAGAGCATGATGGCAACATGGGAAGATCCGGATTCGTTTGAATCTGAATCCGACTTAGAAACATCAGAGCAAGCAAATATATGCTTGGTAGCTAAAAGGGAATGTGATGATGAGGTAATTTCTAACTTTGATGATCTTCAGGATGTTTATTTAGAATTGTTAGAAGATTCGCATGCTATCTTAAAGCAATATAGGATATTGAAAAAGAAATTTGCTAAAAATTTGAAGAACACAGAACTTTTAGAAAAAGAAAATGTCTGCCTTAAGAAACATGTAGACGATATGAAAAAAAAGTAACTGTAGATATATTTGAGGAAATTAATCAACTAGAACAAAGGATTAATAGTCTCTTAGCAGATTTATTAACATTTACAGAAAGTACAAAAAGGATTAATGATATGATTGGAGGTATAGACATCCAAATGATAAGAGTGGTTTAGGTTTTAATAACAGTAATATTCTTCATAGTAAGAGTTTTGCTCCTAATAGAAAGAAAAAGAAACAATACTTTTATTTTTAGATGAAAAAATGCAAGGCTAACCCCAAAGGACCCAAGAAAATATGGATACCTAAGAAGGATATAATATATACTGCAGATCTCGTTTCTTGGACAAAGCAACCATCACCAATGGTACTTGGATAGTGACCGCTTACAACATGTGATAAGAAGAAGGTCTATGTTCTTAGACCTCCAACATAAGCAAGGAAGATCAGTAACTTTTGGAGATAACCAGTAGGACAAAACAGTTGGAATCGAAAAAATTGGTAAAGATTCTTTTTCATCTATTGATAATGTTCTGCTAGTTGAAGGCTTAAAGCATTATCTAATTAGTATAAGTCAATTATGTGATTCTAGTTTTGAAGTATCCTTTAATTGAAATTCTTATGTAGTCAAAAACAAGGACGATTCCATATTCTTTTCTGCCAAGAGACGAAATAATCTCTATAAAATTAACTTAAACGATTTGAAAAGTCAAAATATTTTGTGTTTTATATCAATAGATGAGGAATACTAATTTGGCATAAAAAGCCAGGTCATGTTAGTTTTAAACCTATTTCCAAGTTAGACATGATTTGGTAAGAGGATTACCAAAGAAAAGTTTTAGCAAAGATTTCTTTTGTGAGAGTTGTCAAAAAGGAAAACAAGTTAAAACATCTTTTTCCTCTAAAAATATTGTAACTTCGTCTAGGCCTCTAGAGTTGTTACATAGAGATTTGATTGGTCTAACCAAAACACTAAGTCTAGGCGGAAAGAAGTATGGTCTCGTAATTGTTGACGATTTCACTAGATTTTGTTGGATATTGTTTTTATCATATAAAGATGAATCTTTTAGATGCTTTAAAATTTTATCCAAAAGTTACAAAATGATAAAGGAATTTCTATTGCTGGAATTAGAAGTGATCATGGTAGAGAATTTGAAAATGAAAAATTCAAAATGTTTTGTGAAGAGAATGGAATTTTCTATAATTTCTCTGCTCCTAGAACTCCTCAACAGAATGGAGTTATAGAAAGAAAGAACAGGACAATTCAGGAAATGGCAAGGACTATGCTATGTGAAATGAATCTTCCTAAGTATTTCTAGGCAGAAGCTGTGAATACAACTTGTTATATTTAAAATAGAGTATTTCTGAGACCTATTTTAAATAAAACTCCATATGAGTTATGGAAAGGAAGAAAGCTAAATATTTTTTACTTCCATCCTTTTGATTACAAATGCACTATATTGAATGCAAAAGAAAAATTGGATAAATTTGATTCTAAGATCAATTTAGGAATTTTTCTAGGATATTCGATGTCTTCTAAACTTTATAGATTTTATAATCTTGTTTCTAAATCTATTGAAGAATTTGTACATGTTAAGTTTGATGATGATTCTCATCTGGATAGAAGAGAAGATTCTGATGATGAAACTCTATCTGTTCCCTTAGTTGATAAACTAGGCATGTCACCTCTAATTGATCCACCTGATAAGGTAGAAGATATTCCTAAAAACTTTAGTCTTAGGAATGACTGGAAGTATAAATCCTCTTACCCAAAAAATCTGATTATAGGCAAAACTTCAGAAGGAGTGAGAACTAGGTCTAATTTTAGAAAAGTGGCAAATGTAGCTTTTGTTTCTGAATTAGAACCTCAGAAATTGAGGAAGCTTGGATTTTATCCATGCAAGAGGAGTTAAATAAATTTACAAGGAACAAAGTTTGGTCTTTAGTTCCTAGGCCACCCAATAAGTCTGTCATAGAAACCAGATGGGTATTCAAAAATAAACTAGATGAATCAGCTAGAGTAAACCGTAATAAAGCTAGATTAGTAGCTCAAAGCTATAATCAATAGGAAGGAATAGACTATGATGAAACCTATGATCCTATAACTAGACTAGAAGCTATTAGGATTTTGCTTGCATATGTTGTTTGTCATTATATAAAACTATTTCAAATGGATGTGAAAAATGCCTTGTTGAATGGTTTTATAGATGAAGAAGTTTATGTGAACAACCTCCTGGTTTTGAAGATACAGATAAACCAGATTATGTCTATAGACTTCATAAAGCTTTGTATGGATTAAAACAAGCACCTCGTGCTTGGTATGGTCGTCTAAGTCCATTTTTTATTAGGAATGACTTTATTAGAGGATAAGTAGATAAGACTCTATTTAGAAAATGTATTAAAAATGATTTCATTATAGTACAAATATATGTAGATGATATTATTTTTGGTGCAATTTCTCAGAAGCTATGTTCCAGTTTTGAAAATATTATGAAAAGTGAATTTGAAATGAATATCATTGGTGAATTGAAATTCTTTCTTAGTTTACAAATTAAATGAAACTAAGAAAAGATTTTTATTCATCAACAAAAATATATCAAAGAACTGTTAGTCAAATATAGAATGGAGAAGGTCAAACCTATGTCAACTCCTATGCATCCTTCAAACCTTTTATTTAAGGATGAAGCAGGTAAGAAGGTTGATCAAATCCTTTTTAGAGGAATTATTGGTTCTTTACTTTACCTAACTGCAAGCAGACCTGATATACTGCTTAGTGCTTGTTTGTCAAGATTTCAAGCAAATCCTAGAGAATCTCATTATATTGTTGTCAAAAGAATATTGAGATACTTGGCATGTTCTACTGATCTCTGTTTAATGCATGAGAAAGGTAAAGATTCCAGATCAATTGGCTACTGTGATGCTAATTATGCTGGAGATAGGATTGATAAAAAGAGTATAAGTGGAGGTTGTCTATTGAGTCCCATTCCTGGAGCCTAAGATGTTGGACCTCATTCCCGGAGCCCAACTATTCAAAGTTAAAAAGCGTGAGTAGGTTTCCTTGTAGGGTTATTTCAATAAACCCTCACTTCCTTTTGATCAATCTTTTGAATTCAACATCAAAGGCTATAAAACTTTTTTTAAAGGTAGGAAAACATGTTAGGAATCCATTGCTTTAAGAATCATTTCATTTGGAGGTCGGATGATGAAGTTATGGCCAAAAGGATCCAACATGTTTATATCCTTAATCATTTGTACCTGCCATGGCACAATTGCTTTAACTTTCACTACAGATGTCGGATTGATGTCGTTTTTGGACGGTTTGAAAGAGAACTTCTGTATCTACAAATTTTTTTGAAGACTCTAAAGTGAAATTCTGTCATTTGGACAAAGAACATATTGTGTGAAATCACACGGGCAGCCCGTGCTTCTTTTGGGTCAGATTTTGCTTCTGCGTTAGTAACACACAGTCAATGTGAATATACACGGCCTGACTGTGCAATCTTTGGGTCTGGTGATTTCATTTGGAGATTCAAAACATGGACTATATGAATTCACATGAGTGGACTATGTAACCCACGGGTCTGACAATTTTTCAGAATCAGGAATACACGGCCTGACGGTGTAACCTTTGGGTGAAACAAAATTTTTCACCCTCCAAGACCCCTCCAATGGATCCTAAATCCATTACAACATCCCCTTTTCTCATAATCTCCTCAAATTAACCCCTTCTAATGCAAAACCACTTCATATCCATTTAACTACTAAATACATCTCATTAATTCTTGAATCTCAACTCCAATGATTCATCCCATGCAAGCTTTCCAACTCCAACATGCTATTCTAACACTAGCAATAATTGGCAATCTTAACCAAAAGTTAAGTACATCCATCATACTTAAACTTTAAAATAACATAGTCATACAAAAAGGAGCTTCTCAAGTTCTCATTCTCATTTCTAAACACAATGAATGTTTGAACAAGCTTTACTTACATTTCAACATACACATCAAACATATTACAAATACAAAAGGATGGTCATGTGTGATATACCTATAAAGCTATCCAAAATAGTCACTAGCTTAGTACAAAGGATTTCTAGCTATCTTGGAGTTCCGAATGCCTTACAAGGATCACTCTGCACCTGAGGAGGGAAAATTGTGGGTTGAGTTACACAGCTCAGTAGCTAATATATTTATAGCCATCAGCAACGAGTCACACAATCAAACATATATAAATATTCATATAGTCATACATGTTTTGTTTTAATCTAACAATGAAAACTCATCATTCATAATTCCAATATACATCTCATAGAACATAATAGATGTAATTCACATCAAAGCATAGCACTCCAAAATGTCATTATAACTTAACACATCAAAATGCAAATGCACAAACAATTGGATCTCGTGTGCCATAAGTGGGCAACTGGGAGAAGGCTTTATGTTGACGTGCACGTGACTACGAAATGGTTCCACTCTTGCCCAAACACAATCAATTTTCATACTCAATTCATTCATTTACAATTTCATATTCTCATACTTTTTCTTTATACAAAAATGACATGATACAATTCAACGGCATAACATGATCATACTCACAATTTAACCATATCAAAATGTCATACATCTTTCAATGCATAAAATAATATAAAACACATCATAGCAATTCACAATTTATCAATTCAAGCATATACATACACACATATGCACATTGCCCATTTACACAATAACCATAAATATTTTACCCACCTATAACTCTTGAAAATCCAAACTCAATTTGGCCCTTCCTCTTACTCTTAGGTATGTTGTTCTTGATTTCTTAACACAACCAAAATTCTCATTCAATTCCAATTCAAATGGAAATCTTCCAAATTTCCATATTCACAACAAAATGAAATTAACATAAATCAAGCTCAAACCTAACCTACCCATAGTCCATCTAGGTTAGAAAACCCAAAACCTAGCTTAGAAACCCTAGGATCAAATGGGTTCCCTTAAACCATCTTCTTTCTCCATTCATTCCCAACACAAAAACCCATCTTTTCTACTTCCTATTCAAACCAAACAAGAAGAAAATAACATAGAGCTTACCTTAACAAGATGATTCTTCCTCTTTTCCTTCTCTCTTCTCCCACGATTTTTCTTCTTCTTTTTCTCTCTATGTTTTTTCTCTCTTCCTCTCTATTTCACGTTGCTTTCTTCTCCTTCTTCTAATTTTAAGACACACTTTAGCTTATTCTTCCAAAATT
>JAOSBK010000206.1:20678716-20689168 GCA_027568895.1 Erythroxylum shatona | reverse complement strand
CAACCCAATTCATTTCATTTCATGTTCCCCTCCATCATCGGGTCATCCAACAACAACACAAAAATCCATCAACACTCCAACAATCCAACCAACTGCAACACCAAATAGCAAATTCATCATCGGATCATCAACCAAAACCATAACCAAAACACAATAAAAGTTTAAATTAATAAATTTTTGAAATAAAAAATGCAAAAACCAACTCGGGTCTGACGGGTCGTCGGGTTTTATCACGAGTCAGTGTGTGGACTCATCTCTGGTGGCTTCAGACGCGTCTTCTGTGGTACGATGCGGTGCGGTGGCTTCACGTGGAGGAACCGAGGAGGTGGTGGCCGGTGGAGGAGGAAGCGTCGTCGAGTTTGATGTCTTCGATGGAGGATGAGGCGATGTCGCGACTCGCGATGATAGAAGGAGAAGAGGAGAAGATGCGATGGCGAGAAGAGGACAGAGGCGGCGAGCCGATGACGATGAGAAGAAGAGAGAGGCAGCGACGTTGAGGTGAGACCGAGAAGTGAGAAGATGAGAGGAGAAAAAGCTTAAGAGAGAAGAGTGGAATCGCGAAGAAGAAGAAGAAGTCGGGTTTGGGGAGAAAAATTAGGGTTAGTTTTTTTAATATTGTAAACCAGTCCCTGAAGTTTCAGATTTTTTACGGTACCGACCGGTATTTCAGGCCGGTACCATGGTGGTCGATTCCGTTCCGGATTCCGGCCGAAACAACCCGGAACGGAACAAAATTCACATCTTTGACAGAGAGAGTTTGAGTAAAAAATAAGAGGTCATTTTGTGAGGTATTTTGAGTTAGAATATGAGAGTATTATATGTGAGTTTTTAGGTGTAACTGGGGTTAAAGGTTTGAGAGAAAAATATTGAATGTTTTGTAATCGTTTAGTTTTTTTTTATTATCTTAGCCCGTGAATGTAGCCCATCTCAAAAGGTTGAACCATGTATATTTCTTGTGTCTTATTTTTCCCACATATTGCTCTACTTGTTGTTCCATTACTCCATTCAAATTTCTCAAAAAAATTCTACGATCCTACACTTGTCACAACAAGTCTACTCTATAACTTTAATTTATATCAATTAAATATTCCATCATCATCTTCAGTATATGATTATGAAGTTTCAAAAACTTATTAGGTAAGCCTCCTAAAATGGTCGAGTGTGAGTACTTTTTCTTTTTCACTATGAACCAAGTTCACCTTAACATCTCTAGTTAATTATAGATTATTATTAAATTTCTTTTGAAACTAATAATGACATACTATTAAAAACCACTTAGTGTTGGACCCCGTTTCCAGAGTCCAATTATCGCTCTGATACCACAAGATGTTAGGCCCCATTTCCAGAGCCCAACAATCCGGAGTTATCATAAGACATGAGCGTATTATCCTATAGGGTTATTTCCATGGAATCTCTTTAGTCATCATCGGTTCATCCTCATTCTCCTCATTCTCATAATATCTCAAGCCATAAAGGGCAAGCCCACACCAGTCAAATGCCCAAATCACCACTTGACTTCTTCAGAAAAATTGTAGCTCCATGTCTCTAGTTTATTTTGAAATAATAATTATCTCATTCGGAGCTCTACATATCAAGATATGATTAAAAAACCAAAGTATGTTCAGTAAACAACCAATTCATGCTCTTCCAATCAATTTCCCTCAATTTCTCTTCATCAATATTTTGCAAATCAACACCAATGGATACCAATTTTTTATGGAGAGATATAAAATGTGTTAGAAATCTATTGGTTCAAGAATCACTTCATTTGGAGGTTAGATGATGAAGTTAAGTCCAAAAGAATGAAACATGATTATGTCCTAAATCATATTGTACATATCTTGGGACAATTGACATAACTTTCACTAGAGATGTCGGATTAAGGCCATCTTAGGATGCTTTCAAATAGGACTTCGATATCTACAACTTTAGTGAATTCTTTGAAGCGATATTTTTCCATCCAAGGGCCAAAATCTCAGATTTCCGAAAGTGTACAGTGTATGTCTGTTACCTGTTCCTAACAGATATACACGGGGTCTGGAGCATTATCCAGACCCGTAAAGGTCAGTTTAACGGACCTAATGTCCATTTAACGGACATGCACTAGGCTGGGGGCATTTTTAGCCCTGAAAAAGTCCATTTAATGGACCTAATGTCCATCTAACGGACATATGTGCCCCCCAAACTCCTCCAAAGCCTTTCCAATGGTTCCTACATCCATTCTAACATCACTTTCACTCATAATCTTCCCAAATTCACTTCTTCTAAAGCAATATCACTCCTTAAACATTCAATTACAAATTTGGTTGCATTAAACTCCCAAATCTCAACTCAAATGACTCATCACGTATAACAAATTCTCATCATTACTATAGTTGTTTTATATATACATCTATACAGCATCACCATTTATAATGATCATATCTCTTAACTCCGATGTCCAAAAATTTCATACTTCATACCATTGGAAATCTAAGAGGATAACATAAAACTTCTAAGAAGACAACTTTGCCAGTTTTAGCCATAGTTAATATAGTTTTTCCTGTGAATTCAGAACACAATTTCTACACCTATGAAAGGATTGAAATGCAATACACTAATTTTGAGAATCACAGCAACACAATCATATTTCATTATCATAATGACAAAAGGAATTATTCAATACTCAATCTCATTGCTAAAACAAAATAGTGTTTGAATATAGCTTTAGTTACATATCTCATACACATCAAAAGCTGAATACAAAATACAAAAGGATGCTTAATGTTGATATTCCTATAAAGCTATCTAAAATGTTCACTAACTTAGTACAAAAGTCTCTTGGTTTCCTAAAACAACCAAAGTTCCATTCAAAACAACATTTTAATAAAACTCATAAACTTCAATAATCATAAAAAAACAATAAACACAAATTAAGCACAAGCATAACCTACCCATAGTTCATCTACGCTAGGAAAACCAAAACCCTAGCTTAGAAATCCAAAATCAAGATGGGTTTCAACTTTCTCTTCTTTCAACACAACACGCATTCTCTCTCTCCAATCCCTTCATTCTCAACAAAACCCATTTCTTTAATAATCAAGAAGAAAATATGATTAACTTACCTTATCAAGCTTGATTTCTTTTTCTTTCTTCTTCCTTCCAAACTTCTTTTGCACACTCTCATGAACTCTCTCTCTTCTCCTCTCTTCTTTCACTTTTTTTTCTTGGCTTCTCACGACTTCTCTCTTTTTTCTTACTTCAAGACCATTTATTTGGATCTTTTTCTTTTTACCCTTCATTTACTTTGTCCTTCCCATTTTACCCCTTATGCCTATTAAATCTAACATCTTATACTTCTAACTCCTTAACTAAGTCCTTCCTAAGTTCCATACCTTTTTTGATCAGGTAATTGAAGGACGTTGATAACACTTCCTTCTAGAAAAATGTTCCCTGTTGTCTAAATTTTCTAATGACACCAAATTCATTAAATTTGGTTTCGAAATTTGAAAGTTATACCCCAAACATGTTTGAACTGTTCTTATGCTGAAACAATATTCTATGGTCACCTTCCATCCAAAAATTGAAATTCTTAGAGACTGAATTAAAACTCAATTTCATCATATAAGTTTTATCCATATATCTATAGTGTAATCCAAATTAAGAATAATCTCATTTGGATAAGTAGAGAAAACGTTATGGCTAAAACATCGAATCATGCTCAGAGAACATGTTTCAACTTCATTTTCCAGCTTTTAACTTCCAAAATTTCACGTATAACTCATCTTGTACCTAAACCATCTCTTCTACTTCATTTCAAATTCAAGAATTCTCCTTTTTCTTTACAAATGACTAATCACCAACAATTTCACATTTAATAGTTCTAACTTCTAAGAAAAGTTCAGGTCCAACAGATGAATCCTATCTTTATCACTAGACTACCTTCATATAGTTTATGCCACATCCGATGACTACCAATTAAATGACTCATAATTAAATAGATCATAAGTAGTATCAAAAGATAGCAATCCCCGTACAAGATAACTTTGGTAATCTTAAGTCAAATAATCACTTATACAATTATCACAATGAGAATTCCATAGATATATAAGCAATGTTCCTAATGGATTTCTTATGTCAGGTCTATTTTGTAAAATTGTTCTCTAGCAAGCACCCTCACGTTTGTTTAAGTATCTCCATACTTTAGCCTATGATATCGACAACTTCCTTCATAAGGAAAAATATAATGTGTGCTAATCTTTTTTACCTTCTATTAATGCTTAGTCTTAATAGAGCAATGGCCACAAATAATTTAGGAATAATACATAAATGCAATAGGAATCTCACAATTATGATCTTGTTATAATTTCAGTTGCAACGTATAATTATCCTATGGAATTTATCATATACATCTAAACATGTACAAGATACAGATTGCCTTTAAATAATTGCCACTAAAGTACAATTAAAGCGATTGGTTGTAGGGCATAAACCAGTATGAAGATGTTATCACTTAGGCTCTTAACCCAAGTGGTAAGTTCTCTAATAAATTATGTCACTTTGCTCTTCACACACTACTCAACTGAGGTCCCTTGGTATAATATTCTCTATAAAAAAATAGATTCAAGACTCTGAGTTAATGGTAAGAAAATGTGGATATCACATGTGTACTTTGTAAGATGGAAGTGGAAGATTGAGACCATTTTTTCTTCCTTTGTACATTCTCGAAAGCAGTATAGAGTAGGATCTTGCGTATGATTCAAGGTAACTACTATACATATGATTGGGAAAATACTTTGAATAAGGTTATTCATAGCTCTAAGTAGGCAATGTCAAATCCTATACTTTACAAAGTAGCTTTCACCACTACCATCTACACTGTCTATAAGGAACAAAACAACAAAAGATATACCAACTCAAAAGAGGGAAAGTATCAGATAGCTGATAAAATTGTTAACTAGATTTGAGCACCAATCTTTGATAAAAATTTGCATTATTCACTCTCTCCTGACGTGATATCTAGAAGGAAAATTTAATTAGATACTATGTTTATTTTAAATTATTCCCTGTAATGCAGCTCCTCTTTTTGCATATTTTGCTATAATACTTGTATGTAAGCTAAAAACATAGAAATCATTGTAATGTTGTTTTTTAGCTTTATCTATAGTATTGAAAAATTCATTTTTCAAGAACAATAATCCAAAGATGTTTAAAGAGCTCAAAGATTCTGTAACTAAGATTTTGAAATGAGTGATATGGGATTGATGTCTTACTAGTTGGAAGTTAAGGTGAAGCAAATGGAGAATGGAATTTTAATCAATTAAGAAGGTTATGTAAAATTAGTGCTTAAGAAGTTGAAGATATTGGATAGTAAGAAGGTTAAGACTCTTAAGGAGTATGGAATAAAGCTATCCAAGTTTAACAAACAATAGCGTGTGGAGACAACTTTGTTTAGAAGTCTTGTAAGAAGTTTGAGATACTTAACTTGCTTAAGAGTAAATAATCTATTTTCAGTTAGATTGTTTAGTCAGTCTATGGAGACGTCATCTAATGTTCACTTGAAGAAAAGAAAGGGGATTACTCAGCATCTCAAACATACAATTGACCATGGCATTCTTTGCACATCTTCGAAAAACTTTAATTTAATCAACTTTGTGATAGTGATTTTGTTAAATAATTTGACGATAGAAAAAGTACTTATGGATTTGTTTTCTTTTGGGAACTAATGCAATTTATTGGTACTTAAGGAATCAACCTATAGTCACGTTCCCTACATAGCTACTTTGTGTACCTACCATGTTATTTGGTTGAGAAGGTTGTTGAAAGAGCCTCAATTGGAGTAAATTGCAATAAAGGTCATGATTGATGACAAACCTGCTCAAGGCTTAGCAAAGAATTTAGTGTTTTAAGATAGGAGTAAGTATATTGACACAAAGTTTTATGTTATTCGAGAATGCACTACTAAGAAGGATATTAACTTAGAGTTTGTCATGTCCTTTGATCAAATTACTAACATTTTTACTAATGTTTTAGGGTTTACTTCATAGTTGTTTTGTGATTTTAATCTTTATTGATTCAATATACACTCTGTGTTGTGTTAATGGTGCATGTTTATACTTTAGCAATAAATCAAGAGAGTGGGTCAAAGGTAATCTGATTCATTTGCACAATGAGAGTTAGGGAATTAATATATCACACAATTAACAAATCAACTAACATTCGAAGAGAGATCTTGTATGTGAACTTGGTTATTCAACAGATAATGTCAGAACTAATTGAAACCCAAAAGGAAAGAGTTGTAAATTGAGAGATTTCAATTCTAGAATTTTTTGAAAAAGAATAAACCATATGCATTCATACTTGATTATCCTTACTTAATTTTGGAAGCTCATTTGATATTTGATATTTGTTATTTGATTTCTTTTATTTAATTATTTTTATTTTTGTCATTATTTCACTCAAATCATATTTTATTACTGATATGTGTAGTTTATATACCATGTTTTGATAGGTGTTTTAATGTGTTTATAGTTGTTTATTAGATGATGTTGAACAAGTTTGCTTATAATAAAACCCCCAATATCTACAAGGACATAGATTGTAAACCTATAATATTAGAAGAGTCGATCCTATGAGGAATTAGTGAACTAATGGAATCCTAATTTGTCTAAGTCCTAAAAGTGTAATTAACATGAAAATAAAAATGAGCATAAATTTAAGCAGTTGAATATGGATAGATTGAAAGTGAAATTGTAATATTAACACAATGAAATCAAATTTAAGCAGAACCAATTGAGAATTGAAATTCAAATAAGGAAGATTAACAAGTTACAGGAAAGAAGACTCATCCTATCATCAATGCTAACTTAGTCATTTTTGAGTTAATGCGGTGCCAGTTCTAAACTTTTGGAGGGTAGATTATTATCTCTCGAGTTGTAATCACCAAGTCCTAAATAATGAACCCTAATTAAGTTGAGTTACTGAGCATGTAATCTCTCGATTAATGAAATAACCCACAACCTAATTAGTTCTTAAGAATTCCAACAAAAAATTGGGTCTTCATACAAGATCGCTTTCCATATTATTACATATTTGATTATTTGCGTGGTCTATTAGATTGTCTAACTCTCATTAAATAACCTAATCATTTTGCATTTAGTTCACTCTCTCAATTTATTACCCAAGCATGTAATTACAACAAACAATTACAAACCTTAATCACTTAGTTAACTATCAAGAAACCACTCTAAACTATAAATCAATAGCATGGTAGGGTTGACGAATTATGCATTCTTTATAACATAACTTCTAAGGACGATAACCATCTATTTTTCAAATTTAGTTACTCTAAATTTGGTAGGTGTGAAATGCATCATATTTTAGGGTATAGTTTGATATGTGCTTAGTTGTTTATTCGTGTTTAGTATATGTTTAGATTAGAATTGTGTTATTTTGTTAATTATTTGTGTTTTAAGTGTTTTATGGGTTAGTAAAAGTTTTTGAGCTTAAATATTATCTTTATGAGGTACCTTGATGAGTTTGCTAGTGTTTCAGGGTCAATATCAAAGAAAGGAGGAGTTTTGGAAGACATTTGGGACAAAACAATGGCCCACAATTATGATCCAATGGTGCATGATCTTGACAAAAAAGGCCTCACATAGGCCACGGTCATGGCCTGAAGGGCCACAGTCGTGACCTGCATCAGATAGACGCACAGCTACTCCCAAACTTTGCATTTCGAGGGATTTTTTGGACCTTCGGACCACATAAAAACCCCAATTCAACCTTAAACACAAAATAACATAAATAAAACAAGTAGAACAGAAGGGGAGAGCTTTTGATCAGCCACCACAATGAAACCCTAAAGGAGAGAACTTTAAGAGATCGAGAAGGACAAGAAGGAAGAGAAAAAAGGCAGATGACACAGACTTGACATGCTTCCTGAAATAAGAAGCTTTTCGAAATCGTGGCCTCCCATCATCCATTCGAGTTCTATTTCCTATGTATTTCAGTTTTATTTGATTATAGAATTGGGATATATAGTTTGATGATAGAATTGAATTATTGATTGATGCTTTATACTCGCCTTTGGAATAATATTTTTCATTTAATGAATCTAATTGGTTTATGTGTTTATTGAGTTAAATGTGGTTCAATTATGTACTTCATATCTAGATAATAAACTGAGAGGGTGAATCGAGAAAACATGATTAAGTTGGGCTAATGAGAGTTACGTAATTTAATAGATTCATAATTAAATCAGGTTGGTAAATCTTGTGTAGAGAAATCATGTATAGGTTTCCTATTATTTATTAGAGAACTTAAGAATTGATTCGGCTTTGGATAGGTTCTTAATTGAGAGATTAAAACTTCCCATAATTTGATTAGGGTTTATGCTTTAAGGTTCAATTATAACCCGAGAGAGAGTAATTGACCTAGGATCATCTAGAACTATTAATTTGATAAATCGTAATTGGTTAGGTTAGCATTAAAGATAGATAATTTTCCCTTTCTCTTTTTTTGTTAACTCATTAGGTTGAATTATAAGGTGTGCTATCTTCGTTCAATAAATCAATCAATTTCCATTACTTGTTATTCATTTTAATATGAAATTGTTAATCATTATTCGTTGATCTTTTTGTTAAGTGTTAATTGTCAATTATTTTTTAATATTTGATTTGGTTGTTTGATTTATTTAGTTCTCATGTTTAAATTCATTTTCTGCTAAATTTTTGTTTGATAGTTTCTGACCTTAGATTCTAGGATTAGATTAACCCTCCTCGTGGGATCGACACCTTAGGTACTAAGCGAACAACCCGTACACTTACAGAATATTGAGGTTAAATATTAAAACTTATTTATATAAAAAAATTGTGTAAAATTTTTAGCACTATTGTCGGGGAGGTGATTAGTTTAGTTCTTTAGTCTAAGGTTTCTTCACTATCTTTTAAAAAAAATAGAGAAAGAAGTTTGAGGTGTAAAGTAGAGACATAGTAAGACATCTTAGAATGAGAAATGAGACATCTAAAGAGCTAGATGTTAAGAACAATGATGGAAGATAGATATTATAAGGAGTAAGGAACTTTTGTGAATTACAACGAGGCTAGTATGGTTAGGAAAGTAATGATCCTTATTGGAATAAGTACACTCCGGAGTGGCAAAACCACCCCAATTTCTATCAGTCCAATAATGCAAGGATTCATTTAAGACATTAAGACCTATAAGAATTTCAGCAAGATAAGTCTAGTTTATGAGATTTTAAATTGGACAAGATCTTGGATAAGCTCATAAATATGGAAGAGAACTAAAAGAGGCTAGAAGAGTAATTTGATCAAGCAATGGAAAATCATACCGCTTATATTCACAACCTCGAGATTCGAGTGAGACATCTTTCTTGTGAATTTTGTAAGGAAAGTGTGGAAGACTCTCTAAATAATATGGAAATACATCAAAGAGAGCAATATGAACCTATCGCACCTAAGAATGGGGGAGAGCCAGAAGGATCAGTGGAAAATCAAATTGAACCCCACCTTTTTGAAGACCAAGAGACGAAGAAAGATAATGAAGAAAAGAATGCCAGCTGTCCCTATTATTCACCAGTTCTTGATAAACCATGTGTGAACATAAAAAAAATCTTTAGTAGATGTCTATGAAAAAACCTTATCCTTTGGATTAGTGATAACTAAATGACATTCAACATGAATGATGCTTTAAATAATCTGAAGTATAGTAGGTCATTCAGGTTGATGTATTCAAATCTTTTAAAGAACAAGATGACAAAGAATAGATAATAACAGACATCGAGTTTAAAGAAGCTATGAAAGTCACTATTCATAAAGTAGAAGAAGCAGAGGAGACGAAGGTGATTACTGAAGAAAGAGAGAAACTTACCTTCTTACATAAAAAAAAATTGTTGGATTCGATGGAAGGTTCTAGGAGTTGTTTTATTCCCTATTTTATTGACAGATTATTAGAAAAAAAGAATATTATTAATCTTAGTCGATTTTCTCAACTCTATTAATATTTTCCTTCTGATCATTTTTCCATTTGTAGCTTACTCACAGGCTACAAAACTGATGTTGAATGAGAAGGGTGGAAGCAATCCACTTATAATTGATCCTTGCTGAGTTTTAAAGGATGAAGGTTAAGCTAATGACCATAAATTAGCATGTTTAGTAGTTAGGTTTAAATTATTACATAGTTAGATTTGTTTTAAATTTCAAAATAAGTTCTTAATAATTTGGAATGTTTTGGAGTGCTAACTCTTTTACTCTCTTTGAAGCAATTATAAGATAGGGCAGTAATCATGGGCATCAAGCATAAGTGATCTCTGCCTTCATCACTATAATGCCCCCTTACCGCAGGGCACCCACCGGGGTGTCCAGAGGACATTCCAGCACATATCCTACGATAAGGGCGAGCTACGATCGATCACTACACTCACTTCACATGGCATCGTATCATTAATCACTT
>JAOSBK010000206.1:20612302-20635451 GCA_027568895.1 Erythroxylum shatona | reverse complement strand
TGAGTAAGTTATTGATTAGGTATGAGACTTTAAGCTTTATGGTTTGTTTTGGATTATGCTCAAGTTTTTATAACGAGCAATAATACGCACACGGTTTATGGTCAACGGGGCCCAGCATATGTTTGGTATCAGAGTAAGAAGAGATTTCAAGGAACTACACTCAGGTATGATGGTATTTGTTGAGAGGTTGGATTCCAGAAACGGGATCCAACAGGAAGAGAGAGAGGATATGTTTTAGGGTTTTTAAACAAAAGGGGGTGAGCAAGATCTGGAGGATTCTGTTATGAGGGTGATAGGGGGTTTCACTCAAACTTGTCCTAATTCACTCCAAATGGCTCCCAACTTAGTTCTAAGTCACTCCAAACTTGCAAAATTCACATTTTAACATAAAACGCTACAATCAAACTCAAGAAAACAACACTTAAACTCAAGAAAAGACAAGATTAAAGCAAGAAACAACTTGAAAACCAAATATAAACAACTTAAACAACCTAAGAACTAACCAAAACATGCTTCATTTAAGGTCATAAGCTTGACTAAAGTTCAATTTAATCAAGAAGAGTAAAGGAAAGGTAAGAAATCATTTCCCTTTTAGGAGAGAGAGCTCCTCTAATTTAAATCTTGCATCGATTTCCATCAACCTTAAAGGCTTCACACTTGGTGTTCTTGAAATCTATTGCTCCATGATCAAATACTTGAATTACCTTAAAAGGTCCACTCCACCTTGACTTAAGCTTTATGGGAAATAAGAGAAGTCTTGATTTGTATAAAAGCAATAAATCCCCACTCTTAAACTCCTTCTTGATGTGAACATCATGCCACTTCTTAACTTTCTCCTTGTATAACTTGGCATTTCCATAAGCATCAAATCTTAACTCTTCCAATTCATCAATTTTGCAACAACCTCTTCTCACCTGCAAGTTTCCAATCCATGTTCAATTTCTTTATTGCCTAATAAGTCCTATGCTCTAACTCTAAAGGTAAATGGCAAGCCTTACTATACACAAGCCTATAAGGAGTAGTACCTATAGGTGTCTTGAAAGTTATCCTATATGCCCAAAGTGTGTCATCCAACTTCGAAGCCTAGTCCTTTCTTGAGGTGATCACTACCTTCTCTAAAATCTTCTTCAGCTCTCGATTCACCACCTTCAGTTGGCCAACAGTTTGTGGATGATATGGGGTAGCCACTCTATTGTGAACATTATACTTCCTCAAAAAAAATTCAAATGGATTATTTCAAAAATGACTACCCCAGTCACTTATAATTGCCTTTGGCACCCCAAATCGAGTGAATATCATTTTGATAAAATGTTGAACTACCTTACCATCGTTTACTGGAGTAGACATAGCTTCAACCCACCTAGAAACATAATCCACTCAAACTAAGATATACTTGTTACCTAGGGAGGATGGGAATGGTCCCATGAAATCCAATTCCCACACATCAAATATCTCCACCTCCATGATGTTTGAAAGCGGCATGTCATCACTGTTTGATAAATTGCCTACTCGCTGGCACCTATCACACTTCAGCACAAAATGCTCATACACCTACACCAACAACTACACCTTCTCCGTTTTCCCAAGCCGCTCCTTTCCTGTCTTCCACGCCAGTCAATGCTCCGCCTCCCTTATTGTCTACATACTCTCCACTGTCCCATGTCACTCCACCAACGGACAAATTCCCCCTCCTCTAGCCAGCACAATCCCCTTCCTCTTCTAATTTACATTCACATGATATTTTTGTTCATGAAACTTTTCCTTTGATTAATTTAGAGGTTGATCTTACGTCTTCTTCCTTGCAACACCAGCCCACGTCTACTCATCCGATGGTTACACGATCCAAAACTAATTCTCTCCCTCCACCACATATTCTTGAAGTAGTTGTTTCTATCCCTCCCTTGTTCATACTTGAGCCCACACTGACCATGTATTGACAAACAGCTCGCAGCCTACACTTTAAACTCTCATGTTTAGTATTTGACTACTAATCTCCTTATATTCATGTGGAATATTGATGTTTGGTACTAGAAATTAGAATATATATTGTGCTTAATTGGAAGACATGGCTTCAAAAAATGATAAGTGTTTATTTTAGTAGAAAAGGATTCTTTTATTTGGAATAGAAGATTTAGACATGCTAGCATGAGCATCTTATCAAAATTATCCAAAAATGAGTTAGTGAGAGGACTACCTAACCTGAAGTTTGAAAATAATCACGTTTGCGAAGGTTGTCTAAAAGGAAAACAAATTAGAAATAGCTTTCCTCCTAAAAAATATTGTCTTTACTAACCAACAACTTGAACTTGTACATATGGATTTATTTGGTCCTACTAGGGTGGTATATGTGAAGGTTGCATCTTCTGCTCGTCATCTTCTCTAGTCATTCTCGTATTTTCGTAGAGGTATGCATGTCACGGTGGTATTTTGTGATTATTTGATTTGTTTGGGTATTTGATTTGTTTTGTTTGTTTTGGTATTTTGTGATTGGAAAAAACATTTAAGGTAGAAATGATAGTGATAGAAAGGACAAAACATGAATTTGGTTATAATGTTGTGATGAATTTTTGATGCATATAAGGTATTTGATGAAATGTCTGTTCTTTGAAAAAATGTATTTGTGTGACTATTTGAATTCTATCTAGTTTGTTGAATTGTTCCTTAACTATATAATTGTTTCTTCAATGTCTAGCTTGGGTTTTTAACTAGAGAGATTGTCCCATATATATAAAAAAAGCATCTTAGGTTGAATATGAACCATGTACAAGCGTCACTTTAAATGATGGCTATTACAATAACTATTTTTTCTATACTTGCCATTAATGTTTGAACATTTTAGTAGTTATAGACAGGACTATGGCAGTGCCAATTATATGTGGGAAAGAATTGCAAACATGTTGATGATGATTTGGATGAGGCATCAGACTTTGAGGATGATTCTGGATATGATGATTTGGCTCCTTTTAGAAGTTTAACAAAGGCTCAGTTGGGAAAGCTCACTAAAGCTCAGAAGAAAGCATATTTTGGGGAGTTGGAACTCAAGGAAAGATTATTTATAAAGAAATAGTTAAGG
This sequence comes from Erythroxylum shatona, assembly GCA_027568895.1. Taxonomy (NCBI): domain Eukaryota; kingdom Viridiplantae; phylum Streptophyta; class Magnoliopsida; order Malpighiales; family Erythroxylaceae; genus Erythroxylum; species Erythroxylum shatona. The sequence continues at coordinate 20,632,378 of JAOSBK010000206.1, read as the reverse complement.
GAAGAGAAAAGGCATAGAAAGATGATGAAGAAAATGGCTGCTGCAGCTAAGGATATGCCAACTGAGTTCAGTGACAATGTAGAGAAAGAAAGTGGTGGCCCCACATCTGTGCTTATTTCCATGTCAGATTTAGCTTTACCTGCTTCATTTGATTCTGATAATCCTAATCACTGGTACTATTATCTTGATACAAATCACCAAAGAACAATGGCTCTTCCTGAAACACAAGGCAGACTCATCCAAGACGTATTTAAACAAAGAACAACCTAAATTAAGTGGTACCTAAGAACAATCCTCACGAGATTGATATTCACTTCTAACTACAAGTACAATCCATATACTTGCGATTTTGAGCGTAAGATTAGTAGTGCTTTTTGCATTTAACAAGTTTTTGGCGTCGTTGTTGGGGATTGTTTGTTTAGCACCTTGTTTATTTTGAGTTACTTTGATTTAAGAGTTTTTGATACTTTTCTTTATGTCTTTGCAAGTGTATGAACATAAGGAACACATGAAGGAATACTACATTTCATGACGAAGAGTTAGTAGATATCATAAGGCACGAGCAACAGTTGAGAAAAACAAAGTGCCAAGACATTATACAAAGAAATATGGCGGAAGAAGGAGAACATTTAGGGTCTGAAAGGACATTGAGATTAAAGACAAGAAAGGAATAGAAAACGTTGTAGCAGACCACCTATCAAGACTTAAAGGGGAACATAAAGAAGAAGAAGAGGAAATTGAGGAGCGCTTCCCTGATGAAGCCTTAATGATGGTAGAAAACCCCTTTCTTCCTTGGTTTGCAGATATTGTAAATTATCTCTCAGGTGGTGTTCTTCCCTTTGATCTTTCTTATCAACAAAGGAAATGTTTCTTATTGCAGTGTTCTCGTTATGTTTGGGATGAACCTATACTGTATAAGATTTGTGTTGATAGTGTGATTTGCAGTTGTGTTCTTGATGATGAGACATATTGCTAATTTGAAGTGGCATCTTGTACCAACCTAAACCAATAAATGAGATTATATTAGTCCCACTTAAATTTCAATCTCCTAGATAGAATTTTCCTAGACATGTAATTTAATAACACAATAATTTAACCACTCTGCCTTGTAATTTAACCACTACAGTATATGTTGCTTCAATTTGTTTCATCTCAAAAGTACTTTATTAAGTTTGAAGTTAGAGTTAATGTAAAAGCAGACTTGATGATATCCAGTTTCAGAAGCAGTGATATATAATGCTAAAGTTGTTTATTCAAATAAATGAGCCTTTTTAGTTCATTTTAATTTAATTTTCAACTATTAAAGTGCATTTATTATGGAACTCCTAAGATTGTTTTGTTGAAACATGATTCAAGTCATGTGAAGTGGTTTGATCGAATATTTATGAAGTTGTTATTTGTTTTATTTAATTATTTATTTAAATAACTTAGTGGAATTAGTTGGTGGCTACTTTGCTTAGTTTTTAGCTTTTTCTGTTACAATGTAAGCCTATTTAAAGGTTTTTTATTTGCTTTAATATATACAGTACATGACAATTAATGAAAATTTCAGAATTCTTTTCCTCTGTCTTGCGTGTTTTACATACTCTACATACCTTCACTTGCCTTTTTTCCTTCTTTTGCTCACTGTCATCCAATAATTGTTGGTATCAGAGCCTTTGTTAATCCATTGGCCAATTGAGTGAAACATTTTTTTTTGGAATCTCCCAGAGGGTTAGATTGGGTCTTTTTTATTTTGTGTTTGCAAATGGTAACAAATGCTATTTCGTCGTCTTCACAACTCCTCATACCCATTTTTAATGGTGAGAAGTATGAGTTTTGGAGCATTACGATAAAGACTTTTTTCATATCTCAAGGACTTTGGGAGATGGTAGAATATGGTTTTGTAGATCTGACAGATATAGATGAAGAGGCAGAAGCAAGAGTGAAAGAAACCAAACAGAAGGATGCTAAAGCTTTGTACTTCATTCAAGAGGCAGTCCATGAAACAAATTTCTCGAGAATCGCAGCTGCAATGACGTCATTAGAGGCCTAGCAAATTGTGAAGAAGGAGTTTCAAGGTTCCTCTAAGGTGATTACGGTACAATTGCAGACTTACCGTCGTGAATTTGAAACTCTATCTATGAAAGGCAATGAATCTGTTCAAGTGTATTTGTCTACAGTTTCATCTCTTGTTAATCAAATGAAGTTGTATGGTGAAAATATACTGAAGAAATTGTTGTTGTAAAGGTTATACAGAGTCTTACTCTAAATTTTGAACTTATTATTGCCGCAATTGAGGAAGTGCATGATTTATTTGATTATTCATTTGATGAACTAATGAGTTCTTTGCAAGCCTATGAAGAAAGGTTGCTGAGGTCACATGAAAAATATGAAGAAAAAGCACTTCAAGTGACGAGGGAGCCTGATTAGAAGGAAATCAAGGAAAATTCTATTGATCGCGGTCGTGGCAGAGGTAGCTTCCATGGAAGAGGTCGTGGAAGAGACCAAGGAAGAGGTCGAGGTAGAGGAGGATCAAATGAAGAAAGGCAGAACATAATCTTTGTGTGTCACTATTGCAAAAAGTCAGGTCATAAAAAAGCATATTGTAGGCAAAAGCAGAAAGATGGGAATCATCAAGCAAGCTTTGCAGAGAAAACAGATGCAGAAAGTAAGTTGTTCATGGCTCTCTTTTGTGAAAAAGATGCATCTAATGATGTTTGGTTTTTGGGCAGTGGTTGTTCCAATCATATGTCTGGACCTAGGTCACTATTTAAGGAGATTGATAAGTCCAAAAAATCAAAGGTGACACTGGGAGACAATAAGAAGATTCAGGTTAGAGGCAAAGGTATTGTTATCATTACAACAAGTCAAGGTATTGCTAAGATTTTACAAGATGTGTTATTCGTTCCTAGTCTAGCTCACAATTTGCTTAGCATTGGGCAATTAATGATTAGTGGATACTCAATTTTGTTTGATGATTAAAGATAAAACTGAACAAGTCATTGCTAAGGTTTAGATGGCTAATAATAAAACGTTTCCGCTGGAAGTTTCAATGGTTGAGCAGTATGCTATGATTGCTAGTCGAGATAATGATATTAGATTGTGGTATTTATGTTATAGGCACTTGAATTTTAATGGACTGAAATTATAGAGTCAAAAAGAAATAGTTTTTGGTTTACCAATACCTAAAACTCTTGACTTTTGTGAAGGTTGTGTTTATGGAAAGCAGAGTACAAGGTCTTTTCTTGTAGGAAAGTCTTGGAGAGCCTCTAAATGTCTTGAGTTAATGCGTACAGATTTGTGTGGGCCTATGAGTAGTGAATCACTTCATGGCAGTCATTATTTTTTGTTGTTTACAGACAATTACAATCGCATAAGTTGTGTTTACTTCTTGGGAATCAAGTCTAAATCCTTTGACAGATTCAAGGAGTTCAAAGCACTTATGGAAAGAAAAAGTGGTCTTTTAATAAAGACACTGCGAACATATCAAAGAGGTGAATTTGTATCAACTAATTTTAATTTTTTTATGTAGCAAATGGAATTTACAGGGAGCTTACAACACCATATAAACCTAAACAGAACAATGTAGCTGAAAGAAAGAATTGAGCAGTAGTAGAGATGGCTAGAAGCATGATGCAAGCAAAAGGTCTTCCTACTTCTTTTTAGACAAAAGATGTTGCAACAGCAGTATACCTCCTAAATGTGTCTCTTGCAAAAGCTGTTCCTAATCAAACATCATTTGAGGCTTGGATGGGTAGAAGACCAATAGTAAGCCACTTAAGAGTTTTTGGTTGTATAGCTTATGCCTTGGTTAAAACTCACAATCGTAAATTTGATGAGAAATTAGAGAAGTATATCTTTGTTGGCTATTGTTCTCAATCAAAAGCATAAAAGCTATATAACCCTATCAGTGGCAAGATTTTCATTAGCAAAGATGTAGCATTCAATGAAGATGCTAAATGGATTTGGAATAAAGAAAATGAGCAGCAACATTTCAAGTATTCGAAGATAATATTGCACCACTGCAAGATCCAAGAACAATAACTTCTAGTTCCCCTGATACTTCTCCTCCTGCAAGCAATGATTCATCACGATCAAGTTCATCAAGTGAAACTCCTCCAAGGAAATCCAAATCATTGAAGGATATTTATGATACTTGTACCTTTGCTTTGTTTGTGTTTCGAATCCTAATTGCTTTGAAGAGGATGCAAAAAGGAAGGAATGATGCAAAGCCACGGAAGAGGAGCTGATGGCTATTCAGAAAAATTAGACTTGGGATTTGGTAAATTTTCCAGAAGGAAAGAATGTTATTGGGCTCAAATGGGTGTTTAAGACAAAGTATCATGCAGATGGGAGCATCCAAAAACATAAAGCAAGGCTTGTGGTAAAAGGTTATTCCCAACAACAAGAAGTTGACTTTGATAAAACTTTCTCTCCTATTGCTTGCTTTGAAATAGTAAGAACCTTTTTAGCCTTCGCTACTTAATTAAATTGGCTTGTGTACCAATTTGATGTTAAATTTGCCTTTTTAAATGGTGATTTGAAAGAGGAAGTTTATGTTTTACAGCCTGAAGGTTTGTAGTTAATGGACAAGAATATAAGGTTTACAGGTTAAAAAAGGCACTTTATGGCTTAAAGTAAGCATCATAGGCATGGTACTTTAAAATTGATTCTTATTTTCAGGAGAATGGTTTTGAAAGAAGTAATAATGAGCCCACTCTTTATCTAAAGAAAGAAGGTAAAGATGATTTTTTGATGCTATTCCTTTATGTTGATGATATGATCTATATAGGTTCAAATGAATCTATTGTTGCTGAATTTAAAGATTGCATGATGAAGAAATTTGAGATGTCTGATTTGGGTTTGTTGCATTATTTTCTTGGTCTTGAGGTGAAACAAGGAGTTGATAGGATATTTATTTCACAAAAGAAATATACAATGGATCTTCTGAAAAATTTAATATGGTGAATAATAAAGTTGCTGCTACACCTATGAATGTTAATGAAAAGTTGTGTCGTGATGATGGTGCTGAATTGGCAAATGAAACATATTTTAGAAGTCTTGTTGGTGGTTTAAACTACTTGTATCATACAAGACCGGACATCGCTTTCTCTGTTGGAGTTGTGTCTAGATTTATGCATAAACCAAGCAAGCTTCACTTTGGAGCTACAAAGAGGATATTGAGGTATATTGCAGGAACAACAGGGCATGGAATTTGGTATTCAAAGATGTCAAATTTCAGATTAACTAGCTTTACTGATAGTGATTGGGCAGGTAGTATTGATGATAGAAAAAGTACATCAAGTTTCATGTTCAATATTGGGTTTGGTGCAATTTCATGGAGTTCAAAGAAGCAAAAAGTGATGGCCTTATCAACTTCAGAGGCTGAGTACATTGCAGCAACTTCTTCAGCTTGTCAAGCAGTTTGGCTAAGGAGACTACTTGCAGATTTTAATCAGAAGCAAATTGATGCAACCGAAATCTTTTGTGACAATAGATCAACTGTTGCAATGACAAAAAATACAGCATTTCACGGTAGGACCAAGCACATCGACATCCGCTATCATTTTATTCGAAGTCTTGTCTCTACTGGAGAAATTACTTTGAAAGCTTGTGATACAAGTGAGCAAGTTGCAGACATTTTCACAAAGTCACTTTCGCAAGCAAAACATGAGTTTTTTTAGAGAACAACTTGGAGTTTGCAACTTTGAATCAAGGGGGAGTGTTGAAACATGATTCAAGTCATGTGAAATGGTTTGATTGAATATTTAGGAAGTTGTTATTTATTTTATTTAATTATTTAACTTAGTGGAGTTAGTAGATAACTGGGTGCCTAGTCTTTAGCTTTTTCTTACAATGTAAGCTTATTTAAAGGTTTTTTTATTTGGTTTATGTACGCAGCACATTACAATTAATGAAAAGTTTCAGAAGTCTTTTTCTCTTTGTTGCGTGTTTTACATACTGCATACCTTTACTGTCTTTTTTTCTACTTTAGCTCTCTGTCATCCAACATAATCAAATTGTAAACCAAACATATGCTACATAAGAGAAGGATTGAATACCAAATATATAGCTTTCAGAAATTAAAAAAGTTTATTAAACACTCCATCGGAATAAAAATTGTGAACAGCATATTGCTTAACATACGAGTGTATTAAGCAGATGAATTAACGACGTAAACGTCACGAAAAGGCTACCTTCAAGATAGCTTACACAACACATAAAACATCTGATTACTTGGAGGATCTGCTGGCAACATAGGCGGATCGGATGCAAAGGAAAGGTTAGAGGCTTGAAATTTTCCGATTCTTAGAAGCAAATGCCAGAAACTCAGGATCCTTTTCCAGTACAGACATTCTGTTCTCGTCCAGGGTGATCCAGGCCTCAACCCCTTTACCATCATTTGTTTCTACGAAAATAATGAGATTTCTAAACGCAGGTCCAGCCTTCCCAACGTTAGCAAACCAAATAGGCTTTCCCCATCCGAAGTTGACCTTTTGAAAGCCAGCATGAAGCCAACTTGTAAATGCAAATATATCAGGTTTCTCCAAGTCAAAAAGCTGCTCCAGCTGGTTACACAGATCACTAATGGCTTCAGAACCACCATCACCTTGCAGAGTATGTGTGAATTCAGAGTTATAGAGATCAATGGCTTCATGCAAAAGGTCTACCAATTCAGGCAACTTGTTCGTTTCACTAGGGTCCGCCATAACAGTTGCCCACCAAAAGGCATTCCCCATAGAAGCACTAGACATGAATGGCTTTGTGCGTGTCCTAAGATTCAGTGCCTGGACCATAATGGATGTTTTTGGTATCTCTGATGCTGCTTTCGTTGCATTCATGCAGCATTTCCAAATAAAACAGGACAATACCTCAACAGTGGTTGGCCTGGCCTCAGGCTTGGCTTTGGCTTCGTCCTTGAGCATAGATATTGTCTTAACATCAAATACAAACCTCCTAGTGATGTAGTTGGCTTCTGTGAACCACAAGTTTTCCATTAAGGATACATGGTTTTGCGGAATATCGTTTCTTGGAGGAAAGAATAGTGATGCCTCACTGAAATTAGGGTGAATCACGTTGCCAAGTTCACCTCGGGACAAAGCAGCCCAAGTAGTGAGAAAACCCCTCCAAGTCTCTCTATCAATTAGCTTATGTGAGGCACTCATACCTAATGCTATTCCACCGCAAGTGAAAATGTTCAATTGAAGAGCTAAGACAGGAGATTCTATTAGTTCTTTGGTGTAGGGTTGGCGAGGAAGCAAATGGTTGAGTGATTCAATTTCATGACATTTGATGAAATCAGTTAGGCGACAGTTGACTCGGGCCTCCATAAATGGCACGCCTTCTCTAAAACTATGGAATAACATGTTGTCAGTTGTCCTTCCGGAGAATGGATAGTAAATACTTAGGCTCTCTGAGAGAGACTTCTTTAGGCGGTCTGGGATTTGGATGGTGTCAGTGGACGACATGACCTGGGTCATGGAATAGAAAAAGATAAACGGCGAATAAGTGGTGGGAGTGAGCTGATCAAAATATGAGATTTTGTGTGGTTTCTCACGTTCAGCAGCTGCAAGTGAAGAAGGCCTTATGAGTTGCCTCGACACTATACGTACTTCCATTATCAAAAGGCTTGGCTGGTACCTCAAGTATTCTCATATTATATATATATATAGGAAGACAAGTTGAGAAACTTCAAGTGGGGTATACAAATGAAAATATGTTAGATATGCGGACGTATTCACTAAAAGTTTACACAATATTAAAATTATTAGAGATAATTTTAATAATTTAATCAGTCAAAGCAATTAGCTAGTACACAAAATTTTTCACCGTACGGAAGCTTGGAAAGGATCATAATATACACAACTTTTTATATATATTTTTATAAAGAAATTGTTTCTATAAATTGAAGCAATAATTTGTAGTCACAAGGAACTAACTTTAGCTGTAACTCCAAATCTCACCATCTGATTACTCCCGTGGGTATTTCTCTATAATTTCTTGTGCCAATTCTTAAATCTTTGTGATTGCAAACTGAGTTTTCTCATATCCGTACACGGGGAGACTCAAAAGAAAAAAGATATGTACTGGCCCACTAGTCATTATCTGATGTACATATTTTGCTCCCTTAAATTGCTAATGTGCTTGATGGTTCAATGGTTGACAGACAAGAAGAAGGAAGGCTGGGAGTTGCATTAAATACGACATGCAATTAAAGCTTTTGAATATGAATACCATCAAAACATCAATTTCTGGCAGGCTACTTCTAGAGGGAGTTCTCTTGGGTTTTTAATTAGATAATGGGACTACGAGGCTCTATTTATCCTTGTATTAAACTTAGGATCTACAATAGTGAAAAAAACTTGATTTTGGTTTGATAATTGGCTTGATTCTAGCCCATTTATTCGCAATCAGGATATATTGCATTTGAGGAATAGAATTCCTTCAAGTCTTAAATTTTCCTCCTTGATCAGAAATGGTATATGGAATGGGAATTTCAAAGGATTTGACTCTCTTATGAATCTTTTCCCTCAACTTAATAATGTGGAGAATGAAGTGCTGGGAAACCGAGCTGGAATTTGATCATAGCCGTAGAAAAATAATTACAAAATTTTTTCATAATTTTTTATTTTCCAAAAACTAAGATCATTTTAATTCTATAAAAATGATTAACACGTGAATCATAACAAATCATAAGCCATAATTTGTACTTTATTCCGAAACTTAATCATGTTCTTCTCGTATCGCTCGAACTATTTTTGAAACTGATCCGTCTCAACCATCGTAGTCACATAAATGTCTGACCTCTAACATTATTCACAGAATAGGTTGAGAGAACTCTGTAATTCTTATAGAGAGGGTTAAGCAAAAAGTGTTAGCTTCATAGAACTTAAGCCTCTTTATAATAAGCTTTAGACGTTTTAGTAATTTAATTGAAATTAAATTCTAATTTCAATTAAGCTTTTATTAGAATTACAAATAATTCTAATTAAATACTTATTATGCCCAAATTAGATTCAATATCTCATATTGATCCTTATTTATTAGATATCTTATTTTTAATCATAAATTTTATCAAACTTTACAATCAAGTCCAATTTGATTAAATTAACTTTGCTTTTTTCAACCTATTCTATATGTGACACCTATTAGGTTCCCATATATGTTGACAATGATTAAAAATTATAATTTTAATTCATAAATAAAATTAGAAAACTCCTTTTAATTTATTTAATTTATCTTTAATTCTCCGATTAAATAATTTATAATCAATCAAGATTGACATCTAGCAACATATCATGACTACTAAAATCTTTAAGAATGTCAAAGTGGTTTTAACTAACTTTTCCATGTATGATTTTTTCATACAATTCAATCCTTTCATCATACAATATTCTAATTTGACATAGAGCATATAATTAACGTCTACTCTATTTTAAGCCCAATCATATTAGTTCTTCGTCATTAGCTATTGATTCAATCAATAACATTTGTACATTATTTACAAAGCATCATTCACCTCAGCCAAGGATTTTCAGAATCAATACTAATTGAGAATAATAGGTCATTCCTAATTACTTTAGGGTGATGAATTATATCTTGATCACCTAACTACCTCCACATAGTTTATGTTACATCTAATGATTACTGATTAAATGACTTCTGATTAAATAGATCATAAGTAGTCAAAACATAGCAATCCTCGTACAAGATAACTTTGGTGACCTTAAGCCAAATGATCACTTATATAATCATCAAAATGAGAATTCTATAGACATACAAGTAATGTTCTTAATGACTTTCTTATGCTAGGTCTATTTAGTGAAACTGTTCTCTAACAAGCACCCACACGTTTGTTTAAGTATCTTCGTACTTTAGTCTATGATATCGACAAATTCCTTCATAAGGAAAAACATACCGTGTGCTAATCTTTTTACCTTCTATAAATATCTAGTCTTAATAGAACAATGACTACAAATAACTTAGGAATAATACATAAATGTGATAGGAATCTCATTATAATTTCTTTTGCAATGTATAATTATCCTATATAATTTATCATATACATCTAAACATGTGCAAGATAAAGAATGTCTTTAAATAATTGTCAATAAATTACAACCAAAGCACTTGGCTGTAGGGCATAAACCAATATGAAGATGCTATCATTTGGACTCTTAACTAAATAGTAAGTTCTCTAATAAATTCTGTCATATGCTGTTCACACGTTACTCAACCAAGGTCCCTTGGTATAATCTTCTCTATAAAAAGTAGATTCAAGAATCTGATTCAATGGCAAGAAAATGTAGATACCACATGAGTACTTTGTAAGATGGAAGTGGAAGATTGAGACCATCTTTCTTCCTTTGTACATTCTCAACAACAGTATAGGGTAGGATCTTGCTTATGATTCTAAGTAACTACTATACATACGAATAGGAAAATACTTTGAATAGGGTTATTCATAACTCTAAGTAGGGGATGCTAAATCCTATACTTTTTAAAGCAGCTTTCACCACTACCATCTACATTATTTGTAACGAACAAAACAACAAAAGATTTACCAACTTAGAAGAGGGAAAGGATCATTCACTCTCTCCTGACATGATATCTAGAAGGAAATTTTAATTGGATACTATGCTTATTTTAAATCATTCCCTATAATGCAACTCCTCTTTTTGTATATTTAGCTATAATACTTGTATATAGGCTAAAAACATAGAAATTATTGTAATGTTAGTTTTTATCTTTGTCTATAGTAATGAAAAATTCATTTTTCAAGAAAAATAATCCGAAGATGTTTAAAGAGGTCAAAGATTCCATAACTAAGAGTTTGAAATGAGTGATATGGGATTGATGTCTTACTAGTTTGAAGTTGAGGTGAAGCAAATGGAGAATGGAATTTTTATCAATTAAGAAGGTTATGAAAAAGTGGTGCTTAAGAAGTTCAAGATATTGGATAGTAAGATGATTAAGACTCCTATGTAGTATAGAATAAAGCTATCCAAGTTCAATGGACAATAGAGTGTGGATATAACTTTGTTCAGAAGTCTTGTAAGAAGTTTAAGGTACTTGACTTACATAAGGGCAAATAACCTATTTTCAATTAGATTTGTTAGTCAGCCTATGGAGACATCATCTACAGTTCACTTGAAGAAAAGTAAAAGGATTCTCCGACATCTCAAATATACAACTGACCATGGAATGCTTTACACATCTTTCAAAAACTTTAATTTAATCAACTTTTTTAATAGTGAATTTGTTGAAGATTTTGATGATAGTAAAAGTACTTGTGGATTTGTTTTCTTTTGGGAACTAATGAAATATTCTAATGGTTTTCAAGGAATCAATCTATAATCACATTCGCTACATGTGAATCTGACTATGTCCCAGCTACTTTATGTACCTACCATGCTATTTCATTGAGAAGGTTGTTGAAATAGCCTCAATTGGAGTAAGTTTCAATAACGATCATGATTAATGATTAACCTGCTCAAACCTTGGCAAAGAATTCAGTATTTTATGATAAGACTAAGTATATTGACACAAAGTTTTATTTTATTCGAGAATGCATTGCTAAAGAGGATATTAACTTAGAGTTTGTGAAGTCCTTTGATCAAATTGCTAACATTTTTTCTAAGCCCCTTAAGTCTGAATTTTTTCAAAAACATTTATGAAAAATACTTAGAGTTATTCAAAAAATCAAATTTACCAAAGGTGATAGAAAAAAAATTATTTTTAGAAGTTTTGTTTCAACTTGGGATGAGAAGTTTAATAGTCAATCTTAATCAATTAAGGTAACTTAAGATCCTTTTTAAAGCTTTATGTGCCTAGATATAAATGAATCTAAATTTGAATTATTTGAAGTTAAGTAAAAAGATTTATGGTAAATTTTAAAAATTATCCAAATTTCAGTTATGCAATTCTTATTATGTCTTTAAAAGTGTTTCTCTTTTTATATTCTAGCATTTATTTTATATTTAGCTAGTACAAATCCATTAACACTATAAATACCATCTTATATTTCATTTTTTATAAGAAGAGAGAAAAGAATTAAAATTTTATTTTAATAATGTTCTTGTTTTATTATTTGTAGAAGTGTGAATGTGTTAGTAGTTATGCATATCTTATTTTTTCCAACTTGTTATTATGTCAAAATAATAATTATCACTCAATATTTATCAATAATTAAAAAAACCCAACTAATTTGCTGGTTTAGCCGTAAAAACCTTAAACCATCTAACCTTTCAGTTTAGTTTTCAACTTATCGGCTAGATTTGTTTTAATAACTCTTATTATTACAAACTTATCAATTTATTAATTACTAGGTCAATTTTTATTTGTTAATAAGTTTTTATAAAAAATAAATCAATTAATTTTTATTTAACAATCTCTTTTTTTAATTAAACTTCAATTTTTTCAATGGGTAAGGAAGATCTCTTTCAACTATATTTTAAATTTTTTAATTTTTTCAATCATTGGCCAGCTTTATGATGATCTAATACCAGTTGAACCATTTAAATCTTAAACCTCTTATCTTATTCGTTTAACTTTCGGTCAGTTTTTATAACATTGGTATTTATGCAAGCTAAAAGATAATAAAAATAAAAATAATTATATCACTACTGCCACTAACAAGCAAACAACCTTTTAACTTATAATTTTTAGAACCGATACTTCAATGAACTTCATCTACTTAGACAATGATGTTTGACTAGTTATTTTTCAATAACAAATTTGGTAAATTTTAAAATAAAACATAATTATGGGTCTTTGACATCTTATTTATATGACATTTAAATTTGATCATTACTTGGTTTATTTGGTATATAATAAACATAATTAAAAATTGTAATTAGTAAACATAATTAAGGGTCTTTGGCATCTTATTGATATGACTTTTAAAATTTTATCATTGTTTGGTTTATTCAGTATATAATAAACATAATTAAAATTTTTAGCAATTTTCTAGACAAACTAGTAATTGTTAAGGTATAAATCTGGCAGTGCACATGACCTCTCACTATAATGATTGAGAGGAAAGAACATATAGAAAGATTTTTGCCTTGTTGCTACATTTACGTAATCGAAAAATGTAGAAAAATAGTGCAAATAGTATACCCACATTGGTACAAGTAAACCGAAAAGGACAAGTAAGCTTGGTTTTACAAGGAAAGCAAAGCTAACAAGTAGTTGGTTACTTGTGGCAGTATCTAACTCTCTTTTTACCATCACAAGTTGCTAAAGAGAGCATGGATTTTTTCCACTTCTCTCTCCCACACATTTCACACTCTCAAATATTGAGTTCTCCCATATATTTTTAATCTCTTAGAGCCACCATCTACTAGGCTTAGGAATTGAGGCTTGAATTAGCGTAAGTAACTCTGATAGTTGCTCATGACATAGAGAAAGGGCAAATTTGAGCTACATTGGAGTCGTTAGAGCACAAGGTAGACATGTAAAGTAAGGACAAAGTCTCACTACACCTTTCATTGGTATCAGAGTATGTATAGCTTGTTTTCTTCCTTGAAATTGCGCCAAATGAGAATAATATACCATATATGCTAAAATTTGGTCATGCATGTGTAACATGATCATCAATGAAAATTTGTGTTCTTCATTTTATCTTGAAATGTTTGCATGGATATGTTCCTTATAACGTCAAAAACTTGTTCTTAAAATTTGTTGAAAAATGGATTTACATTGAGTGAGATATTGAATTTTCGATCCATGCATGTGTTTCCTAAAAGTTTAGGCCCATTTTTTGACCTTTTATAGTATTGTTCTGCTTGATATATGTATATTAATATGTTACTTGTCACATTATCTTTCCAACTATATATTATATACTAAAATTGAAGTTAAAATGAGTTAGAAACGATAGCCCAAAGTGGGCATTATGGTCATGAAAGGCTGGAATTTTTGGAAAACCTGAGTTCAATATGAATATGTTTCCCAAAAGTTTAGGCCCATTTTTCAACTTGTTACATATATTTATTTATGAGATATGTATATGGATATGATCCTTGTCACATTTTCTTTCAAATGATATATTATATGCTAAAATCGAAGTTAAAATGAGTGAGAAATGATAGCGGGCATCGTGGCCGTGAAAGGATGAAATTTATGGAAAATCTAGGTTTAGTATAAATGCATTCATCCGTGATTCAACGTGCCCCCTATAGAAGGTGCACCTCATCGACAACATACATCCTAGATTTGACCCCACCAATGTCCTCCACATTTACTGGTGAGTCCAGAACCATGTCGAACAAGGCCTAAACCACGTGCTACACCCGAGAGTGGGCGTATGAAACAATAACTACTACAGTCACACAACCACTTCTCACACCTGCCCTAGTTGCACATGGGTCATGTGGGACCAATCTAGAGGGTCATTTCAGCCCAAAATTTGACCAGAGACTCGCTTTGTCGTGATCTTTTGATCTACATGATAAAATTACTTTTTTGCCCCTCAGTGATTTATTAAAATTTTTCAAATTTTGAGTTATTTGTTAGCCTAATTTGAAATTTTACTTAATTACATAAGTGAAATAATTTTTGGGCTATTAACTTGGGTTTTCATGCTTGATAATTTTGTATTATATTCATGAATTTATGTTGCATTTTATATATGTTATGAGTTGAATGTTATTATTAATTTTTTGTATATGTTAAATGATTATTATTTACGTTAGTAATAAATTGGTTAATTATTTGTCTATGTGACTAATTGTTAATTAATGCCAATAGGCATATATTAAATGAACCCTAAAGCCAAAGGCCTCATAAGTAGGTGGTCTGTGGGTCCATCTTCATTCAATATTCTTTTTAATTTAAGGAATGAAGATGCATTGATAGTTTAGATTAGTGCCTGTGTTGTAAGATGTATGTTTTCCAAAATAATTTCTTATATACAAGGAAGAAGGGGTGACATCTCCATTTAATATTTGTTACTAAAATGATGTAATAGGATTTGAATTGTAATTATTAATGATTTTTATCATTAATATTGAGATTTTGTAAAGGGATAAATTTCCACTCTAATTCTAAGTATATATCTTAGAATGAAACTCACTAATGCATGCATGATTGGTTCATGCTATATTTAGTGGATGTGTACCCATAATTAAATTAAAATTAATCATTGGGCTAAATACAAATAAGCACTTAATAGTACTTATGTTATTAGTGATGATTACTAGCAAGTTTGCAAATTTTTGAACAAATAATGTATATGGGATTAAAATAGATAGATATATGCCTTAATTAAACATGTGCAAGGTTGTAGTGAAATGGCATCCCAAAGTTCGACTATTGAGGTAACCAAGGGAAAGAAACTTAAACTATAACATCTGGCATAGAAAGGTTAAGTACCTTCTCAATGAGTATGAGTTATTACCATCTAACTACCAACATGAGCCCACCTGAGATTGGGAATTCGACCCAACATCGCCTTGATCGTGATGCTTATTCCATTTGAAAAAAAGCATAGAAGTGTGTGTTTTACATATCTTTTTAGAATTTTAAAAAAATCATTAAGGAGAAAAGATGTTTAGTTTATAGCTATGGAGAGCGACTCTCCCTCATGAAATAAAACAACATAGTTAAACAATACAACCACTGAAGAAAAACGACAACATTGAATCCAAATTAGGTAAAGTTGTGCAACATCTTATCAGTAACTAGGGTAAACCCTTCTCCACCTTTCTCATATCTTCAGTCGATTACTTAATTGGGGTAAATGTCTCTGGAGGCTGCGATATGTCGATGGCACTGCGATGGCTCTATTATCCGTCTCTAGGCTTGAAAAGATTTCTCATTTCAGGAAGGAGATCAGATTTTGTATATTGTTGTGAATCTCCAAAGAGTTACAAGCTTCATTTTGAATATCAGGAGACTGGAGGAGGATACCGAGGAGCTTCCTTTATGATCTTTACTTGTTATGTAGTAGATCTGGAGGAGGTATGCCAATATGCTCTTTGATATCTTCAAGTCAATTAGATTCCCCCTAAATCTTCATTTCTCCCTTTCTTTTTTAAGTTAATTATTTCAAAAATCTAGTTTAGTTGCTTACAAAATAACAATGCATGGGTAGCACTATGTTCTTTACTATATCCCAAATAAAGTGAACCCACTAATAGAAGTCTATGATCTATGAGTAAACATTAAGGAATATACTCTCTAAGAGAGAACTAGTCCTCTACTACAATACTATCCCAACTAGTTTATATTTAGTTGTTCCTTAATATTTGTACTAGAGAGTTTTATAAGAGAGAGTAGTTTCTCTTTTTCAAAATTGCTTGAAGACAAGTTGCAATTGTGACCATAAATATTTCCTTATCTATTTAGAGATATGCAATTGAGATATCTCTTATAAGATATATGTTAGACTACAATGACTAGTACTAGGGGCATATAGAGTAGAAATTCTAATCCTCACCTCTTTAGAGAAACCACATTTGAAGAAGATTTGATCCCAAGTCTTCTCCTCTAGGTTGAAAAGAATATACTGGTTATAAGAGGATAGGAATTTCAGTCTATCCATACTGTTGAGTCTATTCAACATAACTAGCCAAAGGAAAACGTTGGCATTTGGTTTGTAAACCTTGCACCAAATCAGCGAACTCCACCCTATTCTTGTAGCTACCCCATTGATTGGCTCCTTAGCTTTCCTACTAGTGATTTCTGATACAAAAGTCCCATCCCATAAGTATATATCATTCTCCCCGTGGCTTTTGTATTGAGGAATGGGCAAAAGTCTTAGTTCTTTTGAGGAAAGAAACCAATTTTCATTTCTAATTATCTCATGAAGCTGAGCTTTCTTAGAAAACCTACCTAATAATGATCTTGCCAACAGATTATGAATTAAAGTCATTTGACTAGTCCAGTTATCATATTAGAGAGAGATTCTATCTCCTGCCCCAATTTGACATGTAATATACTGCTGAACTTCTTCTCTCAACCTGAGAATTTGGTTAAAGAACCAAGAGCAATTGTCTTTAATTCTTAGGTCCCAAAAACTCTCATGCTTTAATATGTAGATGTGAATCCATTTTATCCACAATGATTATTTTTCACTTAGGATTCTCCAAATTCTCTTGTTCATTAGAAATCTATTGTTCTTACTAGTTGACTCCAAACCTAACCCACCTGCCTCTTTCGATTGATAAATATGCTTCCAATTCACTTTTGTAATTCCTTTCTCACCTTTTCTTACCCTATAGAAAATACTTCATTAGTTTTTCCACAATTTTAATAAGCCCTTTAGAGAGGAAGATGTAAGAGCACCAGTAAATTTGCATTGACATAATTACTGACTTCAAAAGCTAAGGTTTACCTCCATAGGA
Source organism: Erythroxylum shatona (assembly GCA_027568895.1). Classification (NCBI taxonomy): domain Eukaryota; kingdom Viridiplantae; phylum Streptophyta; class Magnoliopsida; order Malpighiales; family Erythroxylaceae; genus Erythroxylum; species Erythroxylum shatona. The sequence goes on along the minus strand of JAOSBK010000206.1, from coordinate 20,615,045 downwards.
TAAGGTTCTATTAGTCCTAGACCCTAATCTTTCCTAAAATTTTTCTATTAAAGGAAGACATTCTCGAAATCTTAGTCTCATGGAAGAGATAGGTACGCCTAAATACATGAGAGGAGGGTCTTACTTTTTCATGCCAATAGCTTGTGGTCAAGAATTCGAGAGGTGAGCAGCACTTTTGGATAGTAAGAAGTAGCTTTTATGAAAATTGATACTCAATCCAGACAACTCATTAAAACTATAGAGAGTACTCATCATTAGTGAAACTGATGGAGCATTTGCCCTACTTAGGAGAATAACATCTAAAAATCATAAACTAGTTAGTGAAAAGTTCTTACATTTAGAATGGTATCTAAAGTTAGAGTCAGTTGGAGTGTTGTGATTCAACATAAGGGTGAGAACCTCCATGAAAATAAGGAATAGGTAATAGGAAAGAGGATCCCTTTGCCTAAGTCCTTTTTTGCCTGTAAATGTCTCTGTAAGGCTTCCATTAATCAATATCCCATATGAGGTAGTGGTAATATATTCTTAAATCCGTTTTATAAACTTATGGGAAAATTTCATAACCTCTATAGTTTGTAGCAAGAATATCCAGTTAATACTATCAAAAGTTTTTTGTAGATCCACTTTTATAGTGCAGTTTTGAGGGCTTCTTCTTCGAGTGTACCCTTTCAAAAGCTCATGGACTATAAGGATATTATCCCAAATTTGTTTACTACTCATAAATGCACCTTGATTTTCACTAATGAGTAAGTGAAGAACATCTTTCAGCCTATTTTCCAAAATGTTAGTGATGATCTTATAAAGGAAATTAGTACATGATATAGGTCTGAAATCACTCTAAGTGGCCAGGTTAGAAATCTTAGGGGCTAAGCATAGAAAAGTCTTATTAATCTCCTTAAGTAAGATGCCATTTTAGAAAAACTCTTGGATGAGATCTTTAACAAATCTCCCTATGCAAACCCAAGCTTTTTGAAAGACAAGACCATTCACGCCATCTAGACCTAGGGCCTTAAAGCTATTCGTATTAAAAGCCACCTCCTCTTTTTCCTGATCCATGACAAGTCTAATTAGCAAAGATGCTTCATGTTCAGGAATCTTAACTGTAACAAATTGCCAAAGATCCACTCCATTACCTACAGAATGACTTTCTCTACCTAAGAGATTTTGATAAAATTTCCTAGCTTCCTTAGCAATTTCAACTTGCCCAAATAAAGTTTTCCCAAATTCAGATTTTATGGGGGTGATTCTATTGACATTTCTTCTAGTTGTCACCAAATAAGGAAAAAATTTTGTACATGTGTCCCCATCCTTAATCTAATTAATTATGCTCAATTTCAATAAAGAACAATGGTTATCCACTATTTGCAATAGGTCTTCAGGGCTTCCCTCTCAATTGTAGCTAGAGTGCAATCAGTTGGGATAGTTTCCAAAGATTTCTGAATTACCGAAAGCTTGCTTCTTGCTTTCTCTATCTCCTTTGTGGAATTTTGACCTCTCCTAACATTTAACATCTTTAATTCCTATTTAATATCCTTAAGCTTTTGCAAACAAATAAACTGCTTAGTACCATAAATCTCATACTCTAATCCCTTAATTATTGCTTCTTGAAAGCCGTCCATATTAACTAGAAAATTGTTGAATCTAAAAGGGTGATGAATTTTAATAATTTTAAACAAATAATCCACCTTGATAGGGGTATGATTAGAAATTCCTAGGCCTAAGAAAGTGGCTAAATTCTCTGAAAATGTAGTTAACCAAACCACATGCACCATGGCTCTATCTAACATTTTCCGACTGAACCAATTAGAGTTTTGTTTATTGGACCAATTGAACCTATCACCTTCATAATTCCACATCCTATATGCAATCAAACAAATCAAAGGTGTAGTTAAGTAAGTTACAGTTCCCTTCTGCCTTTGATCTATATAGAGTGGAGTTAAATTCCATACTAACTAACCACAAACCTCTAACTGAAGCTTTGAGTCTTTGAAGAGAAGTCTATAGCTCAATTTTTAGAAATACTGTATTAAAACCATAGAAAAATGTAGCCAAAACATAAATGTTTTCCATTTTGAAGTTAAGCATTGTATGGATAAATTGTTCGTTGGTTTCTAAAGCTTCCACTTCTAAAAGATCTCCATCATAAAAAATAATAATCCTTCGATAGGCATGGCATTGGTGGCTTGTGAGAAACTACCATTTGCTATCTAAACAACTTAATTTATTCAAATTTGATTCCTTAATTTTGGTTTCCAATAAACAAAATAACATAGGCTTTTCCTTAAGAACAAAATCCCTTACCACATTATGCTTAGAATGGTTATTTATTCCTCTAACCCATTCTAGACTATTAACGTCATATGAGGTTGCTTTTTCCTTTGGAGCCTTTCCTCCTGCTCCTATTGCTCTTCTGAGAGATTATTTGTTCAAATTGTTTCTCTTTAGTAACTTCTCTCTGCTGTTTTTCCAACTATTCCCACTAACTTTCCTTTCATTTTCCCGCTAGTTCCCTAATAGTTTATTTGAGGCACTTAAAGTTTGTTTTTAAATTTCTACTAGTTGAACATTGTAGCGCTCCCTTACTCCAGGGTATACACCAGGATACCCGAAGGTCATTCCGATACATATCCTACGATAAGGGTGAGCTACGATCGATCACTACATTTCCTTCATATGGCATGGCAACATAATTCACTTATAAAGCATCATAAGAAGATCACAATATTTTAAAACCAACTTTTTC
>JAOSBK010000206.1:20585996-20598962 GCA_027568895.1 Erythroxylum shatona | reverse complement strand
TGCACTATATTGAATACAAAAGAAAAATTGGATAAATTTGATTCTAAGATCAATTCAGGAATTTTTCTAGGATATTCAATTATTTCTAAAGCTTGTAGAGTTTATAATCTTATTTCTAAATCTGTTGAAGAATCTATGCATGTTAAATTTGATGATGATTTTCATCTAGATAGAAGAGATGATTCTGATGATGAAACTCTATCTGCTCCTTTAGTCAATAACCTAGACATGTCACCATCAGACAATCCACCTGATAAGGTAGAAGATATTTCTGAAAACTTTAGTCTTAGAAAAGACTGGAAGTACAAATCTTCTCACCCAGAAAACCTGATTATAGGAGAAACATTAAAAGGAGTGAGAACTAGGTCTAAATTTAGAAAATAGTCAAATGTAGCTTTTGTTTTTGAATTAGAACCTAAGAAAATTGATGAAGCTCTTCAAGATGAAGCTTAGATTTTAGTCATGCAAGAGAAGTTAAATCAATTTACAAGGAACAAAGTTTGGCCTTTAATTCTCAGACCACCCAATAAGTCTATCATAGGAACCAGATGGGTATTCAAAAATAAACTAGATGAATCAGGAAGAGTAAACGTAATAAAGCTAGATTAGTAGCTAAAGGCTATAATCAACAAGAATGAATAAACTATAATGAAACCTATGCTCCTATAGCTAGACTAGAAGCTATTAGAATTTTTCTTGCATATGATGCTTGTCATGATATCAAACTGTTTATGTAAAGCCTTTTTAATTGGTTTTACAGATGAAGAAGTTTATGTAAAGCATCCCCCTGGTTTTGAAGATACTGGTAAGGCAGACTATGTCTACAAACTTCATAAAGCTTTGTATGGATTAAAACAAGCACCTCGTGCTTGGTATGATCATCTGAGTTCATTTTTTATTAGAAATAACTTTATTAGAGGTCAAGTAGATAAGACTTTGTTTAGAAAATGTATTACAAATGATTTCATAGTTGTACAAATATATGTAGATGATATTATTTTAGTGCAACTTCTAAGAAGTTATGTTCTAGTTTTGAAAATCTTATGAAAAGTGAATTTGAAATTAGTATCATTGTAACAGCCCAGATCCCTTGCTTACAAATATTGTCCGCTTTGGGCCTTGGGCCAACCAAGCCCTCACGGTTTTGCTTTTCCCGAGAACTTCCCAAAAGATCACCCATCTTGGAACTACTCTCGCCCAAGCATATTTAACCTTGGAGTTCTGATGGGCTCCGGTGCATTAGGCCATGAAAAATGCATCTGTAAGGGAGAGGTATCCGTACCCTTATAAGGCATACTTCGTTCCCTTCTCCAACCGATGTGGCTTCTCACACTCTCCACCCCCTTAGGGCCCAGCCCTCTTTTGGGATCCAGCCTAGCTGGCACAATAGTTTAGGTACCAGCTCTGATACTATTGGTTGGAGAGGGGAATGAAGTACACCTTATAAGGGTACAGATACCTCTCCCTTATAGACACGTCTTCTTAAGTGTGGGAAGAGCAAAACCGTGAGGGCTTGGCTGGGCCAAGGCCTAAAGTGGACAATATCTGTGACCGAGTGATCTGGCCTATTACAGTGATATCAGAGCCAATACCTGCACCGTTATGCCAACTAAGTTGGCCCCCAAAGAGGGCAGGGCCCTAAGGGAGTGGAGAGTGTGAGATCCCACATCAGTTGAAGAGGGGAACGAAGTACACCTTATAAGGGTGCACATACCTCTCCCTTACAAACGCGTCTTCCCAAGGGTGGAAACAGCAAAACTATGAGGGCTTGGCTAGGCTAAGGCCCAAAGCAGATAATATCTGTGAGCAGGTGATTGGGCTGTTACAATGATGGGTGAATTGAAATTCTTTCTTGGTTTACAAATTAAGAAAATCGAAGACAAGATTAAAAAATATATCAAAAAACTGTTAGTCAAATATAAAATAGAGAAGGTCAAACCTATGTTAACTCCTATGCATCCTTCAATCCTTTTATCTAAGGATGAAGCAGGTAAGAAGGTTGATCAAACCCTTTTTAGAGGAATTATTAGTTCTTTACTTTACCTTACAGCAAGCAGACCTGATATTCTATTTAGTGTCTGTTTGTGTGCTAGATTTCAAGCAGATCCTAGAGAATCTTACTATATTGCTGTTAAAAGAATTTTGAGATATCTATCAGGTTCTACTGATCTTTGCTTAATGTATGAGAAAGGTACAGATTTCAGGGTAATTGGCTATTGTGATGTTGATTACACTGGAGACAGGATTGATAGGAAGAGTACAAGTGGAGGTTGTCACTTTCTTGGTCATAATCTAGTTTCTTAGTCAAGTAAAAGGTAAAGTTCAATTACTTTATCTACTACAGAAACTAAATGTATGTTAGCTGCAAGCTGTTGCTTACAGATGTTATAGATTAAGTATCAGTTAGAAGATTATTCAATACAAGAAGAACAAATCCTAATTTTCTGTGACAACATAAGTGCTATCAACCTATCGAAGAATCTAATACAACACTTGAGGGTAAAGCATATTGAAGTTAGACATCATTTCCTATGAGACTATGTACAGAGGAGAATCATTAGTCTACAATTTGTTGAGACAAATCATCAATGGGCAGATATTTTCACTAAACCTTTGAATGAAGAAAGATTAAAAAAAATTAGATGAAACTTGAATATGGTAGCGATGAGTGACCAATCGTCTAACACGTCATGACCCAGATGATTTTCTTAGTAAGGAAGATAAAAAGTCATAAGTTTTCAAGAACACAGTAACTGTAAGTTGCTGACGGTAATTTTTTTAAGAGAAGGTATTAAAGGGAAATCTTCTCAAAGGCTTTAGAATATCACCTACTCTAGAATATTCTTGAAATACTTTGAAATTGACTTTTGCAGAACTCTCAACAAAACATTTCATTACTCTATTCTTGATATCAAGATCTTTCTGTTCACATTTTCATCCTCAGATACTACCATCATTACTTTGAGAAAAATACATTTGTGTGTTTAGTTTTTTTTGTCTACAGACCACAAATGGAGCAATCTATGATTTATGGAAGACATGTTGATTTCGATTGTTTGAAGAAGAATTAGATGGATATTGAACTAGAAATTGATGCAGTGGGACGGAAAAATTTCTTTCAAGTTCGTGAAATAGTCTATCTGAATGAAGTATACGAGTTTTGGAAAGTAGTAGACGATACCTTAGTATCAACGGTGGATAGATTGTCGGTTATTGTGACACTGGAGTTAATCGAGAAAGTTAGTGAATGTCCATGTGTTGGAGCACAACTGTCTCATAACACAAGATGGATTACTCAAGGCAGTGTAGAGAAAGCACATATCAATTAACAACTCTATGGAAGGCTAGGGTTCTACATGCGCTACTTTTTCATTGTATTCTACCAAGATCAGGCTCGAAGAACATTGTGACGACAATAGATGAACAATGCTTGTTTCATCTACTCAATCATCAACCTATAAATCTTCCACACTTAATTTTAAGGTGCATGATGAAGTCAAAGAGAGATTCTAATGCCTTACCATACGGTATGCTACTAACAAGGATCTTTATAAATTCTAGAATTCTTCTTAGCAGAGAAAACAGAATGAAGATGAATATAAAAAGCATCATTAATGTAACCACTGTTTATAGAATGGGATTGAAGTTTCAAGAAAAGGAGGATACATATTTTATGGTAAAAGCAAGGGCTAAGGGGGAGCGTATTGTCATACGCAGTTTGAGTGAAAATGTTACACTAGCAAGGAAGACAAAACCTCAATCCATAGGAAGAATATCTATAGAAGAAAAGAAGAATAAATCACCCGATGTATCAATAAAAGCCAAGACAATTTTACAAAGAGAAGAAAGCTAGGTGAAACAATCTTTAAAACAAGTGTCATTGAAGAGAAAGGACGAGACACTTTATTCTAAGAAATCAAAACAATCAAGAAGGTCACTAAGATTATTAACCTTGCGTCAACAAGAACAGAAGAAAAGGAAAGGCTTGACTCTTGGTGAAGATTTTGGAATGAGAGAGAAAGCACCACAGGCTACTAGATCTTTGGTCTCAATTTTGCAAGATCAGCCAGCAAAATCGACTAAAGAAACATAAATTAAGAGGAAGTTAGTGTTTGAAAGGAAGAAACCTCAACAACAACCTCCTTCTAGACTGGTAGAAGAAAGTAAGAAGCTGAAGACCAATCAAAAAAAGAATACTTCAACTGATGTTCAACAAAAGACAAAGTCAGTTGAACACATATCAGCACAGTATAATCCTTCTCAACCTATCAGAAAAGAGGATTTGAGAATGAAGGTGATTAAAGAATCGGTACCTGTTGGAAGTAGAAGCTCAATTATTATAAGAGAACCTTTGAAAAGGTTAGTCAAGGCACAAATCGAACCAATACTAATCAATAATTGATCAATACATCTTTTAAATCATGAAGAAAGAAGATTATATGGTATTCTGCGAGATGAAAAGTCATAACCATATCCAATGAAGATGTCCAAGGATCGATATACTATTTACCTAATCATAAACAAGACATTGATCAAGATTGTATCAGATATACAACCGAGATCTTCAAACATTGTACGCGATGAAGACAAAGGGAAAAAGAAGATGTACCCTGAATGAAATACAGATGATCTTACAGAAGATCAGATACAAGCCGCTGTGAGGAACATAGATAAGGCATGCAATGCAGCTCAACCTAGAGTAATCTATGTTTTACATCATATTTCAAAACCATCAAGAAGTCAGTGTGGATGCTTCACCACAGATGCAACTTTCCAAGTAGTTGGAAGAGTGACAAAAGGACAGTACAGAACTATCAGGGTTGAAGGTATTAGTTTCAACTTAGAGACTTTTGTGCATCTAATCATGCACTTTAGACCTTTAAGTTTTATATCTTCAATGAAAAATGTCCTACATCTTCTTGGAAAACCAATTCCAAAACTAACTAGACCTGATGACCTTTATCTCCTTGAAGGAAAACAATCTTTCAAACCTTCTGTTATTAAAATCATCGAATTATATGTCTTACCTTCAGAAACACCTATTGCTACAAACTTCTATCCAACAAGAACATCTCAACAAGTTTCTACTATTGTTCTGGATGAAGTTAGTCACACACAACAGTGGAGTCAGGAATCCCTAGTTAAGGAGATTGAAGAAATTCATACTAAGGTTGATGATCTGAGTGACTCAGTGGGTGATCTACAAGAGGAAGTAGCTTATCTAAGAGTTTCTATTAAAGAAGACCTCAAGTTGATCCGAACTGATATGCAATGAATGTTTTCTGAAATCATGAAGCATCTACGATAAAGTTAAAAGTTTTTTGATTAATAACAAATAGGGAGAGAAGAGCAGAAGTAGAAGAAAGATAGCAAATGGGGGAGACCAATAAGAAGAAAAGAAGATAGGATTACAAGTTTGTTTTCATATGTGTATTTTAGATATGAATGTGTATATCTTTTGTTGTCTTCTTCGTTATATGAATAATATTCGTTTATTCATTTTTATCTTTCTAAAATTATGGTTATTTGTTATCATAAAAAGGGGGAGATTGTTAAGTAAAAAAGACTTCACGTTTAATAATTTTGGTGATAATCAAATAATAATAATGTTTTAAATAAATGAACTGTTTTGATAAGTGTGTTAAGTGTGCAGTTAAAAAACACAAGAAGAAGTGCCAAACACAAAAGAAGCCAAAACACAGAAGAAATGCAAAACACAGAAGAAGTGTAAAACACAGAAGAATTGCCAAACATAGAAGAAGTCAAAACATAGAAGAAGCGCAAAATACAGAAGAAGCGCAAAACACAGAAGAAGCGCAAAACACAGAAGAAGGGCAAAACACAGAAGAAGTGCAAAACACAGAAGAAGTGCAAAACATAAAAGAAGTGGTAAAAAAACAAAAGAAGCGAAAACACAGAAGAAGTGAAAAAATATAGAGGAAGTTGAAAACACAGATGATATAAAAATGAAGACACTCTAGTACGTCGGATAGTTAGTCAGTTGGAGTTAGTTACATAACACAACTAAATAACGATTTCTATCAAGAAGCAAGAAGCAGTTATCAAGAATCAAGAAGTAGTTGGAGACTTAGGCTATAAATACTAGTCGTAATCGAAGACTGAATAATATTTTAGCTTTCAAGTTATTACTTACAAAAAATTATGTATTCAAAGTGCGATATAAGAGAGCAAACTTTACTGTAACAAAAAACTCACAATATCTTTCTAGTGAGAGAAAGAAAAGGCTAAGAGTCTGGAGAGGCTAAGATAGCAGAAAGAATACTTTGTGTAAGAGACCTGAAGAGGCTTTGGAAGAGAAGAAAGAATACTTGTAAATTTGAAGAAGTATAGTAAAATCTCAAACGAACTTTGAGGACTGGACATAGCCCAAGGTTTGAGGTGAACCAATATAAAATCGCAGCATCTATCTTCAAACCTTTCACTTTAATTTTTCTTGTTCTTAGAAAAGTATATAGAAGTTATTTGTGATTTAAATACGTAGCTATTTTTGTATAACATTTTTGGTATTCATTTAACAGTTGAAAAAGTTCTTTTCAAGAAATATCAAAGTTTTTATATTCACAAAAAGATTACACAATTCAATCCCCCTTCTTGTGTATTTTGTATATTGTACGTGAATTCTATATTAACAAGTAATTTACTTCAGCTTATAGATTAGCATTACCAATAGAGCTATTATATTCATGATGTGTTCTATGTGTCGATGTTGAGACGGTACCAATTGAATACTAATCATGTTATATTAAAGCCTGAGATCAAAGTTACAAATGACATGACTTATAAAGAGGAGCCAGTGGAGGTATTGGATAGAGAAATTAGAAAATTAAGGATACAGGATATTCCGATGGTGCGAGTATTGTAGAGTCATCATCTTTCTCCAAGAGAGGTAAGTTGGGAGGCAGAGGACAAAGTTCGACATTAATATCCCAATTTGTTTCCATTGTCAGGTGCGTAATTTAATTTCGTGGACAAAATTGTTTTAAGGGGGGATGTTCCCTCCTCAGGATTGTTTTACAGAAAATTGGGAGGAAGTTGTGGAGGTTAAAAACCCTAAAATCTCTTAAAACATAGGTAAAATTTTAGCTACTATTTTATGCCTTTTGTGAATTTAAAGATCCTACACTAGTTTATGGTTGGATTGCATGTTTTGGTTGTTTTGGAACAATAATTGAAGTCATGGAAGGGGGAAAATGGAGAAAATTTGGTTGAAAAATGAGATAAGAAGGTGAGATAAGAGAAGAGAAGAGTGTGAAGAAGATGACATTTTTGGAAAATTTAAGTTACATAAAGGGGCAAAATGGGAAATGCAAATAGTGAAGGGTAAATATGGAATTTAATTCCAATAATGGCATTCTTGGTATTAATTGAAATGAATGAGGGTAAAATGGGATTTTTAATTAGTTATGGGTATTTTAATAATTATGATAGTTAGGTTAGTAAAGATATTATTTTTATAATTAAGAATAAAATGGAAAAGGAATAATGTTGGATTATTACGTGTATTTAAGTTGAAATTTTTTGTAAATTATTATGATAAAATTTTGTAATGTCTAGGTCCAAAGGTTCAATTAAAGAGTAAATTATACTATTAATTAGTTGAGTTTCAAGTCGAGATAAGAACGGCCTTAAACTATATTCGTAGAATAGTGTACCGTTTTGTTATTAATAAATTATTTTTAGAGAATGATATTTTGAATTAATCATTAATTAAATTAATGATTAATAATTACATAGATGAATTAAGCTTATTTTATTTGGCAAATAATTAATGAAGTACAAGTTGTTTCACTTTTATATTTTATTATGTTTTAGTGTATTGCATATTAATTTGACGAAAAATGTGTTAATTAAACAAAGATTAATTGATAATATGTTGCAAATAATTAGTCAAAATCGAGAATTGGTGATTTACCTAGGATGGGCTACATTCATTGGGCATAGATTAGAACACTTAAAGATGAGTGAGCAATGGCTAGGTATCTGCTTGTAGAGTACATACTGGGACATCCTAAATTTTGGGGATGTGCTGTGCCAATGGCTAGGTACCAACCGATACGAAATAAAAGGGTAGGTGTATCGAGTTTATATATCGGTCAATATTGGCTCGTTTCAGATGGTATCGGTCGGTACTGGTCGGTATTTAAAATACCGGCCAGTACTGAAAATTTTATTAAATACTGGCCGGTACCGAAAATTTTAAAATTTTGGGGAATCTTTTTGCAAAATTTTCAAAAAAATTTAAAATCTCTCACCTTCCCTCCCATCTCTCCTTCCCCCCTTTTTTTCAAAGTTTTTTAATTAGTTATTTTATTTATTTCAACTTTTATATTTATTGTGAATTTTTAATATTTGTTTCTAAAATAATAATAAATATTTTTATTACTAATAATAATTATAAATAAAATAAAATTTAAATCTATTTTAATATTTTATATAATATTTATCAATAAATTATTAATAAAAATATTTTATTTTTAAAATAAATAATTTACAAATTATTATTTATAAACTAATATTTTTTTAATAAAATTTTAATTATTAAATAAAAATTTATTTGAAATTTATATATTTTCAAAATATATTTATTAATAATTATTAAATTATTTTATAAATTAAATTAAAATTGTGACTATTATTTATTATCATTTTTGGAGACAAGATTAAAAATATACAGTATAACTGTAAAATATAACACTAGACTATTTTGTAATTTTTAAAAAAATTCAAAGACTATTTCATAAATTTAAAAAATTACCCGAAATGGTATTCGTTATTAACTGGTATTGGTATTGTACTATCCCAGAATCCAACTCGATACCAAGTTCGATATGGTATCCGTAACATGGGTTGGTAATTATGACCTTTCATAAATTTAGTGTACTACAATATTGCCATGTTAAGAATCCTTTGTTCTGGTTCTACTATTCCTCTACATTATATTTTTTTCTTCTCCACTCATGATACATTCTTTACTTCTTATTCATTACTAATAGGAATAGCAAGGCCATAATTATGAATAACTCAAGTTTCAATTATTAGATTGGATGAGAAAAACTATAATCAGTGGACTATTCAAATAAGGGTGTTTCTCGAACTTCACGAGATGCTAGGTGTTATGGAAAATGGTGTTGCCAATCTTAAGAACAATGATGATACAAGCAATGCACAAAAGGCTACCCACTGTAAAAATAAGCCAAAGGATAAAAAGGCCTTATATTTCATTTATCAAGGAGTGAATAATGAAGCTTTTTTGAGAAGATTGCACATGTTAGTACGTCAAAGTACGTTTGGGGTACCTTAGTGACAATATATAAAGATACGAGGAGAGTTAAAAAGGAAGACTTTAAACCATTAGATGCCAATATGAAATTTTGTAAATGAAATTCTCTAAGACAGTGGCCAATGAGTCACGTTCTTACTTTGGCAATTCAAGTGAAAGTATATAAAGAATAAACTATAGTGGAGAAAATTGTATAGTTATTAGCCCACGAGCAATACATAAATGAGAAAAAAGCTAAAAGGGCAATGGATTAAGCTTTGTAAGTCTAAATCTCCATTAAAAGTAACTTCTATTAGAGAGGACAAACAAGAGAAGGTAATTGATCAAATAATAAAGTTGTGGAAATTATATCATTAATTATAGGATTAGAGGTAAGTAAGATAATAATCAAGAAAAATCTTAACCTTACCACCATCAATTTATAAGAGGCTATAAACATGGATATGGATGTGGTAGAGCGAGGGATGAAAAATCCAATGTTGAATTGTTATAATTATCGTAAAGGTGGCCATTACTCAAATGAATAAAGATATAAAGGGGCTTATTGTGTATAAGGAAAAGAGGATGATGATGGTGGTGGTCATGAGGATGATGACGGTGGTGTTCATACTCCCTTAACAGTTAGCTACCGAAACACCAAATTATCATACATGGTTCCTCAATACTAGATGGACTAACCATATATGCAGTAAATAAAAAGAGATCACAAGTATTTTTAAGAAGTTCTTTATGTAGCATCTCACTCCTGTAAGACACATGCCCGACATCCTAAGTGATATCGAAGTCTGTGTCCTACAAGAGTGACGTACTAGCGCACTCAAACAGTTAAAAAAATAGTACAATTTTTTTTAAAACCACAAACATAATATGTGGGAAACCACAACCAAATCGGGCCCACTTTTATTCAAAAATATTTTCAATCCACTTTATTCGTAAAATTTTCCAATCATTACAATACAATCAATAGAATCTTCAATAGCTATTTGGGCCCATTACAAATACAAAACATTTTTTTTGTCAAAATGACTTTACAACACAAATCCATTTGTATACACAATGTACAATAATTTCAAAATACATTCTATGATACAAAATAAATGAAAAATTCTTTACAGACGCGAACTGATTAAGATCTTTATCCTTTACTTTTATGCTGTAGGAATACTCCCGTTTGCCTAACAGGGTATTCTTTTGATTCTGAAAAATATTTGCAAATTTTCAGTTAGTTTTGCAAACTCAATGAGTGATCATCATCGATGGCTCACCCAGTCACATAACACATAAGTCACATTCACATCATTTCACATTTCACACTTCACATTCAATATAATTTAATCACTTATAATGTGCATATGCGATGCAAATGAGACCCACTTTCTATTTATTACTTTGTTGTGTCCGAGTGTCTAACTGCCCCGTATCTATTGGATATCAGGCTCATTACTAACTGTCCCATATTCGATGGGAATAAGGCTCATTTTATATAGTGAGCCTTAGGCTCTTAATCACTTTCTGAGCTCAAGGCTCATTTCACACTTTGACCTTTAAGCTCTGATCAGTGGCTACTCAGGTCATAACTACCATTATCTTTCATGCATTCATAAAATAGAATGCATCAATCACATTTGGATGCTCCTATTTAATCACATTCCCATATCATCAGATCTTAGTCCGGTATTCAATATATTTTTACTTACATGCAAATGCACCTTCAGAACACATTTAACAATCAAATTATGTACACTTAGTTCATCTCATTTACATACAAGCAGCACTTTAATATCTCAACCAAACATCACAATCATCGAACCTCCTGTCCGAAAACCAACACAATTAATTACATTCATATAGACATCCAGTAGTCAATCAATACAAAATTCAAAACAGAACAAAAAATGAAATGAGACCATCTAGGTCTACTTACAGTATGCTTCAGATTAGCATTAACTTCCATGATTTGGAATCATCTGGATGGAAATGTTCTATCCTGTATCATCATTATGCAAAAAACATATTGCACACAAATTATTAATTGCATAATCACATAAACATTTAGTTTTTCACACATGTATATGTGTAATGTATAATGCATGCGCAATGACAATCCTAGGCATCTTTCCTTTAGTTTCATCACAAAATCATTCTTATATCAAAACTCATCTAAGTGTAACCTATACTTAGGTTTATGCCTCACTAAAACCATTAAAATCATATTTTAGTCTCATTGAATCATTTCAAAATTTCCCAAGACACCCCTTTTAGGTCTACTATTCACATTCAATTAGAAGGTGAAACGGATATAATTTGGTCATACTCTATTCTAGAAAAGTGTTCCTCTATGTTTTATGTTTTCATTTACACCAAAATCACTTAATTTGGTTCAGTAATTTGGAAGATATATCTCAGACATTATCAGGTAGTTCACATTCAAAAATAGTGTACTGTGTACAACTTCCATGCAGAAATTCAACATTTTAGAGAATAAATAAAAACATAATTGGTAGGCTTATATCTCTAGTTTACTCAAAATGATAAATCATCTCAATTGGAATCCTATATATCTAGATATATTCAAAATACTGAAGTGTGTTCAGAAAATAATCCTATTTCACTGTTCCAACAGATTCCACCTTTTGATTTGATCAATCTTTCTCAATTCAATGAAAAATGCTACATCATTTTATGGAGGGATAGAAAACTGTGTTAGAAATCCATTGGTTTAAGTCCCATGTCATTTGGAGGTCGGGAGAAGAAGTTATGGTCAAAAGAAGGAAGGTTGTACAGGTGAGTCAACTCTTTGGTCAAACTAACAAAGTCACCGTCATGCTTAATTCCTCAAAAACTCTCTAGATTAGTACAGAAAACTCATGGAAATTTCAGATCAAATTTTTAACTCTTTACTTACAACATTTAATTCCTCATGCTTAGTCTATCATTTCTAGTTCAATACACATCATTCATCAATTATTCTAACTCTATTTCAACTCAATATCATTTATAAATAAATTATAGCCCATGATTGATCATAAACACTAATAACAGGACATACTTATATATATACACATTCATCATCAACCTTCTACACTCAGTACTCAAATTCAAGTCAAAATTAGAAATTGTTAAAAATAGAATTTGAATTCGATGTCTTCATAAAAAACGTGGACTTATGTCTTTAATTTAACGCGAATCAAAAATCATCTCATTTGGATAACTACAAAACAAGTTATGGCTAAATTACAAAAACATATCTAGTGGAATTGTTACAGCTAACATATTCTAGCCACTTTAAACACCATTATCTTTTATCTCTAAACTTTCATCCTAGTTCTTCTCTTTTCAAGTCACTATACTTGCCTTCTCTTTAACTTCCATACCCAATCTAATCCATTCCTAAAACAACCAATGATCCATGTTTTTATCCATCAAAAATAGAACATAACAATATCCATTCATCATTCAAATTTTCTGTACTCATCCTAACCCCACGAAGATGATCATTCACCCTCAAAATATCTTTATAACAAATTATAAATCATTAATCATCATACATATATAAAATAAGAAATTTACCTAAGCATTTCATCACCGATGTTCATCATACATAAAACACCATTATATGTTATTTAACCTCTAACAACCATCATAAATGCTTCATTTAACCTTGC
>JAOSBK010000206.1:20566705-20585896 GCA_027568895.1 Erythroxylum shatona | reverse complement strand
TTATACCCTTCCTTGTAAGCCTTGTAACTTAAAAGCTTAAGTGGCTTGCCAATTTTGCCCCTCATGCAATTCTTACACCCTTAATTCAATTTAATCCATGTCATATGGTCTTTCCCACATTAACATGCTAATTACTCACATTAACATGCAAATAAATTCACAAAATACTCTATTAAGACCTTAAAATTCATTTAAGTCATACTTAACTCCTTCCAAAAATCAAGACCTTTTTCTAATCATGAAATTGAAGAAATTGGGTCACACTTCCTTCTAGAAAAATGCTCCTCATTGTCTCAATTTTCCAATGAAATTAAACTCGTTCAATTTGGTTCCATAGTCTAAAAGTTATACACCAAACATTTCCGGATTGTTCTTATACCAAAACAATATTCTGTGCTCAAATTCCATCCAAAAATTGACATTCTTAGAGACTGAATGAAAACTTGATTTCTTCAGACGGATTGTAGACTTATCTCTCTAGTTTAATCCAAATTAAAAATTATCTCATTTGGATAACTAGAGCAAAAGTTACGTTCAAAACACCGAAGCATACTCAATGAATATATACATTTTCCAGCTTTTAACTTCCAACAAATCATATATACCCCATCTTGTACCTAAACCATTTTTTCCATTTTATTTCAAATTCAGGAATTGTCCTTTTTTCTACACATGAATAATCGCCAGCAATCTCTCATTTAATAAAAAGGTTCAGGGTCCAACACATGTGGTGTGGCAAGTGACACATGTCACTTGCCATATGTCACTTCCACATGGTCCCATTTGGTCCACTTTAATAACTAGTCCATTTTGTCTCCAATTTCTACTCCATTGTCTCCTAATTTTCAATGACACTTGTCATTAAACCCCAATGCCATAAATGAAAATTTCCATTGCCATTCAACTCTTGTTTCCGCTACTATTTATCAATTGTTCTACCACTTTGCATTTTTCCTAGTTCAAAAATACCCTTAAATTTCAAAAAATTTCCAAAATTTTACCAAAATTTTTGGGTAAATAAATGTACTCTCCAAATCAATTTTTCACACATATAATCCCCAATTGCAAATATAATCACATTTATAAATAGTTATACCCGGAAAATGTCAAATGAGTGCATGAACAATAATTTTAATGTGCAGGAAATTCAAATTCATATGCATGTATGCTATATTATGAATGAGTATGAAATGTATTTTTCTTAATCTCTTTTTGATCTCACATTTACCAAATTTTTAGGGTTCTAAACCTTAGTATAACCCTAGCTCCTCCACATACACGATCATCACAAATGGAGGTGGAGTAGGTTAGGTTTTCTAGTGGTAAGATGATGATGATAACAAAAATGGAAGTAGCGAGTGAAGGATAAGAGCAAGGTTCAACATTAAAGCTTGGGAGAAAAGGGTATTGAAGATGAAGAGAGAAGAAATGAAGAAAAAGTGAAGAAGATGAAGGAATGAAGCATATGTCGTAAATGGTTAAATGAAAGACCCAAAATATGGTCTTTCATTTAACAAATTCGTGGCTTATACATGTGATTTGGCAAGTGTCACATGCGACTTCCCTATGGTTCCATTTGGTTCACTTTAATAACTAGTTCATTTTGTCTCCAATTGTCTCCCAATTTTCAATAACACTTGTCATTAAATCCCAATGCCATATATGAAAATTTTCATTGCCATTCGACTCTTATTTCTACTACTATTTATCAATTGTTCTGCTGCTTGGTATTCTTCCTAGTTCAAAAATACCCTTAAATTTCAGAAAATTTACAAAATTTTACCAAAATTTATGAGTAAATAAAATACTCCCCAATTTAATTTTTCACATATATATTCCCCAATTCCAAATATAATCACATTTATAAATAATTATACTCGGAAAATATCAAATGAGTGCATGAACGTTCATTTTAATGTGCAGGAAATTCAAATTCATGTGCATGTATGCTACATTATGCATGAGTATGAAATGCATTTTTCTTAATCTCTCTTTGATCTCATATGTACCAAACTTTTAGAGTTCTAACCCTTAGTATGGAACTGAGATGTTACACTTTATATGCCATGAATGAAAAATATTATTAACTGTAGGTTAGTTGCTAAAAAAGGAGTATATGATGACTTTTGTGACAACAAACTCTTTATTCTTTTTCAATAACTTGTATATATATTCTTAATTCTCCTTTGATAAAAGTCATATGTTTCAAGTTGATATTTTTGGTGGAGTTTGTAAGTGCTTTGATGATATTATAGCTATAACATTTATAGCTTGGATGTTTGAGCTTTCATATATAGTTTAAAAATGCTTGCTCAAAAAATATGATAAAAGAACTGCCCAATGTATATCATCCTGAATAATTACATGAAGTGTGCACTATTGGGAAGCATCATCTCATGCCTTTTGTAAAAAAATAGTGTGAACAAGGATCTTAATTGCCTGAGCTTGTTGATTTTAATGTCTGTGGCCCAGTAAGCATTGTGTTAAATGATATTAATAAATATTTTTAACAAAAAGAGTCCCGAATCTCATCCCTACAGAAGTTTATAGTGGTGTCAAGCTAAGTGTGAAGCATCTGAAGGTATTTGGTGTTATGGCTTATGCTAAGATTTTAGTAGAGACAGGAAAAATGATAGAAAATTGAGCAAAGAAAAATGTCTTTATTGTCTATTAGTTGATATATGACTTTTGCTAAAGAAAAAGTCTCAGAATGAAATGAATATATTCATCCTAAAAGCATGTGTTATTTCTTTTTTTTTCAAAAAGAAGCAAAAATGTTGAAAGTAAATGGAGAAACCTGATTAAGTTCTATCAAAGAGTTAACTTCCCTGTATTTTTCGACAGAATTTAGAAGGCCTCAATGACATCGTCAATAACTAATAATTAATTAGGCATGAGACTGACCTAATGTCCAATCCAGCCTAGAAGATGCAGCTCAAACTCTAGCCCATTTGGGCTTTCAATAGGGCACAGGCCATTATCTTGTTTTTTATTATTTATATTAACTTTGAAATTAAATAGTTATTAATAAAATATTTTATTTAAATTTCAATTAATTGAAACTATTCATAATATATAACAAAAAATATTATTAAATTTTAAATAATTTATAAACAATACGAATGCTATCATTAATTATTTTAGATCTTCTTTATGTACATTTGAAATAAACAATAAAAATACATTGTATTTTTCAGATAAATATTTTTGTTAAATCTTTCAATGAATCATATTGGTTTAGATTCTTAAAAAACTTTTGTTAAAAAAATATTTTGTAACAAACTTTGTTATCTTAAGACTCATTTTCATAAAAAAGGTTAATATATATCATTGTATATAAAAATACTTTTAACGTATTAATTAGTTTTGCTAAAAAACTATTATAAGCTTTAAGTTTAATTTTTAAATATAATCTTTAATCTTCTAAAATTTTCATTTTTATTAAGTTATCTTGACTTTAATAATGAATCCGTCTTTATTTCATTTCTTTATTAAATTAATATTGCTAAGATAAATTTCTTGTTTTCTTCAAAACATTAACTAAGATTTATTTGCTTAATTTTTTAAATTAATGGCATTTTAAATTATTATCTCTTTTTGGTCACTTTTCACTTATCTAAGTCTAATAATAAAAAATTGCTTGGTCCATTTAAAATATGAAAAAAAAAATATCAATTCAGGATTCTACTTATGCTTTGATAGGAATTGCGCTTCGACTATGATGCATTTGTTATCCAATCTCATCTTAACAGGGCAAGCTAACAAAATCCTTTAGAAGCTTGAATCTCCTGGTCAATTCTTTATTGGCTCAACCAGGCTTATCTATAAATTAAGAGGAACGTCCCCAAGTTCCTTGGCATTATGTGATATCTTGCAAAAATTATAAACTAAGGCATGCACATACTCTGTAGCAAGCATTTAAAATAAAGTTGGCCACAATGGATTGAACTAAAAGTTTCTTGCAAATTCCAAACTGGTGTTCTTTGAGCAGAGCTCAAGTTAAATCCTATAATTATCTATTCTTCTTTTGTTCCTATTCAAATAGTATATGGAGATCCATAATGGCTTTTTGTGGGATAAAATCCTCCGAGTGCTTGATATGATATCACTATATGTGGAATCCTCATTTCAAGGATTTGTATGAAGGAGATAGATGGTTAGTTATCACAGCTCTTTTTTATATGGTTGCAGGCATTTGGAATGAAAGGAACATTAGAACCTTGAAATCTGTCGCCAAATCTTCATAAGACTTTTTAAGGAGCATCATTGACAAAATCAAAATGCATATCCACTTATACAAATGCAACATCGAAGTTTTTATGAAATGGAAAATTTCCTAAGCTATTCTGAAGACAATCTGAAGCTAGAAGACTAGCCTATCTTTTTAACAATTAAAGGGCGTTTAGTTCACTAGCAAGAATAGATAAGGAATGGAGTGATAATTCTTTATGAATAGAATAGATGAGGAATAAAATAAAATATGTAGTATTTAGTTTAGTTTATTCCTAACAATTTCTAATGATGAAATAATGTGAATGTTTAGTTTGAAAACATAAATTTGGAATTACAAAGGAATAACGAACGAAACGACCAAAATATCCATTAGTCATTAATAACTATATTACTACTACTACTACTATAATTATTAATTTTTTTCTTATTATTATTATTTCTTCTTCTTCTTATATTATTATTATTATCATATTTTTATAGCTAAGTAATTATGTAGATTCCTTAAGGATATTTTTGTCTAATAGTTCCTCATTTTTATTCCCAACCCACTTGGAATAGATAAAGATAGGGGGGATGATGGGTTTACTTATTTCCCAAACATAAGGAATAAGTAAACCATAGAATTATATACTATGTATTTTTTCTTCAACTAAATAAGGAAATAGCCTATTACCAAGAATAAATCAGGAATCGAATGGTGATTCCAGTCAACCAAATACACTATTATTAGTTAATGCTATAAAACTTATGACATTCACTTTAGTTCATATTTAGTTTTAGGTACAATTTGGAAGAAAAATAGCTAAAGTGAGTAAAAAAAACATAATATTTAATCCATTTTTTGAGATTCACACTCACTTTCTTCATGGAAAAATAAAAAGAAGGATTAGAGCAAGAGGAGATAAGAAAATGAAAAAAAGAATGAAGAAATAATAGCTCACAACTATGTTCAAATTGTTATGGTTGTGACACCATTGTCACTCCCATGACACAATATGCATGGGCGTAACTTGCCCATGCAATAATATCTCACGGTTATGAGCCCTCAAGGAGGCCATTTACAACTGTGAGTAATTTAGTCATGCTCATGACTTTGTCACTTCGCACCTGAGCCCTAGTTTTTAGTATAAATGTAATGTTATGACAACATATTGGTATGAAGTGTTTTGTAGGGTGAAGTCATGATTTTATAAGGGAAGAAGGGACTGAGCCCTAGTTTTTAGTATAAATGTAATGTTATGACAACATATTGGTATGAAGTGTTTTGTAGAGTGAATTCATGATTTTATAAGGGAAGAAGGGACAAATCCCTCATCCTTTGGAGACTCATGGAGGGATAAATTTTCTGATACTAGTTTGGAGGTGATATTCACGCCGAATAACATGGTTAAGCATTATCTCTTTGTATTTTTTGTTCTTTCTTTCTCTGTAGGAATTGTTCAGGTTATCCTATGCTTATGGATTTGGGTTTTCATGTATGAATGATTTGATTCTCGTGATCGTTAGATTGTTTATGTATTAACCCATAATTAGAATCTTGAACACAATATGTAATTGTTATGTTTAGATATTGTTATAATCTTCAATATGATCCATAATTGTTATGTTGAGTTTCATTTGTAGCAACTAATCGCTTCAAATCATTAGGGATACAATCCCCAATTGTTGTGTTTTCAATTGGTGTCGAATCATTAGGAATAACGTAACTTAGGTTAAACGATCCAAACATACGTGGTTGTTTCCTTGATTAATTTGTTTTCCTAACTTAATGCAATTATTTAATTACATCTAGAGAGCTTGTTTTAAGTTGTTTGATAACTAGGTTCATTTAAAGATCTTGTTTTAACTAAACATGATCTAAGGGAAAGTTGGAGTTAACAAATCTTATCGTTAACCTACGATTAATATTTGCTAGGAGAGGTAAGAGAACAACAATTCAATGAAGTATGTTTAATTATATATAGGTCGAGATTGAACAGATGGTTGAGTCCCTAAAATATTCATCATTTTTTAATGATTTATGTAAGTTTGTTTTGTTAGTTTAGTTTCACTTTATTTTCTTATTTGAAATTAAACCAATCCCCTCATGACCTAAACATCAATTATTTTCATTTCAAAAGCTTTACACACTCTCTCTGTGGGATTAAACTAGACTTACCACTAGCTATAGTTTTAGGTCTAGTTATTTTGTATAATATTATAAAGCCGCCCCACGTCAATTTTGGTGTCGTTTCTAAGGAGTGTGGTGCTTTAGTTTTTTTTTTCTTGATTTTAATTAGTGTTTTGTATATATTTATTTATAACTATTTTCTTTTCATTTATTTTATGATCTTTTCACTTTTATTTTAGTGTTTTTGTGTTAAAAACACTTTATAGATGAAAGTAATTTTTTTCAACAACCCATATTCTCAACCTTAGAACCAATTTTTGAGTGATCATACTAACTTTAGTTTTGGATGGGATAACTAGCAAAATTACTTCCATAATAGTTTGTAGGATGCACTACAATTCTATTATAGACCAAAAGCTTCTTATTACCAGCAAGATGGTAGGCAATTTTGGCAGAATATAAGGTCTAGCATCCAAGATTTGGAGAGCTAACTAAACTCAGGTACATATTTGGAAGAATTAGTTAATCTTATAACTACTAATACTTTGCAATTTCAGCAGGGTGTATAGTTGTTCTAGCAAAAAGTGATGCAATTCTACCAAGATACAACATCAAGAATCTAGAACTTGGTAAGCTAGGTGGGTCAGAAGATGGAAGCTTTTGACTGCCTAGGACCACAAAGTGAAGAAATGCAACCATCTCAACCTAAGGAGTACCCAAGGGACATTAGTGCAAAGACCTTACAGAGTAAAGAGGAGCTTGAGAATCTTGAGAACACTACTCAAGGAATTGCTTATGAAGAAGAAGTGGAGAAGGAGTTCAACAAAGAAAAGGATACATCATTCAACTTGAAGGTGAGTACTGAGTCCATAATTGTTGTTAAGACTAACCCTTTACCTTTTCTTAATACATTGGAGAAATTAAATGTGGAAGAAAAGGGTGAAGAAATATTTGAGATATTTTCAGAGTCTAAGAACTTAGTAGAGATTGGAAATTTAAAGATAGGGAAGCTAATGTATGTGAATGATCATCAACTGAGGCCCTATCCTGAAGAACCTCATGCGGAGGAAGAACAGCGACATTCAAAGATCATAATTTTGTCCCACAATGACGAAAATAAGGAGTCAAGCCAGTGATAATAAACAAAGGCGCTACTTAGGAGGTAACCCAAGGGAAGTTCATTTCTTTTCTTTTACATTTTCGCATTTGTTTCTTATATGCATATGTGTTTTTAATCTTGTTAGCTTCTTACTTGTTTTTAAGTTTTCAAACAAAAAGAGAGAGAGAGAATCAAACAAACAAACAAACATTTTCTACTTTTCTATTACTTCTAGGACTATATAGACATGATTAGAGAGTGAATTAACTAGAAGAATCCATGGTAACTTAGCATATACTTTTGATCTTGTGATTCTTCAATATACTTTAACTTTAGAAGAGTAGTGACTTGTGGTAAACATAAGCCAGTGAAATTTTAAGCCTTTATAAACTAACACATCCATATCAGTCTCATTATCTTTTTGTTTATGTGTGACTTTCATGACATGTACATCTTGACTTTTATTTGATTTTCTATTCAACATCACATTTTTATCACACACATTAATATGGAAATGATATAGGCATTCTTGTCTCATAAGATACATTGACTAAATAGCCTTCCTCTTTGTATGATTTTCCTTATGATAAGCCCCTATGAGCTTTATTAGCCTTTCTTTTTATGTTGACCACATTACATGCTTTAAACATAACCAAATGCCTTACCCAAGCCTTAAAGCTAGTGGAGCATTTTTTTTCATTCTTGATAATTGTGGATACATAAGAGTATAAGTGTCGGGGTATGCATATATGTGGGTTAGTTACAGTCATTAAAATGCCAATTTATATCTTATCAATAGATTCTAAGGTAGGTGTAGCTTCTTTCAATTTTTTAATGAAAAGACAAAGAAAGAAAAATAAAGGAAATGCATATGTTTGGAAAAGTTATTTATGATTAGTTTTTCCTCCTAAAGTTTTATTGAATGGGTGACTCGAGTTTTAATGCATAGAAGGTAGATGTTGCTTTAAAGATTACTCCATATAGTTTCAATACATTGCTATAATCAAATTTTATGAGTGATCCCTTCTAATTGGTTATGCTTCATATAGTATATAGTGTGAGAGTTTGAATTTGAGTTATAAAACATAGTTGTTGTATTCATTATAGTTGATGATACCTAATTTTAAATGAATGTTAGCTTTTGCACTTCATGTTGCATTGAGTGCTACTTTTGCTTCACTAGCTTTTATGTCTTTATTACTAAATTACCCAAATACATTTCACGTTACCACTTTTCCACATTATAACCTTAAAATATTCCTTTGATTCATGATTATGTATGTGACTCTTAGTAGTGGAGAAATGAAATGATATGCAAAGTTGTGAAATGTCATGATCATGAATGGTGTTTGAGTGTACCTATTGATATATCCTCTTTAAGCACATTTTGTTCAAGTCTACCTTTATATTGCTTAGTTTCTAAAGGTGATAATTGTTGATTGATCATGAGTAGAAGTAATGAATGTTGACTTTTTTTCATGGTTTTTGAAAGTTATTCATCGTTGCTTATGACTATCTATTCCTAGGAAATATGGGAAATAAGTAAGTGTTTCAGGTTTGTGACTTTGATTTTAATGTTTTCCCTAAGGACGGTCAAAAGTTAAGTGTGAGCGATAACTCAATGTCTTATAATAACTAATCCCAATGATGTGTTTGGAGTTTATCTCCTGGCAACTTTATAATGGCTCTTTAAGCCACTTATGTAGTTCCATTTCTTTCATTAAATAAATTACCTTTTATTCCAAAAAAAATATCATAGTGCAATTATCAAAATCATATTATTATCAAACACAAAAGAGTATTATAGGAATATTATTATTCGAATGAAAAAAGATACAAAAACATCAATTATAACTAGAGGCTAAAGTTGAGGTAATGATAAATACAACAGTATGGAGTTTTCTTTGTAACCTACATAAAACCATATAGATAAATATTTATATCTTCAATTCTAAAAACCCAAAGCAATCACATTAAAAAAAGGTAAATCAAGAAGTAAAGGTTGAATAAAATAAGCCCACAATATTGGCAAGGAACTAGATAATCGTTATAATTAGTATTATCAATATTTCACACCAGTTCTTTAACATATAGAAACATTATTATGTAATTATACATTATTATGAAACAATGGTATATAAAACAATTAAGCATAACATCATCATTGAATATTTGTTTGAAAAAATTTTTAGTTAAAAGATTAGTCTTCACACGTAAATCAATATAAAAAGGATAATATAAGAATAGAGTTTAACTTGAATATTTTCATCACCTAACTAACTTTAGGAACACATAGGAGTTTCCATAGTATTAAGATGTAGTAGAGCATGACAAGGACTAACTATCTAATTTCTAGTAGTGATTCGAAGCCTTTTGTTCTACCCTTGGAGGCAGATCCCTTTCGCCGCGGTGAACTTCCTGTTGCACCTATTCACTTGTTGACTTCACTTTAGCCTTCCTTGACTCTACCTCTTCTTCTTGAGTCCCTTCTCCTTGAGTCTCCTACAATGAACAATGGTAGTTTACAGTATCAATTATTCTCAGAAAATTAATTAGTGCAATTAATACTGATTTGTGACAATTTATACTCTCAAACTACATAAAATAAAGGTATACACTCAAGAGTCAATTTAGCATAAAATCTAGAAATAGGAGTCAAAAAGTATAGTAAAAGTCATAAAAATTTTGCCAATTTATATAATAAACTTGGACTCAATCAAGTAGTAAAAGTGGATTCTTAAGTAATAATAGATACTAGAGTTGTTAAGAGGTCTTATATAATTGCTTATATGATCATAAACATACTTCCATATGTCTTCCACCATATTAATACATTAAATTGTATATTTCCAACCATGGTCATAACATTTACCCCCATATAGTTATCCAACTCCATTCTACTATTAAAATTTGTAGCTTTTTTTCCTTTGATAAATTGTGCAAATTCATAACTCACATTAGTTAAATAAAAAACATATGAAGTTCAAATTAAAGATGATATTGAACTACCGTGATCCTAATCATTATCCAACTTTTGTCTTACATCTTGGGTTCAACAGAAATGATTACCTCAATTTGTCCTATCAAATATCAGTAAGAATTGAGTTTCTCCATCATTTTCTCTTCCATAACCTGAATTCCCTTATTTTAATCAAATATCTATCTAGATAATAATAGCTTGATCCTACACATTTTGGTAAGGAACATGCAAAAAGTTAGATATTTTATTTTTGAAAACAACTCAATAGCATTATAAAATATCTCCAAATTCATACAAAGTTCTTTACCTAACTCCCATTGCTCTTTTGTTGGCAACCATGTATACTATTAATGTCTTTGTCTCAACATTCTAAACACGTCAACATACTTGGTTGTCGACTTTAACATCTTGAATGTTGAATTCCATCTAGTTAGATAATCCAACATCAACTTCTTTATTTATAGCATGCATAAATATTATGCAATCGCCAAATTGGAGCCTCCCCTTCGAGATCATGTATGATGTGAATGACTATGCAATGGGAAGATCTTTCCATGTCATCCATTATGCTTCAAAAACCCTCAGTCAAACTCAATTAACTTATTAGACAACTTAAAAAAACTTTTATCTGTGGTTTTTGCTTTAAAAAAATTTCAGTTGTATTTTCTTGGTGCTAAGTAATTGTTTACTTTGATGATGCATCTTTACAATATCTACTCAGAAAGAAAGAAACAAAATAAACGCTGATTAGATTAATGCTTATTCTTTAAAATTTTGATTTGGAGATAAGAAATCAAAAGGGGGTAGAAAATATGGTGGTCGACCACTTTAGTTGTTTGATCAAAGAAGAAGATGACATCTTTTTAAAAGAGTCAATTTCGAATGAACAATTATCGATGTTCCACGACCATGGTATGCATTCATTGTAAATTTTTTAGTTACTAACAAATTACTTGTTAGTTTGTCAACGGCTCAGAGGGACAAGTTGCGTATTGAAGCAAAGTACTATGTTTGGGATGACTCGTATCTTTGTAGGCATTGTGAAGATCAAATCATCATAAGGTGTGTCCCTGAAAGTGATACACCATCAATCTTAGCCTTCTACCATTCGTATCATATGAAGGACATTTTGGAGCAAAGAGAATAGCTCATAAAGTTCTTGAGAGCAGTTTCTATTGGCCTTCATTGTTCAAGGACGCATACATCTTCTACAAATCATGTGATAGATGCCAACGGTCAGGCAATATGTCTCGTAAGCTAATTACCACAAACTCCTATGCTTTTCTATGAAATTTTTTACGTTTAGGGTATTGAATTTATAGGAAATTTTCCTCCATCTTTTGGATTTAATAATATATTGCTTGCAGTTGATTATGTTTCTAAATGGCTAGAAGCTAAAGCAGCCAGAACTAATGATGCCAAGGATGTTGCAAATTTTGTTAAATCTAACCTTCTTTCATGGTTCTAGATACCAAAAGCAATCATTAGCAAATAATAGCACGTCATAACACTATTAAAAATAAAATAAATAGACTACTACTATAGTAGTGGTGAGTTTAGCTTGATCCCACAAAGAGTGTGTGTAAAATTGTTGAAATGAAATTAATCGGTGTTTAGGTTTAGGGGTAAATAAAACAAGTGAAAAATGACAAAAATGGAAAATTCAGTAGGGATCCAATTCTTTGATTCAATCTCAGTCTACTTCCTAATTAAACATATTTCATTGATTTATTATTCTTTAACCTCTCCTAACAACTATTAATCTTAAGTTAATAATTAACCCGAGTTTTTCCTTAGGTAGTATTTAATCAAGATACTATCGTTAATTAAACCTAACCATCGAATAACCTAGGATATGATCTTGAGATTTAATTAGGCAATAGCATTACAAATTAGGAAACCCCATTAATCAAGGCAATATTCACATACGATGCATCATTTAACCTAGGTTTTGTTATCCTTAATGATTACAAATCATTAGTCGCTACTGTAACATCCCATTATATGTGGGAATGTTAGAATAGTAAATATGAGTGATCAATGAGAGCTTAGAAATGCATTTTCATGCTCATGTATAATATGTCATACACATACACATAAATAGTGAATTTTCTGCATATGAAAATAATTGTATATGCATTCATGAATAATTCTAGGTATAATTGGATGAGTTGTGTTATTTTTGAGAAATTGCATTTATTTATATTGAAAATATTATTGATTAGTGGAATTGCTGTAATTCTAAATTTTGGTGAAATTAGGAATAATTTTTGGAATTTTTGGAAAATAGGAAATAGGAATCAATGATATTTGGAGATAACTGGATTGTAAAGATGGGAGTTAAAGAGATTAGTCCAAAAGGAACTAAGTTAGAATTAGACCCTAGGAAAGTGACAAGTGTCACTTAATAAGTTGCTTAAGTAATTTCTTAAAAAGTAAGTAGTGTTGTTTAGAGTGAGGTTATCTAAGGGTTGAAAAGGGGTTAGTGTTATTTCCTAAGTTTCCATCTTTGTCATAGCAACCTTCTTCAAATTTTCTTCAAATACACAAAGTTTCTCATCAAAATCATTATGATGGACTTCCTTGATTTTCCTCATCCCACACCTCTACCATACTGTTATTTGCCTTTTTACATAAGAAAAACTAGAAGTTGGTCAGCTTACACAGTGAATACGTGATTCTTGCATAGAGTTAAGGCTTGAAGATAGTTGAAACTTTTGGAGTTTTCAACAAGTAAGTAGCGAATAAATTTTTTTGGAGTTGTGGATTTATAAAATAATTGGTGAATTACTATTAGTTGCATGGATTATGGCATTTACGTATATATGTTCATAAACTCTGTGGATGAGATGAAAAATTTGGTAATAGTGTTAATTTAGTTTGTGATGGATTATTAGTGATTAAGTGATGTAGAGATGGTTTTTTGGAGTTGAAATAGGAATGAAATGATGTATAGGATTAATGTAGAAAATTAGATATGAAAAGGTGATATGTGCTTTGTTCTTCACTGTACATGTTTATATATATATATAAGTGTATACATGAGTTGATGAAAGCTTTAGAGATGATCAAGGAAATGATTTTTGAGTTGAAGAGCAATTGTAAAATGATGATTTGAGATGGGAATGAGTGTAAAATTGAAGGTTGAGAGGGAAATATGGAATATGACAAAAGGTGAAAATGTAGTGAATGGTGTATGGCAGGGTATGGAGAGTTCACTCACTGATTTTTATTGTTTTTGGTGTTTTTGATGGAACTTAGTTGAATTTACATTTTTATAGGTAGTGTGAATTTGTGGTGAATGATTTGATTGAAATGGAGTAAAAAGGCTAGCATTAATAAACTAAAGTGTTGGTTGTTTTTGAATGAGAATCTGGAAATTCTAGGAATGAATAGTGAAACAGTTAAAAAAATTAATCTAAAACTTCCATGAGTTTTCTGTACTGATCTAGAGAGTTTTTGACAAATTTGTCTTCATGGAAGTTTTATATCTTTCTTTAAGCTTTCCATTGATATAAAGTTTGTAATTGTTGGAGTTTTGGATCATACGTTATGGAGTTTGGAAGCTGAGTTTGCGAGTTCTATCATAGTTTGGAATAGTCTATAGTTTTTTTAGTATAACTTGCAAAATATTGGACCAAATTGCGTGAAATTGGTGTCATTAGAAACTTAATACATAAAGGAACAACTTCTTAGAAGAATTTTGGCCTAAATCCTTCTTTTTCATTGTAAAAATGATCAGGTAAAAGTAACCTAAAAGCCTATTTTGGGAAGAGTTGGAAAAATAGGTAAGGTGAAGGATTCACAGGTCCACTAGAGTGTCGTGGTTGTGCATGTGCACAATCGTGACATTGCAGGACCACCCAAAATGTCACAGTCATGCATGTGCATGATCGCGACTTCACAGGACCACACGATCACGACTTCCCTATTTATCCAAAGGAGGTTATTTTCTGAACATACTTTGATCTTTTTTTTAAAACTTCTTCATACAATAACTAAATGACTTGATTCTCAATCCAATAGATTTCTAACACATTTTAATACCTTTCGAAAAAAATTGGTAGCATTCTGATTTAATTTGAAATAGATTGATTGAATGAAATAGAGGGAATCTGTTGGAAGAGTGAACTGGCATTATTTTACATACTTCAGTGTTTTGATTATATTTGGACCTGTAGGATTCCAAATGAGATGGTTTTTAACTTGAGGTAGCCTACAGAAATAGAGCTACAAATAATATGAGAAGTTGAATTGTGATTCAGTCTCTAAGATATTTAATATCTGGATGGAAGTTGTATATAGTATACTACTTTTGAATATAAACAGCCCGAAAATGTTTGTGGCTTATCTTCCAAATTACTGAATCAAATTGAGTGATTTTGGTGTCAATAGAAACATAAGGCATAGAGGAACACTTTTTTACAAGATATTATTATCAAATTACATCAATTTCACGTTCTAATTGAATGTGAATAGTGGACCTGAAAGTGTGTCTTGGAAAAATCTGAAAGTAAATCAATGAGAAATGAATTGTGATCTTAATGGTTTTAGTGAGATATAAACCTAAGTAAGAATTATACTTAGATGAGTTTTGATATGAGAATGATTTTGTAATGAAATTGATGGAATGATACCTAGGATTTTCATGAACATGCATCATACATATTTCATTTCATACATGTGCATTATTAAATACTTATGATTGTGCAAATTGTGATATATGTGTATGTTGTTTGTTATAGAGGAGCAACTGGAATGTCAACCTTTAGACGTTACTGGAACTTCTAGGCATTAGCTTCAGCAGTAACTTGTAAGTAACCTAAACGGTCTCACTTAATTACTTGTTTGCTTAAATTCTGTTATAAATGATTGATTGAATGTGTTTTGATTGTTGATTCTGGACAATGAAGGTCCGATGCCTGTGATATTAGAATGGGATACTGAAGTGCTATTTGTATGTGAACATGACGACCTATGTGCTTCATAATGATTGATTGTGATAGATGCATTTCATACATGAATGCACAATTAGATAATGAGAGTTGTGACCAGAGTAGCCATCGATCAGAGCTTAAAGCTCAACGTGTGAAAAGAGCATCAAGCTCATACATTGATTAAGAGCCTAAAGCTCACTACGTATAATGAGCGCTGTATCTTTCTCAGATAAAGGACAGTTAGTAATGATCCTTGTATCTAAAATGGATACGAGACAGCTCAGGTACTCAGTCATAATAAAGTAACAATTGGAAAAGTGTCTCATAAGCATTCCATATGCATTTTGATAACTATGTTTGATTGAATGAAATGAGTAATTGCCTATGCTTGAGTGAAAATGTGTTACATGACCAGTTATGCAAAAATGTGATTATATGCTATGTGAAATGATGTGTTACATGAATTGAGTGAACCATCAATGTTTGTTACCTCACTAAGTTCGTAAAACTCACCAAGATTGTAGCGTTGTCTTTTTAGGACAGAAAGATGACTCTAACTACTGAAAGGCTCTACCAGCCATGTAGATTGTGGTTTGGCAAGAGAAGTCATGACTCAAAGGTTGGTCAGCTAGATTTTGGGGACAGATTAGATAGAATTTGTATATTTTCCTCTTTCATGTAGTACTTTTGTACTAGGTTTTGATGATGTACGTATTGTAAGTGTTGAAAGATACAATGTATTTCAGTTTTGTGAAGTGACATGAGGAAAAGGTTGGTTTTAAAATATTGTGATTTTCTTATGATACTTTATAAGTGAATAATGATATAATGCCATGTGAAGTGAATGTAATTATCAAACGTAGCTCGCCCCTTATCGTAGGATATGTACTGGAATGACCTCCGAGCGTCCCGGTTTATACCCTGTAGTAAAGAGACACTACAACTTTCCATCCATAGACTGATGGTCAATCAGAGAGGATGATACGAACTTTGGAGGCGATGTTAAAAGCTTGTGCTGTAGATTTCAAAGGCTCATGGGATGATCATTTGCCTTTGATTGAATTTGCTTACAATAATTCCTATCACCCAGGAATTCAGATGGCACCTTATGAAGCTTTGTGTGGTAGGAGGTGCAGAACTCCTATTTATTGGGATGAGGAAGGTGACAGGAGACTTGTAGGATCAGAATTGGTACAAGTCACAGTTGATAAGATTAAATTGGTGAAATAGAGACTCAAGACAGCTCAAGATAGAATAAAGAATTATATGGATGCATATAGAAAGAAGATGGAATTTGATGTTGGGGACAGAGTATTTCCTATAGCTTCTCCATAGAAAGGAGTCTTGAGATTTGGCAAGAAGGGCAAGCTCAATTTAAGATATATAGGCCCTTATGAGATCATCAAGAAGATTGGACCTTTAGCCTGCAAATTAGCTTTGCCACCAGAATTATCTAAGATCCACAATGTTTTCCACATGTCGATGTTGAGGAGGTATAGATCAGATCCTTCGCATATAGTTCAACCTTCAGAGGTTCAATTAAGAGAGGATTTGACCTATGAGGAATAACCAGTAGAGATTCTAGATTCAAAAAAGAAGGTCTTAAGAAACTAGACAGTGAAGCTGGTTAAAGTCTTATGGAAGAATCATGCTAGAGAGGAGGCAACATAAGTGCCTTTGGAAGTAATGGAGGAGAAGTATCCACATCTTTTTGTAAACTCAGGTAAGAATTTCAACGACAAAATTCTTTAAGGGAGGAGAATTGTTCGACCCAAAATTTTCTTTAAATTTTCTTTAATTTGTTATTTATTTTTTAGAATTTAGTATATTAAATTAGCAAGCATAAATGGAAATTAGAGTTATTAAATGAAGAATGTTGGAATTAAATTAGAGTATAGTATGGTAATTAAACTGCTTAAGGAGTAAAGGGGCTTAGGTTAAATGAAAGAAGGGTAAAATGGGAAGAAGGGTTATTTTTGGAAGAACAAGATCAAAATGTGGTCTTGTTTAAGAAAAAGAAGAGAAGCATCATGAGAGGAGAAAGAAGAGAAGAGAAAAATGTGAGAAAGAAAGAAAGAAGGGAAGAAAATCGTGGGAAGCTAAAGAAGAAGCAAAAAGAAGAAGAAAAGGAGAAATCAAGCTTGTTAGAGGTAAGTTTCATCTTCTTTTTGTTTGATAGAAAAACAAAAGGGATTTGAGAGAGAATGAGTTTGTGTAGGAAGAAGGAAGAGAAACCCTAGTTGGGTATTATGGATTCCTAAACTAGGTTTTGGTCTTACTAACCTAGATAAACTATGGGAAGGTTAAGTTAGAGCCTAATTTCTCATTTTAGGATTATTAAAATTTTATGAATTTTTATGGAATATTGTTTGGAATGAGAACTTGGTTTGTTTTAGGAAATCAAGGAAACTCAATCCAAGAGTAAGAGGAAAGGCAAGCTTGACTTAGATTTTGCAAGCCAATTAAGGTGGGTAATGTATTTATAGTTACCTGTGTAATGCGCAAATTCTTGCTTATGTGTATATATGTGAATTTTATGAATTGAATTGTTATGAATGTTTGAAAATGCATGGTGAATTATGACTATGTTATACCTTGAAAAGGGTTATGACATTTTGAACTAAATAAAAAGATGAAAAAGCATGAAAGTATGAGCATATTATGAAATGAATTGAGCATGAATATATGCTTTTGTATTGGCAAAAGAGGAATCATTTTGTTTTCCACGTGTACATAGACAAAAGCCTTCTCCCAGTTGCCCGCTTGTGGCATATAAGCTCCGAAAATAGACTCATCTTGTTCATGGTATTAACTCCGCTTTCGCCATTTCATTCTATAGAACCCTCAAGCCATTTGTTTGTGCATTGCATTGGATTTATTGAGCATGATGAACAATTGTGTGCTAGATATGGATGGTTGAATATTCATAAGTTGACTTTATGATGTTAATTACTTAAATATGAGTTTGTGAGTTTGAATTATGGATTATTAAGTTTTTAGATATAATGAGATATAGGTGTATATTGATATACATATATGCTTACGCTTGAATTTGTGGCTAATTACCGATGGTTATAAATATATTAGCCATTGAGCTTTATAGCTTAACCCATATTTTCCCCTCCTCGGGTGCAGAACAAGACGATTGTTGAACCATTCAAGGCATCAGAAACTCCAAGATAATTAGAGATCTTTTGTAATTAAGTTAGTAACTATAACTTTTGGGATAGCTTTATAAGCATATCAACATAAGCACTCATTGTATTTTTGAAATTTGTATTAAGCCATTGTTATGGCTTTTGATATGTAACTAAAGCTGTTCAACTCTTTTGATTTAGAAATGAAATTTATATTTGGAAAAGATCCTTGTGTATGTTCACTTATATCCTTTGGTTGAGTTGTTGAAATTGTGTTGGAAGTAGGATTATATGCTGTTAGAAATGGAATAAGATATGGTTAGTTCTTGTTGGAATTGTATGTGTAAATTTTGTGTTGATGGATTGTTGGGATTTGGGTTTTGTCCAAGGGTCTCGCCGGGTGTAACTTTCCAGAGGGGTGATTTTTGTGTTAAATTTTGTATCTTCGCTACGACGAAGCCAAAGTTTGCTACAATGTAATTGTCCTGAGGGTGCATATCCCACTCCCGCAAGACCCGAACTCGATATCAATGGTGATATCCGAGCCCGTGCCTCACGAAGGTGGTATGCTAGAGCAATCAAAACAGTTCAAAACTCGGTAATACATTTTTTTTAAACCAATCGAGTGCGCGCATATCAGTAAACAATTTGGGCCCGCGATAAGAAAACATTTTCAATCAAAATACTCTTTCAGT
>JAOSBK010000206.1:20541258-20566605 GCA_027568895.1 Erythroxylum shatona | reverse complement strand
ACTTAAAGGTCGGCTGTGATGGTGATTCATTTGTGAGGGATTACCTGATAAATGTCCTTGGATTCAAAGCAGAGAACATCATTAACGTTTCAACAGAATACAATTATGAAGGGGATTTCAAAAATAAGGATATATTTGCTGCGTTTCTTGAACTTCCATATGAGAAAGTCTTCATCAACCAGTACTGCAAGACATTCACTGCCACTACACCCACCTACAGATTTGGCGGACTCGGCTTTGTAAGAAATTTTTTTAAAAACAAGAATTGCATGAATTTTCTTATTGTTCGCTGTAATATGTGCACTAAAGCTTCTTTTATATAACTTCCTTTTAGGTATTCCAGAAAGGATCTCCAATGGCAACAGATTTCTCTAAGGCCATACTGAAGCTATCAGAAAACGGGGAGCTGAAAAAATTGGAAGACAGGTGGTTTGTCGCATCCCCGGAGTGTTCAAACACTACAACTGGAGAGAAACTGGAAAGTTTAAGCCTCCATAGCTTCTGGGGTCTCTACGTAATATCTGGTGGAACCTCTACTATTTGTTTTTTATTATTTTTGTTCAGTTTGGTGAAGAAATATTGGAAAGATCAACAAGTAGAAGACCAAGGAAGTGCACTTCAAACTGATGATAATGTCTGGAAGAAGACAGCTCGGCTAGCGCTCTATATTTACCATGGCAAAAGGGTT
The DNA here is from genome assembly GCA_027568895.1 of Erythroxylum shatona. NCBI lineage: Eukaryota > Viridiplantae > Streptophyta > Magnoliopsida > Malpighiales > Erythroxylaceae > Erythroxylum > Erythroxylum shatona. Next base: position 20,565,917 of record JAOSBK010000206.1, on the reverse strand, counting down.
GTACCAGCAAACCCATCTTTGGCTCAGTCACCGGGTCATAATCATTAATGGAGCTCTGCAATCTGCGATTCAACTCCTTCTGACTCTCCGGTCAGTCATAATTATTAGAGTTCTTCCCCAGCTGCTTTTGAAGTTCTAACTATTCCGGATCCCAATAGATAAGGATATATATAGGACAGATTCAACGTTACTTTCTGTACATGAAATGGTGGCTCCAATGTAACTCACTCCAGTTGAGCGGATTTCGGTTCATGAGGTGGGAAAATTATGTAAATTCAATATCGAATGGGTTGCTACTACGTTATTTCTTATGAATTTGTGAAAAGTGAAAAAAAAATTATGTAAATTCAACGTCTAATAGGTTGCTACCACGTTATTTCTATTGAATTTGTGAATAGTGAATCAAAAGAAATTTAAGTTATTAGAAAGTAATGTGGTTCTCTATTTTTAGCCAGCCTTCATTCACGATGTCCTTGTTGGACTTTACATGGATTAAAATGACGTATATTGATATTTAATTATATTGTGTTATAACTTAGTTCTTAACTAATTTTTATCAAACAGTTTGTGCGTGTAGTGTAATGAGGAATTCTGTCACATGACTGATGTATATTTGAGTTTAGTACTTTGGGACTTGAGCAACAAAACTGGTGGAATAAAGTGAAGAGGGCTGTTTCTCTAGCCTAAAATCTAATTACCATACAATTCTAGACAATTAAATTCCAGGCTTTACTCAACATGTGGGCTTTGCCATGTCGGTTTGTGCTGAACTTTGGGGTGTTTTCATGAGCGTCTCCCTCGCTTGAGCTTTAGGTTATAAACAGATAGAGTTGGAGGTTGATTCTTTGGTAGTCATCAACATTCTCTCCTCTCCAGAACAACGTCAGGACATAAACAACTCCTTGATTCGGGCAATTCAGGAGTTGTTTACTAGAGACTAGATAGTTTGGAAGCAACATGTCTACCGGGAAGCAAATCACTGCGCGGACTGGTTGGCCAACTTCGCCCAATCTTTCCAATTTGGCATAACCACCTTTCAACACCCCCTATAGGGTGTCTCAATATCCTCCTTGAGGATATAGCAGGTATATCTTTTCCTCGTTTAAACGTTGGTGAGAAAGAAAAGAAGAGAGAAAGCACAAAAATAAAAAAGAAGATAGAGAGAGTGTTGTGGGTTTAGAGAGAAAAGAGGAGTTGAGTTAGGTTTTGATTTTTCCCAACCTTCAAGAGGGATTTTGAGAGTGATCAAGAAGGGAAAAATATAGAGGAAGATAAGAGCTTTCTTTTGAACCAAGCATTTCATCATTTGGAGAAGGTTTGAGGTCAGAGCATTTTAAGGCTTTGGATTGTTGGAAGGGTTTTATTTTCAAGAGCTTAGTAGATGCATGGGTCTAAGAGTTCTAGGATCAATTTATACATTAGTTTCTTTGGGTTCTCATCTGAAAATTTCTATTGATTTGGGAATTGTAATTATTTGATTTGGGAATTGTAATTATGTTAAAAAGGGAATCAAGAAGGACAAGAGGAGCAAGAGGAGAGGCATTCCTAAACAAACCACAATCAAGGACTTCAAGGTGGGTTTCACTTTTATAGTTAAGTAATAAGCCAATAAACGTTTTTTGTCAAGTAATGATAGCAAACAAATTTTGCAACTACCTCACTCATGGGTTTCACATGAGTTGTGTGATGATTTATGAAAAGTTGTTTTTAAAAATGATGCATGATTATGAAACCATACTTTTGAAAATAGTTTGTAAGGTATAACAAGCATGTAAAAAGCAAATTTTCAAGAAAATGTGCCATTTTGGGCATCAAGCTACAAGATTGTGAAACCTATGTGTTAAGTTGGTTTGTGGTAGTCCCTCAAGAACCGTCACGTGCACGTTGACCTAAGTATAGGCTTCTTCCGCCTGCCTGCTAGAGACATAGAGCTCCCTTAAGGATTCCCTCAAGAATTCATGCATATACAGGACCATTTCATTGGAAATGTGTAGTGTGTCATGTTTTGGACTTACCCAAACCATTTGATTTGTTTATGTGTTCATGACAAGTTGATATGAGTGATGCATTCATGATTTGCATACACATGAGTTTCTCCATTAAAAATGACTTATAAATATTTTTGCTTGTTACAAATTATAAAATTGTTACCCACGGGCTTTAAGCTCATCCCCAATCTCCTCCCACACATTCAGGTGATGAGCAGGATATCGAGTAGGTCAAGAGGCAAGGCAGCACTCCTAGTTTTTATTATTTTGTATTTGAAGCAAGTTTGTAAAGCAAGGCTTTAGTTGCATTTTGAGAAAATCATGTATCTTTTGGTATTTTGGAATTTTGATGTATTAATGTATTTGCAACTTGAAATTCCCACTAAAGCTATGTAAAACTTTCATCTTTTGATGCAAATAGTATATGTTTGCTTATTCACTCGTGAGACTCTTAAGTTTGTACGTTGAAATTTTCAAGTTTCATAAAGGAAAAATTCATTTTCTGACTTTAGGGAGAAATCTGGGTTAATCTAAGCTGATTTAGACAAATGTGTCTTCTAGTAAGTAGTATGTCTTGGTCCGTATAAGGGAAGATGTGCAAGAAGGGAGTTGTATCTTTTGCCTTCTTGCTTCTTCTGCGATGACATCATCTCTTTATGTATTTCTTTATGATGACGTTATCTCCTTTTGTGTTTTGCTTCGTCTGTGCTTTTACTTCTTCTGCTTTTTTGCTTCTTCTGTGATGACATCATCTCCTTCTGTGTTTTCTTTGTGATGATGTCATCTTCTTCTATGATTTGTATCGTTTATGTTTTGCTTCTTCTTCTTTTTTGCTTCGTCTGTGATGACGCCATCTCCTTCTGTGTTTTCTTTGTGGTGACATCATCTTCTTCTGTGTTTTATATCATCTGTGTTTTGCTTCTTCTGCCTTTTTACTTCTTATGTGATGACATCATCTCCTTCTATGTTTCTTTGTAATGACATCATCTTCTTCTGTGTTTTGTATCGTCTATGTTTTACTTCCTCTGCCTTTTTGCTTCTTTTGCCTTTCCACTTTTTCTGTCTTTTTGCTTCTTCTGCCTTTTTGTTTCTTCTGTGCTTTCAATTCTTCTGTCTTTTTGCTTCTTCTGTGTTTTTGCTTCTTCTATCTTTTCGCTTTTTTCTGTCTTTTTGCTTCTTCTTCCTTTTTGCTTCTTTTGTTTTTTTGCTTCTTATGTCATTTCGTTTCTTCTGTCTTTTTGCTTCTTCTGTGTTTTTGCTTTTTCTGTGTTTTTGCTTCTTCTTCCTTTTCGCTTCTTCTACCTTTTTGTTTCTTCTGCCTTTTGGTTTCTTCTATCTTTTCGCTTCTTCTGTCTTTTCGTTTCTTCTGCTTTTTCGCTTCTTCTACCTTTTCGCTTCTTCTGTCTTTTGCTTCTTCTGTTATATTTCCGACTCCTTCAGAAGATAGAATTCGACCTCAAGGTCTTCCTCAAAGTTGTAGGTTTCCAAGTCTTCTTTGAAATCGTCCTAAGAGAATATTAAACCGATATCCCTAATGACAGTTTTGCCAATTCTTCCAAGGCTGGTGCAAAATGATTAAGGTCGACTTCTGTTTGGTTATAGTCAAAGTAGGTTGTCTTGGTGGGGGCACGCCACCCTTGCGGGGCATGTGTCCAGATGTCACTTAGGACGTCAGGCTCGTGACTCACAAGGGCAGGATGTCCAACAGAAAAAGTCTATGTTCCTAGACATCCAAATAATCAAGGAGGATAAGTAACTGTTAGAGACAACCAACAGGGAAAAATAGTTAGAATCGGCAAAATTGGTAAAGATTCATTTGTGTCTATTGATAGTGTTTTACTAGTTGAAGGTTTAAAGCATAATCTGATTAGTGTAAGTCAATTATGTTATTCTGACTTTGAAGTATCCTTTAATCAAAATTCTTGTGTAGTTAAAAACAAGGACAGTTCCATATTCTTTTCTGCTAATAGACGAAACAATCTCTATAAGATTAACTTAGAAGATTTGAAAAGTCAAAATATTTCATGTTTTATATCAACGGATGAGGAAAAACTGATTTGGCACAAAAAGGTAGGTCATGTTAGTTTTAAACATATTTCCAAGTTGGTTAAACATGATTTGGTAAGAGGATTACTAAAAATAAGTTTTAACAAAGATTTCTTTTGTGAGAATTGTCAAAAAAGAAAATAAGTTAAAACATCTTTTTCTTCTAAAAATGTTGTAACTTCATCTAAACCTCTAGAGTTGTTACATATAGATTTGTTTGGTCCAACTAGAACATTAAGTCTTGGCAGAAAGAAGTATGGTCTCGTAATTATTGATGACTTCACTAGATTTTGTTGGATATTGTTCTTATCACATAAAGATGAATTTTTTAAATGCTTCAAAGTTCGTTCCAAAAAGTTACAAAATGAAAAAAGGAGTTTCAATTGCTGGAATTAGAAGTGATTATGGTGATGAAATTGAAAATGAAAAATTCAAATTGTTTTATGAAGAGAATGGAATTTTCCACAATTTCTCTGCTCCTAGAACTCCACAAAAGAATGGAGTTGTAGAAAGAAAGAATAGGATAATTTAGGAAATGGCAAGAACCATGCTATATGAAATGAATCTTCCTAAGTATTTCTGGGCAAAAGCTATAAATACAGCTTATTATATTCAAAATAGAATACTTTTGCAGCCTCTTTTAAATAAAACTCCATATGAGCTATGGAAAGGAAGGAAGCCAAATATCTCTTACTTCCATCCGTTTGGTTGCAGATGTACTATATTGAATACAAAAAAATATTAGATAAATTTGATTCTAAGATCAATTCAAGAATTTTTCTAGTATATTCGTTGTCTTCTAAAGCTTATAGAGTTTATAATCATGTTTCTAAATCTGTTGAAGAATCTATGCATGTCAAGTTTAATAATGATTTATAACTAGATAGAAGAAATGATTGCGACAATGAAACTTTATCTTCTCCCTTATTTGATAACATAGACGTGTCACCATCAAATGCTTCTCTTGATAAAGTAGAAGATATTCCTAAAAGCCTTAGTCTTAAAAAAAAACTGGAAGTACAAGTCCTCTCACCTAGAAAACCTGATTATAGGCAAAACTTCAGAAGGTGAGAACAAGGTCTAAATTTAGAAGAGAAGCAAATGTAGCTTTTATTTCTATGTTAGAACCTAAGAAAATTGATGAAGCTCTTCAGGATGAAGCTTGGATTTTAGCCATGCAAGAAGAGTTAAATCAATTTACAAGGAACAAAGTTTGGTCTTTAGTTCCTAGACCCTCTAATAAGTCAATTATAGGAACCAGATGGATTTTTAAAAATAAACTAGATGAATCAGGTAAAGTAAGTCATAACAAAGCAAGATTAGCAGCTCAAGACTATAATCAACAAGAAGGAATAGACTACAATGAAACCTATGCTCCTGTAGCTAGATTAGAAGCTATTAGGATTTTACTTGCATATGTTGTTTGTCATGATATAAAACTGTTTCAAATGGATGTAAAAAATGCTGCTTTGAATGGTTTTATAGATAAAGAAGTTTATGTAAAGCAACCTTCTAGTTTTGAAGATTTTGGTAAACCAGATTATGTCTATAGACTTTATAAAGTTTTGTATGGATTGAAACAAGCACCTCGTGCTTGGTATGATCGTTTAAGTTCTTTTTTTTAATTGAAAATGGATTTAGTAGAGGCCAAGTAGATAAGACTTTATTTAGAAAATGTATTAAAAATGATTTGATCATAGTACAAATTTATGTTGATGATATTATTTTTGGTGCAACTTTTAAGAAGCTATGTTCTAGTTTTGAAAATCTGATGAAAAGTGAATTTGAAATGAGTATGATGGGTGAATTAAAAATCTTTCTTGTTTTACAAATTAAGCAAACCGAAGAAAAAAAATTTATTCATCAACAGAAATATATCAAAGAACTGTTGGTTAAATATAAAATGAAAAAGGTAAAACTTATGTCAACTCCTATGTATCCTTCAAACCTTTTATCTAAGGATAAAGTAGGTAAGAAGGTCGATCAAACTCTTTTAAGAGGAATTATTAGTTCTTTACTTTACCTTACAGCAAGTAAACTTGATATACTGTTTAGTGTTTGTTTGTGTGCAAGATTTCAAGCAGATCCTAGAAAATCTCATTATATTGCTGTTAAAAGAATTTTGAGATACTTGTCACGTTCTACTGATCTTTGCTTAATGTATGAGAAAGGTAAAGATTTTAGGTTAATTGGCTACTGTGATGCTGATTATGCTAGAGATAGGATTGATAGAAAGAGTACAAGTGGAAGTTGTCACTTTCTTGGTCATAATATAATTTCTTGGTCAAGCAAGAGGCAAAGTTCAATTGCTCTATCTACTGCAGAAGCTGAATACATGTCAGTTGCTAGCTATTGTTCACAAATGTTATGGATTAAGTATTAGTTAGAGGATTATTCTATCTAAGAAGATCAGATTCCAATCTTCTGTGACAACACAAGTGCTATTAATCTCTCAAAGAATCCAATTCAACACTCAAGGGCAAAGCATATTAAAGTTAGACATCATTTTATAAGAGACTATGTACAAAGAGTTATCATTAATCTACAATTTGTTGAGACGAATCAACAATGGGCATATATCTTCACTAAACCCTTAAGTGAAGACATATTCAAGAAAATCAAATGAAACTTGAATATGGCAATGTTAAATGACCATTCGTCTGACACTTCATGACCCAGACGATTCGTACAGAAGAAGATGAAAATTTGTAATTTTTAAGTAAAATAGTAACGGTAAGTTACGAACGGTAAATTTTTCAAGAGTATGTATAAAAAAGAAATCTTCTCAAGATTCTAAAACACCTTACACTCTAGAATTTTCTTGAAAAGCTTTGAAAACAACTTGTTTAGTGCTCTCAATGAAGACGATTCAACACTCTGTTCTAAATTTTAAGTTCTTATTTCATATCTTTATCTTTATATACTAACCTTGCTTCGTTAAGCGAAATACATTTGTGAGTTTAGTATTTATTTGTTACAGATTAAAGATGTTGAAATCTCTTATCTATATGAGACATATCTATTTCACTTCCTTGAAAAAAATTAGATGGCCATCAAACCAGGAATTGAAGCAGTTGGCTGAAAAAATTTCTTCAACATCCATGAGACGGTATATTTAAATGAAATATATGAGTTCCAGAAGAATGCAAAGGAGTTGGACAACACCTTAGTATCAATGGTAAATGGGTTGTCGATTATAGTCATATAAGATTCTATCGAGAAGGCTATTATTAGGTGTCCAAGTATTGGAGCAAAACTGTTTAACAATACAAAATAGATCGCTCAAGGTCGTGTAGACAAAGTTAACATCAATCGATGACTATAGGATGCAATAATCTTAGAGTCAAGAAGTCTTCAATCCTCATTATGAAGACTAGGGTTTTTTAGTCACTTCTTATCCACTATATTCTACTAAGAGTAGGCTCAAAGGACTTGATGACAATGAATGATGAACACTATTTGTTTCATCTACTTACTCACCAACCCATTAATCTTCCGTTCTTGATTTTGAAGTATATGATAAAGTCTAAGGAGAACTATTATGACTCTTTACCTTACGGTATGCTATTGACAAGATTCTTCAGAGAATCTGGAATCTACTTAATAGAGGTAACATAGTTAAGATGAATATGAAGAGTGTTATTAATGCATCTACTGTTCACAAAATGGGAATTAAGATTGAAGCTGAAGTGGATATTGATTTTACACCAAAAGCAAAATCTGAGGGGGAGCTTATAGTAAGACGAAGCAAGAGTGAACATGTTAGAGGGAGAAAAGCAAGGTTCATCAATCAACTCATCAAGTGTCTTTGAAGAGGAAGGCTAAGGCGCTCCAATCAGAAAAGCCCAAACAATCAAGAAGATCACCAAGATTATTGACCTTATGACAACAAAACCAGAAGAAGCAGAAAGTTTTGATTCTTGGTGGAGATTCTGGGAAGCAAGAGCAACAACAGTAGTCTACCAAATCAATTGTCTCTATCTCTCAAATTCAATTAACATAGTTATCTAGATAGACAGAGATAAGAAGGAAGTTAGTATTTGAAAGGAAGAAGCCTCAACAATAATGCAGAAGAACAAAAGAAGATGAAGCTTAGTCAGAAAAAGGTTTCTTCATCTGATGTTCCACAAGTGGCACAGACAGTTGAACACCATCTATTACTGTACAACCCCCCTCAACCAATCAAGAAAAAAGATTTGAAAATGAAGGTCATAGAAGAATCAGTACTTGATCGAAACAGAAGTTCAATTATTATCAGAGAACTTTCTAAATAGCAATCAAGGTACAAGTTGAGCCTATACCAATAAACGATCAGACAATACATCTTCTCAGTCATGAAGAACAAAGACTATATAGTATTTTGCGAGATGAAAAGTCAGAACCATATCTAATGAAGATTACAAAAGATAGTTATACAATCTATCCGATAATAAACAGGACAACAATAAAGATTGTACCAGATGTACAACTAAGATGTCCAACCCCCATAATAAATGAAGGAAAAGGGAAGACGAAGATGTTTCCTTAAGGGTATGAAGATGATCTTACAGAAGAATAGATTCTAGTGGCAATGAAGAATATAGACAATGCATGTCAAGTAGCAATGAAGGGTCAAAAATGGGACCTAAGATAGGTACAGATGAAGTCAAAGGAAAAAATAGACTAATGGAAAAAGACAGATGAATGGGGAAAATTGTTATAACCTTCCCTACAGATATCAGATTAAGGTATTCTTTATATGTTTAGAAAGAGAAAAACAAGACATACAACTTTCATATAGACCTTGAAGAGAAATTCTATCATTTGAAGGGTCAAAAATGGGACAATAGATAGGTACAGATGAAGTCAAAGGAAAAAGCAGACTAATGGAAAAAGACAGATGAATGGGAAAAATTGTTATAACTTCCCCTAAATATATTAGATTAAGGTATTATTTATATGGTTCGAAAGAGAACTTCAAGATCTACAACTTTCATGAAGACCTTGAAGAGAAAGTCTATCATTTTAAGGGTCAAATGGAACTGAAGATAGGTACAAACGAAGTCAAAGGAAAAAGCAGACTAAGGGAAAAAGACAAATGCATTGGGAAAATTTCCATAGCTTTCCTAAAGATATCTGATAAAGGTGTTCTTTATATGGTTAGAAAGAGGACTTCAAGGTCTACAACTTTTGTGAAGACCTTGAAGAAAGATTCTATCATCTGAGGGGTCAAAAATGGAGCAGAAGATAGAAGATGGCAAAAGACAAATGACACATCAACAAAACATAGATGACACGTCAACAAAACACATAAGAAGACACATCAGCAAAGCACAGAAGAAGGCACATTAGCAAAACACAGAAGAACACATGTCAGCAAAATACAGAAGAAGATAAAAGAAGCAAAATATAGAAGAAACAAAAAGTAAAAGATACATCTTCCCTTATAAAGACCATAACTTTCAGCGTAGAAGTCTAAAATTTTCATACTATATATCATTGGAAAAGCAGAAGGATAAGCTACAACTTTACAGAAGACAACTTTAGCTAATTTTGTCTCAAATGAGTCTAGATTTACCCCCAAAGTTGGCACACGAAGTCAACTCCTAGCAAACATGGATCTTGAAATGAATAACTACAAAAGAAATATGCACATACACCTGTGGAACTTTTCAGTTCTAACTCTTTTACCAAATCAACCAAAAGCTCATACATAACTTTAATTACATATTAACATTATCAACAAAAGCTTAACACAAATACAACATACATAAGATGCTCAATGTTTTAACATGCTTATAAAGCTGTCCCAAAATGATTGAACTTAGTTACAAAAGTTTCTAATATCTTGGAGCTTCCGATGCCTTGCAAGGATTGTTAACTTTCTTGTTCTGCACCTGAGGAGGGAATAGTAGGGTGAGCTACACAACTCAGTGGCTAATATATTTATAATCATTAGCAATTGACCAAAGTCAAGCATATGTACATATATATATACATATATATTCAGCAATTTAAGCATTCATTAATCTAGCTCAAAAAAATTCATAACATATCACACTCAAAATGATTCATACTTAGCAATTTAATTATGAAATGCACAAACCAATGGCTCGAGAGTTCCATGGAACGAAACAGAGAAACCAACATTTGTTCCATGAACAAAACGAGTACAAATTCTTAGGATCTCGTGGCCTCAAGTGGGCAGTCGGGAGAAGGCTATGGGTCAACATGTACGTGACTAACGAAACGGGTTCCTCTCTTACCCAAACAAAAACACATAATCATGCTCACAATCATTTTATCAACTACTCAAACTTTCATGCTTTTCTTATTTTTATCTAACTCAAATGTTATAACCTTTTTCAAGGAATAACATAATCACTATACATTTTCAAACATTCACAATGATTTCAATTTCTCGCAAATCAATTTCAAGAAAAAATAAAATACACATACAAAGGCAAGAATTTGCCCAATTACATGTTACCTATAAATACATTACCCACCTAATTAGCTAGCGAAAACCAAGTCAAGCTTGCCTTTCCCCTTGCTCTTGGTTAGGATTTCCTTGGTTCCATACAATAACCAAGGTTCCATTCAAACAACATTCCAATAAAATTAAAAAATTACAAAAATTTCAACCAAACACAAATTAAACTCAAATCTAACTTACCCATAACCCATATAGGTTAGAAAACCCAAGATCTAGTTTAGAAACCCTAAAATTTGTTGGGTTCTCCTAATCCATCTTCTTCCCACACAAACTTTTCCATTCTCTATACTAACTCTTTTCCTTTCTAACTCCTTCTTCTACAGCGCAACTCATTCGTTTAATAAAGAAAGAAGGAAAGATGGTTAACCTACCTTAAGAAGTTTGATTCTCTTCTTTCCCTTTTTTTTTCACCCAAACCTTTCTCCTCTCTTTCTTAATTTTGTTTTCTCACCCTTCTCCCTCTTTCATTCACATTTTTCTCCTCTTAACAAGCAAAACAACACATTCTTTTTCACTTTCTACCCTTAGTGAGCCCAAAAAGTCCATCTTACCCTTCCTTATAAGCTTATGCTCTTTTATGCTTAAGTGATCTCCCAAAAATATTTTTGAACATCCTTATTATATTAATACTTTAATTTACACTTACCCATTCAACAAATCCTACTAACCTTGACATAAGTATAGTTTCAAAATTAAATCTATCAAAACTCCAAAATTATTTTAAATCATGTTTACTTTAAAGAAAAAATTTTCTAGAGTCCAATAACATTACTCATCGATTTAAGTGAATTGTTTTGTAATCATCTGAACTGGTAAAGAAATTCAAGAAGATTCTAAAGATTAATATCTTTGACAATTTAACACAATTTAACCCCCTTCTTGTGTATTTTACATATTATAGGTGATTTCTATATTAACATATGATTTACTTCGATGAATATAAAAGCAAAATTAAATAAAAGAAAATAGAAACAAAAATAAACAGAATGAATTAAAATAAAATAAAGAAAAATGTCTACAATAATAAAATAAAGGTTTTCTTAAAATCACTATCCCCAAAAACAACGTCAAATACTTGATTGACTCTTTTTGAGTAGTCGATATTGTAATAACTGCAAGTGCATAGTGTAGCTGTAGCAAGGACTGGAAGTACAAATCGATCGCATAAAGAGAGTGATTACTAGTAATTACCTTTTTCCTAATATCTAGCTTATAGACTGGTTTTGGATTTTAATAAAAGAAAAAAACTAAAGTAAGTAAAATAAAATAAGCATCATTATTGAACACAGAATTGGGAATTCACTCAAAAGTTATTGACAACAATAATTAGTATCTAGGTTTTGAATCCCCCTAAACCCATAATAGATTTATCTTTTTATTACAATTTTTTATTAATTTATTAAACCACAGAGATTCCTATGGTATGCTAATAACTAACCTTGCGTCTACTAACAACTAATTATAAGTTTCTCAACTGAATTACTCATGTTAAAGTTTATAAGATTGCTTTACCAATTTGTGAATCCCTCTATTAGGTTTGACCATAATTTGAAATATTTACGTCATCCTATCTCTAGGGTTGCAATGAACTCCTTCCAATTACATTAGATTTATTCATGAATATAATTTCTTAATCTCTATATATGAAATAAGATTATGATCCAATATTCTTGGGGATATTAAAACATGAATAAAACATGTAATTAGATCACATTATAACAATTAAACCAATTGCATTAATAAAAGAATCAAATCATATCAAAGTGTTAACATAGGTTCATCTAACCTAAAAACCAACAAGATGTTTAGTTACACAATATCAAACACGAAATCTAATATGTATTGAAAAAAAAGAACTAAAAACAGTGGTTTCATAATTCTAAATCTCCCTGAGTGTCTTTTATCAAATATTGTTATGATGTAGAGGTTTGATCTTGTATTTTGACGGATCTTTCGATGAATTCTTTATATTTTCTGCTTCTCTGAATTAAAATCACCCCTAAAGAATGATCTCCATATTTAAAATCACCTCCTAAAGTCTCCTCCCCCATCAATTACTTTTAAAATTTTTCTTTTAGATTGAATTCAAGTTACTAATGCACGGTAGGTTGCACAGTCGTGTGATAAGTGTAAATTGCATCATGTTAAGACATAGTTTAAAATGTGTTTACTTGTTAAATCAATCATATAGTGTGTGTTTAGATTAGAATTGTGTTAGTTTGTTAATTATTTATGTTTTAAGTGTTTTAAGGGTTAGTATAAGCTTTTGAGCATAAATATATGTTTTTTGAGGTACCTTAATATGTTTGTTCGTATTTTAGGGTTAACATCGAAGAACGGAGGAGTTTTTGAGGCATTCAGGGTGAAACAGTGGCACACAATGTTGGCTTTTTTGGCCACAATTATAACAAAAGCTCATGGAATGGCCCATGATCATGGCCTGCATGCCACGATCATTATAGAAGGCTCAGATGTAAGTCACAATCGTGGCCTGCAGGGCCACGTTCATGGCATGCATTAAGAAGACGCACAGACATTCACAAACGCCAAATTTTGAGGGATTTTTTAAAAATTTCAAACCTAAAAAAAAACCTTAGGGTGACGTAAAACATAAATGAGGATAAAAAGAACATAAAGAGGAAGAGAAAATGAAGTTATTTTGCATCAGCCACCTTGAGAAAGCCTAGAAAGAGATCATTAAGATATAAAGGAAGAGAAGAAGGAAGAGAGAAGAGGAGAAGAAGTTAACTCAAAGTACTTCCTAGATCAGGAGGTTTCTCAATGTCGTTTCCTCCTGTCATCCATTTTAGAATGTATTTCCTATTCTTTTCAATTTTATTATTATACAGAATTGGGTTGAACAGTTGATGAGAGGATCTAGAATGTTCAGAATGTTATAAACTTACCTTCAAAATTTTATTTTTGAATTAATGAGAATCTGAATTTTTATATATTTATTTGATATTGTTGTGGTTTGATTTTGCTATTGCAAAATTCAAGAATGATCTAAAATGGCGAATTGAATAAAATGATTAAATTGGGCTTACAAGAGTTAGGTGATTTAATAGAAAATAGAATTAAGTTAAATTGATGATTTATACAGAGAGAGATCTTATATAGGTTTCCTATAGTTTATTAAAGAGCGTCAATACTAATTAAGATTTTAGATAGGTTGTGAATTCAGAGATTGCAACCTCTATAATTATAGGTTGTGAATTGAGAGATTGCAACCTTCATAATTATAGATTATGAATTGAGAGATTTTAACCTCCATAATTTAATTAGGGTATATGATTTAGGGTTAATGGTTATAACTCAAGAGAGAGTAATCAACCCTAGGATAGTCTAGTACCAACAATCCAATAATTCATAATTAGTTAGGTTAGCATTAAGGATAGGTAAAATTTCCTTTCTCAATTGGAAATTTCCTTCAGTTGATTCTTGGGTGTGTTGCAAATTGCTTAAAAATTAGTGTTTTCTTGTTTGATTCTTAATTTGATTGATTGAATTAAATTCTTGTATTAGTTTCATTGCATCTTGAATTTTTGTTATTTATTTCTAGCTTTAGATTTTAGGATTATATTGGTGCCCTCCTCGTGGGATTGACACCTTTGGTACTACGTTAATAAACCATGTGCTTAGATTATCAAGAGTTAATAATTAAAACATACATATAAAAAAGTGTCTTTTATATTGAATTAAAGTTAGTAATGCACGGTAGGTTGCGCAGTCTTGCATCAGGTTATGCATAACCAAATTCCTTGAATATCACAAAACTGTACGACTTAGAAGATGTGCAAATCTATATGCACAATTGTGCATCCCTTCTATATGGAAAATCTTTGTTTTACGCCATGTTTTCATCCAAATTCTTCTCCTTTAAGGCAATTTTACCCTGCAAACACACTTGGAAGGCATTAAGTATCGAATATATTATCAAAGTATAAAATATCAAGCAAAAATGCATCAAATATGAGGTATAATATGATCAATTATGCATCTATCATCTTTAAATTGTAATTTCTATTGAAAGTTGATAGTTGTAGGATGCATGATGTTTTAGTAGGCAGTTTAGCATGTTTCTAGGTGTTAATTAGATATATTGTGCATGTTTAGGAATATAATTGTGTAATGTGAGTGCCTATTTATGTTTTTGAATGTTATGTGGGGTAAAGCTAGTTGTCGAGCTTTAATTTTGTGTATTTGAGGTGCCTTGATGTACTTGTTAGTGTTTGAAAGCAGATATTAAAGAACGTAGGACATTTAGAGGAAGCTCGGAAGAAGACCCTAAGGCCACGATCATGATAGAAACATTTTGTGGGAGTAACGATGGTGGCCTATTCTACCATGATTGTGATAGATCATGGCCTGGTCTACCACGATTGTGGCTTGTAAGACAGCAGACGCAGATGGGTTTCTAAAACTCAACTTTGCGGGGGTTATTTCGGATTTTTAGGGCTTGGGCAAAACCTAAGTTTTGTCCTAAATAGAAAATTACTATAAAAGGAAAAGAGAAACAACACTAGAAGGCCTCCATTCTTGCCACTTTTGGAAGAAGCTAAGGAAGAATAAGCTTGTAGAGAAAGAACATGAGAGAAGAAGGGGATATACTTTGGGTTCTTCCACTGTCAATCCTTTCAAGTTATACTCTTTTCTTTACTTCTCTTACTTCTTCATATGATGTATGAGATAGGATTGATGATGATGAATCTTGAATTAAAGATTTTCTAACTTTTCTTTAGGGATTTGTTCTTGATATAATGTTAATCTAGTTATTTTTGTGTTAATTCATCTGGGTGTTATGAAATTTGTTGTAATTGCATGCTTCGGTAATAAATCAATAGAGTGAACTGAATGTAAAATGATTGGGTTGGTAAATGAGAGTTAAACAACCTAATAGACCACACAAATAATCAAATCGATAATTATATAGAGATATATCTTATGTGAGGATCCAATTGTTTAATTGAATGCTTAAGATCTGATTAGGTTGTGGGTTGATTGTTAATCAAGCGATTACATGTTTGATAATGCTACTTATTTAGGGTTTATTAATTAGGGATTATAACTTAAGAAAGAGTAATCTACCCTTTGATAGTCTAGAACTGATACCACATTAACATAAAAGCGACTAAATTATCATTAATGATATGAATCCCCTCTTCCATAATTTGTTAGTGTTCCTTGGTTGAAATTCAATTGTCAATTGCTGGTGAGCAATTTCGATTTCTTGTGTGTTAACTTTATAATTTAATTTTCAATAAATTCATATTCACGAATTTAATTTTCTATTTAGTTTTTATTTTCTTTTTAATAATTCTTTTTGGTATCAGATTACTTAGAATTAGATTAGTTCACCAACTTTTCGAGGGATCGACACATCATATACTACATTCTTGACCCATGCACTTGTAGTATATTAAGGGTTAAGAATTTGTAAAACTTGTATCTCAATTTGATCAATAAGTGTGCCTATGATCATGCCAAGTTTTTTTAACTTCTTTTTTATTCCAATCATCTAATCCAAAATTGCAAAATAAAATATTTTTATCCTAAACCTTCTTGATCATTCCTTGATTAATGGTGATATTATGCTTTTATTTCAAATTGTTGAATTTAAATTATAGGCCAATTCTTTTCTTAAAAATATTGAAGTTGAATGTATTAAGATAATATAGAGGATTTGAAGGATAAAAATTAGGCCAAATTATTATATATCATAATCATTTTCTTTTCCACAAGAAAAATAATTTTATTTTTCTTAAATTAATAAGAAACAAATCTTAGTAAGCATTAAACACATACAAAAACATCAATCAAGATTCTTTATTATTCATTTAACTATTAAGCATGTATTTACTTCATCAAATTATAAATCAATCCAATTCACTCCATAATTCTTTAAATTTCCACTGAATTTACACCTTTCCACTTAATGCATAAAGTGCATATACATGAAAAAAATGCTAAAGCCTTTAAACATTTTAATACCCCTTATCAAGAAAATAATAAAATTGAATAACATAGGAACATTTAGAAGTTTGTTTGAAAATTCATATAACCTTTCAATGTGGAAGAAAACACCTTTTCATGAATAACCTTGGTTACTCAATTAGGTCACCATCTCAATGACTATTGGCACCAATCTTTAACTTTGACCTTTTTATTGGTAGAAAGCCAGCAAAGTGAAATTATTTATGCTCATCTATAAATATACTAATATTGTTATTTTTCATATTTAAGGTAATGAAAATGCTTAAAAAGAATTTGTATTTAACTTAATCATTATACATATTATACACAAAGTATCATAATGAAAATCAAGTATCCATTCTTAAAATTAATGAACTAAATTGAAATCAAATTAATTATCAAAACTCATAACTATTTTCCCAACTAAATCAAATCACAGTCACTAAAAAATTACAATGAATCATCTTAGTCAACATCTTTTTTTCTAATTCCCAAATTAGTCATTATTAAGATAATTATAACAAAATTAACAAGCTTGACTACTATATCCCTCCTCCATACTTTAAGTTGTACACTATCTTTAATGTGAAAAACATGCAAGAGCAATGAAAAATATGGAAAACAATAGGAGGAGGTGAGGATAGCTAGTACTCCCTTGATAGTAAAAGATTTTCAGCCTTATTCAATCTCATTAACATCCATCTAGAACTAGTGAAGTCTTCTTTAGCATTATGTATCAGGGTGATGTTGCCTTCAAAGCTTGTAAAACTCCATCAAATCTCAACTCATAATTAAAATTAGAACCATAAGACAAACTATCAAAACAAACTATACTAGTAATGAAAATCATACAACCTACTCAATTAAAGAAAAAACACCTAATTGGTGGGTTGCCTCCCAACCAGTTCTTCTTTAACTTGCTTCTACCTATCATTCCAAATAAGGGTTCATTAGCCTACCAATAGGCCATATGATGCAATATAATAAGGCTATATGGTTTCAAGTTAATAAGACTAAGTATATGGTATCAAATTAATAAGACTAAATATGTTAATTCCTTTTTATTAACAAATTGTCAATATAACAAGGAATAACAAAATTCTCTAGATCTTTGACTGACTAACATTTTTTCTAAGAAGTACGACCATTTTATACTTAAGATGATTATCCTCAATAGCCTCATTATTTGGCTCCTTTTATTCATCTTTCGCTTTCTCCTCTTCCTTCTCTTCTTAAAAAATAACTTTTTCCTTTTCTTTAACCTCTAGGTCCCATCCACTCTTCAAAGTTATCTTATCAATTTTTCCCTTATCTTTACCTCAGTTTATCTAGGCAACGCACCTACTACTCATTGGAAAGAAGCTCTATAAGTTGTCCAGTTGGAAATCCTATATTATGGGAAAAAAAAGGAAAACTTTTTAATTTTATGGAGGTTTGCCATAGTTATAGAAATGGATTTCATAATGAGCTCTTTAAGAAATCAATCAACCTATTTCAATTGTAGTTACAAAATCTGGGTGAAACTTTATTGCTCTATGCAAAGTGGGGATAATTACTCTACTCTAGATTATAAGTATTTCCATATAAGATATTTTAAGGTCATTTCTCTATAAAAATTGGTTGCTCCCATTTTTAGATCCTTAAGCCTTACATTTATAATTAGGGTAGCCACCACCACGAATGTCATAACACATCATTGATAACACTTAAGCTTCCACATAAAATACAAATTTGCATCTCTTTCCAAGCTTCTAATGTTGCCATAACCGATCGAACACTATAATCCTCTAGAGAATATTGTCATCTCCATCCTTCCATTATATTTGGTAGTTATAGCAATGAACACCCAAATCTTAAGAACGAGCAAAACATAATATTAAGAAAAAGAGCTCTAAGGATAAATACATAAACATAAACAAAAAAGAAAAAAAAACTATCGAAAAGGAAAATGACTAATTTTAAAAAAACTTTCTTCCTAATATTATAGTGCTCAATAATGGCTCCCAAAAAATGGTTGAATTATTTTGCCACAACTACATAGTGTATCTATGCTAGCACTAATAAGTACAAGTCCACTCCACGAGGGCTAGAATTACTAGTACTAACTATCTCTTTATTATCTAGTTTAAGAAATTATTGCAATGGTGATTGACCAAATTTAAATCTAAAACAACAAACTAAAATGAATAAGCATAATTGACTAACTAGAACATAAATTTAATGGAGGAAAAATAAATAAAGATAGATGTACCCAAATTATGAATCACCTTAGGACTTCTTATGAAAATAATACTTTATACATTAATTTAACCTAAAGTTCATTAGACCATAAAAACTCATCAATTATATTCATATCTTTCTTAAGATTACTAACAACTAATCCTTAGTTGATTAATAGAAATATCTTCTTGATGAAAACTCCTAAAATTAAAAAAGCCGTACACATATTCAAACTCTTCATATACATTTCTGGGCTGTTACTTTTGGTCTGTGGTGTCTTAATTTGCTTGATATGCTGCTGGAAATTATAGTGGGTATAATGGTGTAATAGCTTGTGTTTGATTCTGTCGCTGGAATAGATCAATTGGGAGGTAGGTAGGATCCATTATGGTAGTCTTGTTGTGGATAGGAGTTAAGATGTTGGACCTTATGACCCATTTTGGTTACTAAGGGTTGTTGGTGTGGAACCCTAGCTATGTATATAACTTTATTATTTTTGTATAACATTTATTCTGATTTACCAAAAAAACTCCTAAAATTGCATTAATTGATTTATTTATTCCTTTATTAGGTTCGACTATAATCCAAAAAATTTATGTTCTAGGGTTGCATTTTTCAATTATGCTATATCTATTTATACAAAGGATTTCTCAATCTTAACCAAATGAAATCAAATATGAATTAACATACTGGCAACATTAATTCAAGAATAATAAAGAACACATAATTGAACCTCAATGAAACTAAAATATAAATTATATTAAAATGAAATTACTATACTATCCATCATAAGGTTTATCTTATCTAGTTACTAGAATGAAATACTTAACATCAAAATTAAAGAAAAAAAGAATGATGAAACCCTTTTAATCTTCAAGAAATTCACTTTAAATCGATGAAAATACACTCTAAAGACATTTCCTTGCTTGTTCTTTATTCTTTCTACCATTCTATTTTGTGTAATTATATCTAACAAACTCCCTTCTACTTTACCCTTCAATTTGCCTTTTATTGTTTAAAAGTTAGGTTTTCGAGCGGTACATAGATAAGTACAAAGTAATGCACTTGGTTGTATACTTAAAAAACATGAGATTTAAATCTATATCAAACACATACATAACTATGAGCCAAAATGTGAACACAGGAAAGTACGCAGGTTTGTATTTTTACAAATGGATGTGTTCTTGGCTGTGTAACTCAATAACATTTCAAAAAAACTTGTCTTCATGACCGTGTTGATTGAAATTCAGGAATAATAAAGAAGAAAAGTAAGTACATGACCATATACTTTTCCTACAACATCATAACGTGATGGAAATATCACTAAATTGCTCCAAACTGCTCGAAATTTTTCCTTCTTCTCCAAGTTAGTGAATTACGACATGAAATTAAATTTAACTAAATTAAGTACCAAAAAATAAAATAAATCAAATAAATTAGCCAAATTCACTATATATAAACTTAAAAAATGAACAATTAAGCACTTATTATGTAGTTTCTTCAGATTTTTTTCCCTCTTTTAAATGTTAAACTTTAATGTACTATACTACTCTAGATCAACTTTACTACTTCCTTTATGACCTCTAACTTGTCCTACACAAACAATTTTATAATATACATAGCACAATACAGATGGAATAACCTTTCACCAATCGTTAAGCTCATAACCTAAAATTTTGTTCTTTAATTTTTATACCATAACTTCATTTGTGCTACACTAATCTCAAATCATGGTTAAAAGCTTGGAGTCAATGATTCAATCTTTAAGCAATCTATTATAACATTTATCAATATTTCATTGTATACTTATTGGCACATAAATAAACATATTATTTAAAAGTATGAAAAATATCAATTATAACATAATCAATATATAAATGATAAAAATATTAAAGAATACTTGAACATGTATTTAATATTATTTTCTTTTTATCATCATAAATCGTGAAGATATCTTTTTTATAATAGTCTAAGTTGGCATCATAATGGTCAGTTGGAGTGAGGTAAGAACATCCTACATCTTTTACTATCAAGAATGGAGAGTGGTTGTTCACACCAATGGTCATTTTAAATATTGAAAACTTTGGTTTGTTTCTATCCTAACTTGTTGAAGTCATTTCATTCCTCCCTCTCATTGGGTTAGGGATAAAAAATGATTGACCTTTTAATACCATCTTATTTCTAATGCATAACTTCACATATGTCTTCAAATGAGAGGTTCCAGCTTTAAAGTCCTTAACCATCATCTTGTGATAATACCTACATTCAACTTTTTCAACTCTATCCCTTGATCAATCCTTGTTGAAGTGATCCTATGCTTCTTAATGAACATATTCCTTCAGGTTTAATCATTTCTTCGGTTGGTATTGGATTAGAGCTCTTTGTTGATATATTGTCACTTGGTATTATATTAGAGCTCATTTTTTGTATATTGTCTGGGTATTGAATTAAAACTCTCCACTGAAGGAATATGCTCATCCATCTAAAATAGTCAACATATATGAGCATATAAGTTATTCATGGGCATTTATATATATATACATACAATTTAATAAGCATTTAACATGTATACATACTAAATTTAATAAGCATATAAGTTATCCATAGACAATTGTAAGTATATATACACTTTAATGAATATTTACATGTATACATACTAAATTTAATGAACATTTACATGTATATAAACTAGCCGACATAATTAACATAAATGAGATAATTATTTTGAGGAAAAATAAACTAGAACTTACATCAAATATTTATAATATGCATAATCATGTGTAAAGAAGAAATTAGAGTATATTCATAAGGAAAGATAGTAGGTTATTTGAATAATCCATGATTTCATCCATAACTTATTCTAATTAAATTATTCATCAAATAATCCATTCATCCATAAATAAAAATATCTTAGAATTCATGAAGAGAAATTATTAAGCATTTATGATAATAAAATTTTCTAATACACGTCTTTAACGCTTACAATAGATGCACTAGCATCATTTTCATGTTTTCTAATGATATTCTCTATTTTTGGTCCTTGTTTGTTCATTCCTTTTATGTTAACTAACACTTTATCTATTTTAGTTACAGTAGATTTCTCATTTACCAAAAAAAAAAGGTTAAGCTAATAAGAAGTAAAGGGATATATAATAGATATCCTTTTTAAGATGAATAAGGAAGCAAAAATCAAAAAGCCCTATATTG
Organism: Erythroxylum shatona; assembly: GCA_027568895.1. Taxonomy (NCBI): domain Eukaryota; kingdom Viridiplantae; phylum Streptophyta; class Magnoliopsida; order Malpighiales; family Erythroxylaceae; genus Erythroxylum; species Erythroxylum shatona. The sequence continues at coordinate 20,544,008 of JAOSBK010000206.1, read as the reverse complement.
CATATATGTGTGTGTGTGTGTGTGTTTCCATATTAGAAAAAAGTCTTATTCTTGACCTCAAAACTAATTTAATAAGTGCTTGTTTAAAATGCTCCTTCCCTACATACAAAAGAAGGGTCTCTTTTTCATAAAATTTTAGAATATATGAGACTTAGGAGAAATAAAAACAAAAAGAAAATAACATGATTCCACGAAAGTTTCTCATCCAAAGAGGAAAATGTTAAAAGTAAGGACAAAAGTTATAAGGTTGATTTTCATTTATAGATAAAAAAGCAATGTCTAGGTGATTACATATACATACCTTATTAAAAAAATATCTAAGGCAAACTCATCATCCACGATTATTCACATAATCATGCTTCTTATATATAACTACTTTAGATCCTATTTTTTCCACTCTCCATTAAACATTAAAAAGGGAAAAAACAACCATCAATAGACAAGAAAAATGGGGAGAAAAAGATAATGAAAAGGATTAGGCCATTTTTGTTTGGAAGCATGATTAGAGGAAGGGATATTATAAAAGGTTTTAATGAATGGAAAACAGAAAAAAATGGTTGATTAGAGACTCTTTTAATATCAAAATTGATTTGTCATAAGACTATTTGGATAAATTTCAAGAACTCTAACTTGCTTCTTTCTATTCTCCTCTTCTTCTTGATTTTCACTTAGCAATATAGAGAAACATTTGCAATAACAAATTATGTTCACACATTTTAAGTGTTTAGATCAAAGTAATAAAGTTAACACATACAAATAAAACTAAACTTCTTTACATCAAAAGGATAGATCCTTAATTTGCCTTACAATGTGATTTTTTAAAGAGTAGGATATAATCACATCTAAGTTTTTCTAATATTAGTCAAAGCTAATATCTTACTACTATCAATTCTATAATTTTTGGATTTGATATATGTTTCACATGTTCAAAGGATTAGGCATTATAATACATAAAAACTTACTCAAAATTTAAAAAAAAACATAACAAAGAGAAGAAAGGGTTACTGGCTGTTAGAGGCAAATAGAGGTAGATGGGAGAAAAGGTAAGGAGGAAAGGAAGTTAATAGGTAGAGATGGATAACAGCAGAGGCAAAGATCGAACTATTGTATACAAACCACAGTGAACTCTTAGTTGGAAACTAGAGAGGGACTTTGTTTCCATATTAAATTAGCAAAGTGATGTCATTTTAATATGGACACATCGACATCAACAATGTTGAGCAAAATAACATCATTTTGCCTATCATAAAATGGCATCATTTAATAGAGAATTTGAAGTAAAGGTTCTAGCTATATCTGGTCAAACATGTATGCCTAACTCCAAGTTCATCTTAAAACCTTAAAATAAAAAAGGTTGAGCTTAGCTCAAAGTTTGGTTAAATTGGGATGGGCTTGTTGACTTTGGTCGGGGCTAGGTTGGGCCTGAGGAAAAATGTCAAGCCTACTAATATGTTTACAAGAATATAAGATAAATCTTGATGATGAAGCTGATGATGATGGAGAATTGATATACTTTGCTTTCTTTACCTATTTTTAACCTATGACATTAGAAAAAGTAGTCTAAAGTCCTAAATGGAAAATGGTTATACATGAGGAGGTTAAAATAATTAAGAAGAACAATATAAGAGTTCTTACTAATCTCCTATAAGGGCATAAAGTTCTTAATGTGAACTAGATTTTCAAAGCAAAAATGAATTTAAATGACAAGGTGGAGATACATAAGTCAAGATTGGTGATAAAGGAATTTGATCAACAATTAGGATATGACTATCAAGAGGTGTTTTCCTTATTTGCACAAATAAAAACTTTCAAACTTATAGTGCTTTAGCTACACAAAATCATCAAAAGATACATCAAACAGATGTAAAGTAAGCTTTCCTAAATGGCCCACTTAAAGAAGATGTGTTTGGCAAACAATATCTTGGTAATAAGTTCCAGGAGCCTAGAATAGATGCGCTAATTCTTTCTTTCTTAAGACCAGCTTTAATAAATGTTCTTAAGAGCATGCATTGTATGTGAAGGTTAATAATTACAGTGATATTCTAATGATGTGTCTATGTATTGATGATTTAATATTTACAAGCAATGAGTCTAACACGAATGAAGCTTTTAAGAAATATATAATACAATAATTTGAACATGCTAATCTTGGCCTAATATCATATATCCCTGGTATTGAAGTGGTTTAAAGGGATGATAGGAATTTTTATCTCTTAAAAGAGATATATTATTGAACTTTTGAAGAAATATTAAATGCTAAATTGCAATCCTATAAGAACCCATATGAAGATAGATGTAAAATCAACAAAGAAAGGAGAAATGTCACGTGTTGATTCAATGTATTATAAGAAAATCGTAAAAAGTTTGAGATATCTCACTTAGACAAGGCACTACAAGAAAATTGTGTAATAGCGACGGAAATATATCGACGGAAAGTTTTCGTATGTAAAATGCGACGGAAATTTCGATACCGTCGGAGTATTAGACGAAACTTGCAACGGAAAATATTTTCGTTGACAAATTTAGAGGGTAATATTCACGGGAAATTGTTGTGACAGAAATATTCCGATGCATCGGACTCCGTCTGTAAATTGGGACGGAATCCCATTTTCGGTCGGTAAAATGGCCAGGCTCGTGAGGGCGAGCGCTCGCCCTCGCGATCGCGAGCAAGGCCCTTTTTTTTCGCAGTATTATTAATATTATTATTTTTATCCTTTTGTATGATTATTATTATTATTATTAAATTCCTT
>JAOSBK010000206.1:20521145-20531417 GCA_027568895.1 Erythroxylum shatona | reverse complement strand
TGCAAAATGTACCATTCCCCTCTATAAGAGGCCAAATGTATGAGCATATCAAAATATATAATCTGAACTCCTAGCCCATCCCATTTTACCAATTTACCCTTCCCATAGGTGATGGGATGTTACAATAAATATATGTTATGAATGATAAAGATCCATCACAATCATATATCTAATATTTTTACTAACATTAGTGAGAAAATAGCATGTAATAAACAATAACGGTAACCAAATGATCTACAATGCACCATGTTTCATTTGTTATTCTTAATTTCTTTGAAATTTATACTAAAATAAAATAGAGAAATATTTTTTCCCTCACTGTATGTTAAATTGTATTAGGAAAATTTTTTATAGGATTAAAACTTATATCCTTATATGTCTTATAAACCTGACAGTACCTTGAGATACTTAAATGTGTTAAGAAACAAAAGATAAAGGCCTAACTATATATATATGTCAAATGAATTGTAACATGCTATAGATTACACACAAGTGTGTTGATACTTTCACATATATCATGATAGCATAAATAATAAATTAGACTTAAAATAAATTGATAATCATCAATATATAAATACAATCACAACATAAATCAAGAAAAAATAGATATAGAGTAAATATATAATTATCTCTAATTAATAGTGTCAAAGAACTCCAAAATCATCATACAAAGACATGTATATCAAAAATAGCAAACCAAAGTCCTTTAATTAAAGAATCAACTAGAATATACTCAGTAAAAAGATGTTCTAATATAATATCATCCTTTTGTACAAGTTCCTTTATGGTCAAATATTTTATCTCTAAATTCTTAAATCATAAGATATTCTTATTGTTGTTATTATGCAATACTGTAGAAATATTATCACAATACAATTAGAAAACTTAGTAACTAATTCAACCATAGATAGTTCATAGTTCATATTTCTCAACCAAACTACCTATAAAGTAGCTATATACCATGCAACAAACTCCATATACATAGTAGAAGAGATTAGAAATGTTTGCTTGACAATTTTCCATGAAACGATGTCATCCACGAATATAAAAATATAAATAATAAGCTAATTTTACACTATATTTTATGCTCTCAATTTCTTATGTTTTGATTACCCTGGTTGATTTTACCTTATAAAATCACCTAAATTGGATTTATGTTCACTTTTTATAAGTGATAGGTGATTTTGCTTAAAAATGCCCATAGTTCAATTTTTTGAATATATCTTCTTTATTTCAACTCTGATTGGGGAGATTCAAAGTCTTAAAAAAAGTTAGGAGGATGGACTACAACTTATATGAAGAATTCAAAGCCCAATTCTGTTGTTTGATAAGTCGAAACAACAAAGAAGTTGTAATTGACTGCTAACCAAGTCAAGGTGGTTGGGCCATATCTTAAGTTATACATATCCAAATGAGGTGATTCAAGAGCCCAAAGAATGAGGACATAAAAGAGGTTGACGTCATACCCATAAATCATGCCTAATCTTCGTCCATAATCAGTTTCATAAACTGATTTAATTTCCTAATTGTTTTAGAATTCTTAACTCCTGGGGGGTAATTAGGTTTAGAATACATGATTTTGCATGTGCAAACATATATAAAACGTTTCTTAGTTTTTTCCAAAAAAATTGGAGGGAGAGAGTTCCACTCAACACAATACTCAATAGGAGGCTCTCATGTAAGAGATTGAAGGCTAAACATTCGTTCTTTGCAAGGAAGTAACTATTGGGTTTAGTTTGTTATTTTTATTTTAGTTTGGATTCTAAATTTGATTAAATGAATTCTCTGATTTTTTTGAACATGTTTAGAGTTATTATTAACATTATGAACTACTAGGATTCTATGCAGAAGCTAATTGATTGTGTGTATATGATTTATGGTGATTTGAATTGATTTACTTGCTAGCTTAGTTGTTTATTTCATTATGTGTTTAATGCTTTTAATTTTCTGGACAATAGTTAACTAATTTGAAAGGGTTAGGTGATTCTCGATAGAGTTAATTTAGTCCTAGGTTCAATTAGATAAAATAACATACATGTTGAGGATATAAATGTACTTGAATTTGCATGCAATCGTGAGAGGAAGCATGTTTTTAATGAGTCTCAATTTAGTAATTCACATAGACATATAGTGTTTTATTATATTGGGATATAGGTGGTAAGTTGCCACAGTAAATATTAGTGACAGTAAATATCACATATGTTAGAGCATTCAGTTGACAATCATTAAAGTTCATTAAGCTAAATCGATAATGCATCGAGCCTGCTAAAGACTAATTTCAATCGCTATAATCTCTATTACATAATTTATTTGGTGGAACCATTAGAATCCTAGGCTTTTATATTTGGATAATTTCATAAATTTATTATTGATTTCACATTTAGTAGTTAGTTTACTTATCTTAATTAATTTCCTAAATTCCTACTTTCGGTTACCTAAATAGAATAGTAGTTTAACAATCAGTGAATTTAATTAATGTGCTATGAATATGATTACTGGGTACCAATTCCGAAACCCAACTTTTACTCTGATACTACAACTGTTGGACCCCGATTTCGGAGCTCAACTTTCGAAGTCATAAAAAGAGTGCTTGTGCTTATTATTAGGTATGGTTATTCCAATTAACCCTCATTAGTCATCCTCGGTTCATCTTCATTCTCTAATACTGTAAGTGTCGAGCCTTATTTTCCAAATCATTCTTATATTGAAGCAAATATTCTATGCTCAACTTCTATCCAGATATATTCACAATGCCGAAGCATGTTCAGTAAAATAACATCAGCTCATACTATTCCAACAAATTCCTTTACTTTCCTTTAATCAAATCCTTTTTCCAATCAATTCAAAATGGTGCCAACTTTTGTGGAGAGATAGCACAATGTGTGTTAGGATCTATTCCTTCAAGAGTCACTTCATTTGGAGGTCAAATAACAAAGATTGTCAAAGGAAATCAAACAAGGTTCCGTCCTCAATCATATTGAATCTGGTTTGGGACAATGGCATAACTTGCTCTAGGGATATCAGATCAAGGGCATTCTTAAAGGGTTTAAAAGAGGACTTCGATATCTACATCTTTCATGAAGATATTGAAGTGATATTTTGTCATCTAAAGGATCAGAATTGGTCCAGACGATACATTATGATATGTGACCAGAAGAAGGTTATGAACAATTCACAGAAGATATCTTGCAATTGGCATAACTTTTTCTAGAGATATCGGATTTGAGTGTTCTTTGGTTAGTTTGAAAGAGGACTTCAAGATTTCAACCTTCATGAAGACCTTGAAGACAAATTCTATCATCTGCAGGGTTAAAAGTTTGACCAGATGATAGGATCAGATGAACAGTACACCAGACGATATAACATCTGCACTAGACAATATGATGTTACCAGATGATACGTCATCACCAAACGAAGCATCTTCACTAGATGATACGTCCTCACTAGATAAAGCATCCTCACCAGATGATACGTCATCACCAGAAGATCCGTCCTCACTAGAATACGTCATCACCAGATAATATGTCATCACCAGCCTATATGTCTTCACAAAACGATACGTCCACACCAGACAATGCGTCCTCACCAGACGACACTTCATCACCAGATAATATGACATCACTAGATGATACGTCCTATACTCCTAAGTATCTCCACTTATAAGGACCATAACTTTTGACTCCGATATCCAAAAATTGCATACTTTATAGAATTGGAAAGCTAGAAAGACAAGCTACAACTTCCATTGAAGATAGCTTTGTCAAATTCAACCTAGATTAATCCCCATTTTTGTCTTAAATTCAAAACACGAATTTTTCCCTTATGGAAGACTTGAGATTTTGCACTATGCAAACTTGGAATGTCTTCAGCTTAACCACTCAGCTACCAAATTGACTTCATCAAACTCTCAAATCTCAACTCATTTGTCTCATCACCTTCAGCTACATCTGGTCAGCCATAATTCCTATCTTCCTTCCCGTAATGTCTATATATATATACACACACACACACCAACGATTTATGTTCCAAAATCATCATGTCAAGTTAAATTACTTCCTCATGTATATCTAATTTTAACTCACATCATCCATACACCATTCACATTTCATTAATATTAAAAGAATAAAGTTTTGCAAATCTTTAATGGCATTCCAATTCACATTGCATCATCATCTCAAAATCTCAAATTACAAAAGGTCCTTGAACAAAAAAATTTCTTGCTTTCCCAAAATCAACTCAAAATACAAAATAAGCAAATTTGGAGAAATGCCCTTAGGCTCTTGATCACTTGGTCTCTTAGCTATCACCTGAAGATGGGATAAAAGGGGGGTAAGCTTGAAAGTTCTTAGGTAGCAAGTTTATAACAAAGAATAAGTAAAATCGTTGAAATGTTTCTTGTCTTATAAAAGTCATCGTGAATTTATAAAATGCTTTGTTCTTAAATTCTCAATCAATTTTACAATCTTTTTGCTCAAAACTTATAGTTAAAAATGTCCTCACCTCAACTTAACAAAGTACATTTAACCATCACTGCAAAACACTCAAATTATGCAACAAACTTGACAATTAAAAGATGCAATGCACAAACAAATGCCTTGAGGGTTTCACGGAAATAAAGTGGAGAAACCGAAGTTTACCCCATGAACACAATGAGTCCAATTTTGGAGCTCATATGTCACAAGCGAGCAGCCGGGAGAAGGCTCTTGTCAACGTGCATGTAATTAACAGAATGGTTCCACTACCGCCTAAACAAAAGCACATAATCATGCTCAAATCATTTAATCATATGCTCATACTTTCATGTTTTCACATCTTTTCGTTCATATAAAATGCCATGACATGTTTCAAGGCATTACATAAATATTTCAAAATCATTTTCCATTTTATAATCAAAATTCATACACCAACATGTGGCAATTTCTCCAATCACTCAAAAGCATTAAAAGCAACATTTATGAAGTAGTTGAAATCATTTTATTTTCTTGTCTTGAAAAAAAAAGACATTAGTAGCTCATAACTCTATTATAAACATGTAACCTATCCTGATTTCTTTACTTAAAGCCTTGCTCATAATGACTCTACTCTTGCTCCTCTTGCCTCTTTGATCCCCTTTATATAATAACAAAAATCCCATTCAATAGATTTTTCAATTGAAAATCCCACAAAGCACAATTACTAAAATTGGTGCCAGAATACTTAAACTAATGCCTTTTCTAAACTCTATGAACTAAAATATTTCCAAAAATCCCAAAAGATTTAGGTGATCTTACCTTGGTTCTTCACCAAATAAAGAGATCATAGGCTAAAATGGAAGCTCTTCTCCTCCTCTACCTTTTTCTCTTCTTAAACCGCTTCAAAATCTCTCTCAAAAGTTAAGAAACGAAGAAACCCTAACTCAACTATCTTCTTTTGTCTCAACCACCGAAATATCTCTTCTTTCTCTCTCTGATTTGTTATTTCTCTTCCTCTCTCCCAATTCATGTTTTTTCTTCTTCTTCTTCTTAAACAAGACCACATTTTGGTCTTGTCTCTCCAAAAATACCCCTCCTCTCTTTTGGACTTCCCATTTTGCCCTTCTTTCATTTACCTCCTAACTCCTTTAATCTTCTTAAACACCATATTAACTCTAACTTAGTTCAGATATTTCCATCTAATTTCAAATCTCTATCTATACCCATCAAATTAAAGACTCAATTATAAAAATAATGAAACAAATAAATCAATAATAATTGAAAAAAATTCAAGGTCGAAGAATTCTACTCCCTAAAAGAATTTCATCCTCGAAATTCTTACCTAACTGATCTAGGGCAGGGTTATGCTTCCTCTTGTGCTCCTCCATTTTCCATTTAACTCCATCACTCAAAAATTTTCTTTCAAATGACCCTAGTCAATGGATTCGGTCAGTCCTTCCATGACTTATTCAGATATCACACTATCTTAATTGTTCCCTCAATATATTTTAGATTACTCATAAATTTCCACTTCCTGTGTGGATAACACCAATATCATATCATATCAATATTTCTTACCATAATCACATATATCACATTACAAATCTAAGACATCTTTCTTATGTAGCACTTCTTATAACTTGAGCACACCTTAGCACGGTGATACTCTCAGAGATAATTTATCTTTCACTTAATAATTCACATCACTATAGTGTCAGTACACTTAACTCTTATGTATATCTTACTGTATTCCATGCCTTTGGTGTTGATCCACCTAAATCATTCATCTTTCCTGAATCACTTAATTTCTAATATTGATCAATTTCACCTATCGGTAACATCTCCAGTCAATTCTAGCCTTCAACAATTTTTAGGCCTTAATCATCAAAATACAAAAGCGAATGACTCTTTCTGTCATCTAACTCCTCATATAGTATTATAATGAAATCACTATGACAATGATTGTAATGCTTAAGGTCAAGTAGGACTATACATTGATCTCATGCTCCTATGAACTCCAAAATATAAGCCTTAAGTATATCTCTAACAGTTAAGACCGTCAGCAATTCAAACATTCACTCACTTAATTCGACATTCTTAATCGTTAAATAATGTTCCGGCATAATTGTACTAGAATGTATAACTTACATTGCCATTTGTACTTTTTTAGCAATCTCTTTGCTCTATCACTTTTATATGTACATATATTTCTTATTTCAATCATAATGTATCATTCTTCCTATTTGATCCCAAAATTTAGACCTGATTTCAATCTCTTAATAAGATTCACGATTTCTTACTCCTCAATTTGGGCTTGGTTAATCTTTTCATGTGAAACTGATCTTCAATTCCATAGCAATTTGTACTTTGATTTGCCCAAAATTCAACTCCACATTCTATGCTCCCTTTTTGCACTAGATCTGATAACCTCAATATCGAATTTCTGTTTAATGTATCATATATGATACTAATTTTACTTGGAATTACTTATTTGTACAATCATAGTCTTTCAGTACTTATATCCATTGTTTCAGTCTCGCATTCAATTTTGCTTAACTCAATAACTTCCTCAAACTTTTATGATCTGTACACGTATATATATATCCAAGATGTTCTTATAGATATACTGTCTCCAAACTTTCAAAGCAATTATTAGTATAGCAGCTCTAAATCATGTATCGAATAATCAACTTATAGGACTTTTGTTGTCTCCACATATATGAAATCACTTTATTATATTGTATTGGATTTTATCCAAATCCCTTATACAACATCATTGTATACTATAAAATCTCTAAATCCATACGATATAATTGATATCAATATAATTTCTCAAAATTCTCTTTACTTTCATTACTCATATGCTTTACATGTTTTTCTTCACGTATTTAAACTATTCTTCTCAACTTTTCAAATACATTTAATATATCATCAAATTTTGCTTGGATCACTTTAATCTTCAATACCATAGTACTATCAGGGCAATTGATAACTCAAACAATTATTATCAAACTTATGTGCCCCCTAATTAGTTCTAATTTCCTCAATGAGGTAACATTGTCTCATATCATTTTTCAATTTCCCAATTGACTTCCTTTCTCTAATGATTTTCTCAATTCATTTGATTTCCTCTAATTTCACATTGAATTTTTCTAATGTTTGCTTATTCATACTAGTTTCTCCATACATTTCAATTTATTTTCAATCTTAACTTCCAATTTGTAATACAGTCATCAGGTCAAATTTGTATCTCTCGAACATGTTTACACAGAATATAACATGAACCTACACACTCTTCATATTAGTAATAATGCCATCTCAATTTTAAGAATTCAATCCCAAAGTTGGATACATTACATCAAATATAATGCATACACTCTCTGTAGCATAGTCTACATTTCATGCTTAAGTCTCCGCTAGGGATATGACTCCAATATTTACTTTTGAATCATTACAGATTCATTTCTGATTTATTTTTTCATTAATCATTCTTAATATAAACTATCTGATTTGCTTAACCTAATTCAATAAAATTCTTCTTCAAAAGAAGATTTCTTGCTACTATCATCTATACTGTTCATGTAATGTTTATCAATCATCTGTTATCATCATCACTTTATCAGTTATCCTTAATACCTCAAGAGGAATGATTTCTATCGTTCTTACAAGGTCATAATGTTCTAATCACCAAAACTCAATGGAGTAATGAACATACTTACTGTCGCATATGCTTAGATGTGCATCATCAAATCATCCCATGTGACTCAGATTAAAGGTCAGGTACTACTGTCTGCTATGACATGACTAAAATGCATGTAACTTGACATATCTTTCAAAAGCGCCCATGTAAGATCTCAATCCTGGGCTCTGATACCACAATTGTTAGGCATCGATTTCGAAACCCAACTCTTGATCTAATACCATAACTGTGGGGCACCGATTCCGGAACCCAACTCTTGCTCTGATACCATAATTGCTAGACTCCGCTTCTAGAGCCCAACTTTCAGAGTCGTAAAACATGTGCTTGTGCTTATTACCATGTATGGTTATTCCAATTAACCCTTATTATTCATCCTCGGTTCATCTTCATTCTTTGATACTGTAAGTGTCGGGGCCTATTTTTGAATCATTCTTATACTGAAACAAATATTCTATGCTCGACTTCCATCCAGGTATTGAACATCTTAGAGACTGAATCAGAATTCGACCTCTTCATATAATTTGTAAACCTACGCCTCAAGTTTACTCCACATTAAAAATCATCTCAGTTGGAATCCTACAAATCCAGATATATTCAAAATGCCGAAGCATGTTCAGTAAAATAACACCAGTTCACACTATTCCAACAGATTCCTTCACTTTCCTTTAATTAAAACTTTTCCTGTCAATTCAAAATGCCACCAATTTTTGTGAAGATATAGGACAATATGTGTTGGGATCTATTCCTTCAAAAATTCACTTCATTTGGAGGTCGGATAATAAATATTGGCCGAAGTAAATCAAACAAGGTTCCGTCCTCGCTCATATTAACGCTATTTCGGGACAATTAGCATAACTTGCTTTAGGGATATCAGATAAAGGTCATTCTTAAAGGGTTCGAAAGAGGACTTCAATATCTACATTTTTTATGCAGACATTGAAGTGAGATTTTGTAATCTAAAGGACTAGAATTGGACTAGACAATACAAGATGAACGTGATCGGAAGAAGGTTATGAACAGTACATAGAAGATATTTTACAATTGGCATAACTTTCTCTAGAGACATCAGATTAAGGTGTTCTTTGGGTGGTTCGAAAGAGGACTTTAAGATCTACAACTTTTATGCAAACCTTGAAGACAAATTCAATCATCTATAGAGTCAAAAATGAGACCAGATGATAGGATCAAATGAACAGTGCACCAGATTATATGACGTCATCACTAGAAGATAGGACGTCATTAGACGATACGCCGCCACCAGAAAAAGCGTCCTTACCAGACGAAGCATCCTCACCAGATGAAGCATCCTCACCAGATAATACATCCTCACCAGATGATATGTCCTCACTAGACGATGCGTCATCACCAGACGATATGTCATCACCAAACGACACATCATCACCAGATGATACATTTTCACTAGACGATACGTCCTCACTAGACGATGCGTCCTTAGTAGATGGCATGTCATTTTTAGACGACACATCATCACCAGATGATACGTCATCACTAGACGATATGTCCTATACTCCTGAGCATCTTTACTTATAAGGATCATAACTTTTGACTCCGATATCCAAAAATTTCATACTTTATACAGGGTCAAAAATGAGACCAGACGATAGGATCAAATGAATAATGCACCAAATGACATGACATCATCACCAGACGATATGATGTCACCAAAGGATACATTATCACCAGACGAAGCATCCTCACTAAATGATACGTGCTCACTAGGTGAAGCATCCTCACCAGACGAAACATCCTTACTAAACAAAGCATCCTCACCAAACGATACGTCCTCACCAAACGACACGTCATCACCAAATGACACGTCATTACTAGATGATATGTTTTCACTAGATGATACGTCCTCACCAGACGATGCGTCCTCACTAGACCACACGTCATCACTAAACGACACGCCATCACCAGATGATACATCATCACCAGACGATATGCCCTATACTCCAGAGCATCTCCACTTATATGAATCATAACTTTTGACTTTGATATCAAAAAATTTCATACTTTATAGTGTTGGAAAGCTAGAAAGACAAGCTACAACTTCCATGAAGACAACTTTATCAAATTCAAACTAGATTAGTCCAGATTTTG
>JAOSBK010000206.1:20504359-20518885 GCA_027568895.1 Erythroxylum shatona | reverse complement strand
GTATTTATGAAAAGGGCCCCGAGGCCATTGAATTGTTTATATAAATTGTTTTCCGCATAAATGATAATATGTGTGTATATGTGTTAAAAAAAAGAAAAAAAATGGACACTGAGTGATGTAGCACGCCACCCTCGCGGGGCATGGACTCGGATATCACCATCGATGTCGGGTTCGGGTCTTGTGGGATTGGTGTGTTACATTAAGCCTTTAACCTTTTGTTTTTGGAAATCACCCAATTTTAAAACCCACAAATCCCATTAGCTTGCCCAATCACATGCTAATAGAGTACTAAGTGATACTTTAGTGTGGAATCACAAGTTAAGATCAAATTGCATATAGTTGTTGTTTTCTGTTCATTGTTTCTTTATTATGTTTAAAAAAACAAACAAACAAAATCAAATGAAAAAGAGAGGAAAAAAAAGAAAAGGGAAAGGAATAACATGTAGTAGCTTCAATAAGTGCGGAAAAGTAGTCTTGTCCATTTGCATATCTTAGAGATTTATATTTTTCATCCCTTTGTTCACTTAGTTGTTTATAAATGCTTATCATAAACCCCTAAAACCCGTTTAACCTACCTTAAACCTAGCCACATTGCAACCGAAAATAAAGCCCTTTTGATCTATCTTAGCATGTAATCATTATGAAGAAGAATTGTGTATTAGTAAGCCTATCATAGTGTGGTTTCCTATAGGAAGTTTGAGCGAAACTCTAACCATCAAACACTTGAGAGAAATGAGTGAAATCCATAAGGAAGGTCCATTTTGAATTTATACTTATCGTTTAGTGATGATTTTATGAGTTGAGTTTGCTTATGTGTACCAATGAAAATTAGCCATGATGTGTACAGTAGCTTAACACTTAAGTTGGCCAAAGTTTAAGGGATTGCATGCTTTAATCTTTGTGAAAATGAAATGATAGAATTTTATTGGTTGTATTTGATCTTTGCTTGAGGATAAACAAAAGTTTAAATGTGGGGATGTTGATAGGTGTAGTTTGCATTGAATTTTTATAAGTAATTTGATATGTGTTTAGTGGTTAATTTGATTGTTTAGTGTGTGTTTAGGTTAAGAATTGTGTTAGTTCATAAATATTTGTGTTTTAAGTGTTCTTTGGGTGAGAACATATTTTTTAGCTTCAATTTTATATATATGAGGTGTTGTGATGAGATGGTTAGTGTTTTAGGGCATTCGGAAGAGTTTCAGAGGAGACCCGAACAAAAACACAATCCTAAGATCATGGCAGGCAGGTCATGATCGTGATAGAAGCACCAATATAGGCCCACGACTGTGGCAAATATATCGGATCATGATAGAAGCTAGAGCATAGGGCCAAGATCATGAGAATTTTGCCACAATCGTGACAGAGAGCAGATAAACTGACCACGATCGTGGACTAAGGGTCACAATTATGACCCGTGCGCAAACAAATGGGGAGTCACTTTCGAACTCAAGTTTTCAAGGGATATTTTGGACATTTCGGACCACAAAAAGATACTTTTATGATGTAAGTCTAGAAAGGATTCTACATTCAACCTATATTTGGAAACCCAAAAGAGACAGGGAAAGAAGAGAGAGAAAAGAAGAAGAGGAGGGTTTTGACGTCAAAACTTCCCAGAATATGTGACTGCTTGACACTACTACTTTCTTGAGTCATCCAATCTAAGTTTCATTTCCTCCCTATTTACCTTTTTATTTATTTAATGTATAAGATTGAGATGGGTTATATGGTTATGGATTTTGAGTTGTTAATGATGTTCTAACTTTTCCTTCTAGATTTTGCTTATATTTATTGTTAATATAGTTGAATTGTGTTTACTTGATTTGGATGTTGTGATTGATTAATGTATATGCATGTTTTGGTAACAAACTGAGAGGGCGAACTAGATAAAAATGATTACATTGGATTAACAAGAGTTAGGCTATCTAATTAACCAATTAATCAATATAGTCGGCAATTTTATGGAGAGAGATCTCGTACGAAACTCGATTGTTTATTATAGAGCTTTAGAACTAATTAGAATTGTGGGTAATTTGTGAATTGAGATATTGCAAGTCTATAATTCAATTAGGGTTTACAATTTATGGAATGGTTATATCTTGATAGAAAGTAATCAAATCTACAATCATCTAGAACCGACACCTCATAAAGGCAAAAGTGACTAGATTAACATTAATGATAGGTAAAGTCTCCTTTTTCATAAGTTGATTAATTCTTTTGATAGATTTCCATTGTTATATTATTTTTTCATTACTAGTTTGTTTAATTTAGTTTACTTTATAGCTTATCATTCGAATTTGAGTCTTAAATAAAGCACAACCTGAACTAAATGGTGCCTAAGCACAATCTTTATAGGACGATATCTGTTTTTTACTATTAAGTATCAACCCATATACTTGCAGTTTTTAGTGTAAAATAAGTAGTTTGTTTTTGCAATCAACAATAAATCTAATTGGAATTTGTAATATGTCAATTGAAAAAAGCCAACAACTCTAATTAGAACTTAATCCTTTAATAAACTACCAGGTCTCACACGGGATCTCTCTCCACATAATAACCGATATGACTAGTCACTTGGTCTATTAGATTAACACTCATTAATCCAACCTAATCATTTTTATTCAATTTACCCTCTCATTTTTTTACTTAAATATCCAAGTTCTACAATTAATCACAACACCCTATCAAAATAACATAAAACGATTATATTAACATTGAATGAAGGTCAAATTCCAAAGGAAAAGTTAGAACATTATCAACAATCCAAGATCCATCATCATCTCATACATTAAATGAACGAAAATAAATATAAAAAGATATTGTGCCCAAAAAGTTCTAAAAATTACCTATGTCATCTTACTTGCAAGTATACAAGGTAGTTGTAGTGATTACCTAGTGTTATTTCCCATGGAGGTGAAATTGGTTAACCTAAATTAATCTTGAACGAAAAATAAAAACAAATGCAATCCTAAACATTCTATCTCGATTTTTGAATGAAGACTTTAAAAGAAAACTATAAATTAGTTTGAAAAGTAAAGGATTCAACTAGAAGCAAAAACAAATAGATTAATCGATACGGAAGACTCTTGAGAATTAATTTCATTAATTTAATCTCTATGCGTTATTAAGGGAAACGATTGGTTAATTGTCTTACTAAAATTAAAAGTCGAATTCTAAGATCAACTCAAATAATAGACTAAATCTAGCTTTCACATTCGACGAGTTATTATCTTAATTAATTATGAATACCAACTACTAATTACCATTAAGTTAATCATAGGTTAATGATACGATCAATTAACCCAAGTTTTCCCTTAGGTTATGTTTATACGATCATTAATTAAAATTAAATACTGAATAACCTAGGATACGATCTCTATATTAAATAAGGTATTCGCATTATAAATTAGAAAAATCGATTAATCAAGACAATAACCACATACAATGCGTCATTTAACATAGGTTATATTATCCGTAATGATTACGAACCATTAGTTACTACAAACAAATCTCAAATACAACAATTACGGATTATATTAAAATTCTAGCTATGAGTTCATCCAAACAGCCGAACTATACAATAATACGATCATTCATATATAAAACCTAAATCCATATGCCTAGGATAATACAAGCAATTCAGTAAAAGAGAAAGAAACAACAAAAACTAGGAAAGAATGCTCAACCGGGCCGTTGGCATCAAAGTCACCTCCCAACTGGCGTCGGAACATCTAGCCCTTCTTCTTCTCCATGGATCTCCAAGCTTCAACGAAGAACACCTTGTTTCCATGGAAAATCGAAGAGAAATAATCAAAAAGTAGTTGTGTACAATGTTGTCTCCTTTTTCATTACTCCTCTTTAAAATCCAAAGAGAAATTGATGATGAAAATCCTTACCTACTTCTCCAATTGAAAGCTTGATAAGTATTGATCCCTTTAATATATCCTCATTATTCTCAAGCCCATCCTCCTTCGAGATTGGGGTTCCTTTATCAACAATTATGTTAGGTTCCTTAAGCAATTCATTAGGCAACATATCTCCCTCATCAAGGGTTTTGACAACTTTACTCGAAGATAAAGATTGAGGATTCTCCCTCTATTCTGCAATTTGCATTACTGAAATAATATTTTAAGTGAGCTCTTTAGTAGAAGGATTTTGCTTGTCCAAATTCTCAGTACTTTCATTGACAATATAAGTATTCTTTTCGAGGTACAAAGACATGATTTCTTTGCACTCACATGTAGTGAATTTCCTTCCAGTAGGTTGTCACGCTACCATTTGCATGAGAAGTTCTAGTCTCCAATTATAAGAAACTTTCACAATGTCCTTAAATATATCTCTATTTTCAATCAATCTTAGGAGTGATATCAACTTGGGAAGGGACTGTTGAATGTCTATGAGCATGCAAATGCATGCATAACTAACTCATGTCATATTTGCTGTGGCATCTTCAAGGTGTAGAGATTTTCCAAGATAGCTAATTAACTTAACCCCTTAGTTGTCCAATACTCCTAAAGCAGGTTATGAATATTGAATTATAGAGAAACTTGTTTCATCTTGAGATTTTGGATTTGAATGTTAGGTTTCCATCTCTTAATAAAGATGGGTAAATCTACAGATTTTTGTGCTTGTGTAAGTGATTCAGATTTGAGGAGGAATATGCTTTTCTTATTAACCATAATTTCTTTTCACCCAAAGTGTATCTAATAATAGAGAGTCTAGAATTCAAAGTTGGTAAAGGTATAAGGGTGGCATCCCAATTGGAAACACCTTTCAATATTTCCATGGGGGAAAAACTATGGTTTAGCACTTGGGGATAATAATGAAGCTTCCACAAAGGAGAAGACTCTCCCAACACTTGAAACCAAATTTGCTTGTGATTTATAGAACTGAAGTCTGGTTTAAGGGAGCATCAGGCATGGAGGAGCCGGTGTTAATAATGCCAAAAGAAGGAAGTGGGAAAGAATTTTATTTTAGAGGGAGAAACCTCTTGGTTCTGACATTAAGTCAAAAAAGGTAAAATGTATAATTAGTAAAGGAAGGTGAAAAGGGACAAAATGAACGAGCTAATTATCCACTCTCTCTGTTGTTCTGTGTTTGATCGCATTAAAATTTGACACATTACTTTTAGTTTTTGTTATACATGATAACGTATTTTGCTGATACTCTATCACGTTCCTCCTTCTAAACTGCTAATTAGTAAGGCATTTATAATATAGGATATAGGCCAAGTTTTCCACATACCATTTCCAACATAGATAAAATTTTGATGTTTTGGTGTGGTTTATGTTCAAGTAAACAAAGAAACAAATATAACAGATAAACAATAACGAAGTACAAGGCAAAAGATCGAGAGTTCAAACCGAGAAGATTAACTAGACTTTACTTGTTAGTTCAGACATGATGGACATCTTAAATCAACAAACCACGGTCACAACACGTTCACCCACAAAAGTGCAAATCAGAATTTGGTAACAGTCCGAAGCCAAAAACCAATGCTGAATCTAAACTTCACAAAAACCAAGCAAACTAACACCTTCAAGACGACATATTCACAAGGAAGACACTTGTTAAGACTCGCTTGCTTTGGAAAGAAGCCATCAACAACTTTAAACCCTATCAGAGCAGCAATTAATTTATGGTAAGCCATCAGAGCTTATATTACGATAAAACGATAAAAGTAAAACCAACATACCTCAAGTGAACCAATAGCCTGAATACTAAACTTACTACTAATGTCACCCTAGAGATTGTTGAGATAGGCTTCACCTCCAAGTCATCCATAACCATATATGTCACCAACTCTTTCAGGAAGCCACCCTCGATTTTACTTCTGGCCTCTTGTTCAGAAATCTTATTTGAGGGACCAAAGTCAGCTTTACAATTGGCGCAGATTGCACTTGGGGCATCTGTAACATTGCTGTAACAGCTACTAAAAATGGATATCTCACGTGAACTGGTTTCTTGGTCAGACTTATGAGACTCGTTGGTATCGTTAGTAAAAGACTTGATCCTTCTTACTTCAGTGAAAATCCACCTATCGCGGATGTAATTCTCCTCTAAAGTCGTTAGAGCATTTTTTGCTAACTACTGATTAGTGAAGGTTTGTTCGATGCTTTCCTAGGGGAAAATTGACCTGAGCTGCCAAAAGAAGATGGATACTACACGAGAAATATCGAGTACAATAAGAACAAAAACCTCTTTCTAGAACAGATTCATTTCTTGGCGGCCAAAACATAAATCATACTGTGAAGTTACACCCTTTTGTTCTCACTCAAATTAGGCAAGCGAAGGAGCACAACACTAGACTAGTACTATATATGTTTCTAATACAAGCCATCTTCCATTAATTTTTTGCAACACTATGCTCAAAACCATTCATAAATTCATTTGCAACAAATATCATGATGGCACGTGGCATATATCAAAATAGTGAATAATTGATGTATCTATTTTGTCTCAATTTGCCTTAATCTTTCAAAATTCCAAATATACAAACGCATCCAAATTGTGGGACAAAATGATTGTGTTACCAAAGGAGTTACAGTACTGTACAACCAGGTGGTAGCCACAACTTGAAAGGCAGACCTGCAAATATTTTTTGTAAAATAAATTTGCATGAGACAAATGGCAAAAAGAAGTAACCAACTTCTGTTATTGAAAACATAACTATTCACAAACCTACTCCCTTCTGATATAAAGCATGGCTATATCTACCGTCCTTAAAACATACACATGAAGGCTATGATGCAATGTTAGGATGGCTTGCCTAATGACCAATTCTTGCTTCCCCCAGAAAACGTTCGCAAACAATACCCAATAAGCAATGACCAGAAGAAATCAAGTTTATAAAGCAACTTTTGACTGTAATGTATGCTAATCTTGGGGAAAAGCAGAAAATTTTTATGTTGACATTTCTCATCCTCTCTGAATTAGATTTCTCTGATATAAGGAAGAACTTCCTTGTACCAAATTAAACAGAAAATAGCAAATCCCTTCTCACTTAGTATCAATAGGCATTTCACCCAGATTGAAAAGGCTATAACTATGAAACTATGCTATCTCAAGAAACCGGACACTCTGACCAATTTTAAATGAAGCATAAGTATCTACTTCTAATTAAAAGAGGCAGAAGGTCAATAACCATAGAGTGAAAAACCATAATATTGTCTTGGATTTACCACAAAGTTCATATAAGCTAGCAATAAATCTTCGATAACAGGAATATTTATTCTGATATCTTCAAGATTAAGAAGTTACCATCTTACCTCACTGGTTTGCCACATCAACTCATCATAATGCCAGGAAAGTTCTGATGCAAATTAGGACTATGAAGATGTCAATGTAAGATCAGCTATAGGATGCAGAATCCTCGTGCATTCACTAGGGACTACAGCTAATTCAGTAATGCAAGAAAGTCTGCTGGTTCTAATCCTTCTTTGATAACCTGTCCATATTCAGCATCATAATATAACAAAAAATGTTTATCAGCAACAGCAACCTAGCTTCAAGGCAGCAAAATAAATTAACTACCAATAAAAATAAGAATAGAAATAATTCTATTTTTATCATCATAAATCCCTTCCAAACATTAATTGCAACTAAACGCTTTAAAAATGTGTACATAGAAAATAACACTAACATTGCCAAAGGAACCACAACTGCATTTTTAACACCTATATTTACACAAGAACAAATAAAAAACAATGCAAAACATAGTTGATAGTAATTCAGGTACTTAGACCTAAATAGCAAGGTGCAACAGAGAGAAATTCATAATTCACAAAGCAAGGGTGGTAAATACTTGCAATTTCAAACTCACACCTTAACAGGGATGTCTCCTGGTAGTCCGATTTGAGTTAGAACATGACAAGCAGCTTGATTCCAGTCAATCCATTCTAGATCTGCAATCTCTTTGTTGTTATCTAACTGCATCGTGTTTCTATCACAAGAGAAAGATCTTCCTACCCAAACATATAGAATCCGATTATCTTCCCTTCCTAAACCACTATTTGCCCCTATAACTAAAAATACAGCCTTAGAATCTAAATTACTGGCGCCAAAATCTGCAATCCTTTCCAAACTGGGCCAGCTATGTACCAAACATTTCTTTTGGTTACAAACTGGTAAGCAACAATCCATCCCATTTTTTGTGGGGCGCCCTAAGTCTTCTCCAAGGATATGTTGTCTTACAGACTCGTCATAATTATCTATAAAGGTGGGCTCTTTGTCAAATGTCTCAGAAGTAGTCAATATACTTGGAGACATACTAGACTTACATCCTCGGATCGAAGCTCCATATCCCTCTTTAACATTATCTCCCAACTCTAGATCCATTTCTACATTAGCTGAATCACACCATGAGAATGAATTTTTGCTTATATCAGTATCATCTTCCAAGCTGGCGAGAGAAGTTGGGGATGTATCAGTCATTCTTCTTTGATCAGTAACCGCCGGCAGCTTCAAGGACTTCGATAAGCTACCCCTTCTCTCAGCAAGTGAAGGTGAAGATTTTTTTGAAGGAGAGAATGATAAATGAGAGCATCTCCGTGATGTAATGTTGACATCAATAAAGCCAGGATTGTTAGATGTTGGTTGAGAAGGATTCCCTGAAGAAAGAAGAGACAGGTTGGACAAGCTGGATAAAGTTCGAGCAGCCGAAGGAGAATCTAAAGAGGATTCTGACATATACTTTGAGCAAATGCTAGAATCAGAAGAGATGGAATCTGGGGACAGATAAGGAGGAGAAGATGATGACGATGACAGCGACGACGATGACGATGACGATGATGGAGAAGATGCGTGTAATATAATCACAGAATCTGAATAAACCCTGGAGAGGAGAATTTTGGGAGCTGGAGGAAACTCCTTCCCACCAACAGGTGCATACTTTCTCCTTAATGCACTCCAACAGCTTTCTCTAGCAGGAAGATGAGTTTCACACTCATCCTCCGATGATGAAAATGGAGGTACAAAACCACCCTTAATAGCTTTCTGGAAAATCTCAAAATCAATATTATAGGCATCAACCTTCCTCTCACCTGGGTAAGTCTTAAATATTGAATCCCCAGCATATGCTCCATCACCAGATTTATCCATTAAAGGTAAGTAACTAGAAAATGCATCCCAAAAGTAAGGTGGTTCTTCACCTTCTTTAACCATTATTACTGGCCCTTGAGCTTTCTCATAGCGAAGTATCTGACAAACGGCCCCTCTAGCATCCCTTTCCATAATGGGTTCACAAGTTTTGCCAACCCATACGTATATAGCAGTAGGTATATGAACAATAAAGGCACCCCTAGAATCCAGGGCAAAAGGAGAAGGATCATTCAACATTCTTGGGACAAGATGCAAAGGGTCATATGGTGAGTGTGGGGCAATTCTGTACATTCTCAGCAATGAACTGGGACTGAGAGGAAATGCATGAACTCTCTTTTGGCATTGTAACAACTGGCAAGCAAAACCCATATTGGGGTCAGCAATCCCTCTTGCCGCCTTCACATATTGAAATGCATCATCAAAAGTCTGACCCTCCCTCCACATGAGATATGCTATCACCAATGAAGTGGATCGTGATACTCCTTGACAACAATGAACAAAGACCCTTCCTCCTTGTTCCCTAACATCCTCAAAGTAATCAAAAACATCATATAAAATACTCGTAATATCCTCTGACGGACTATCTTGCAACCACAAAGTCCTATATACAAAATCGCCTTTGAAATACTCAGGACAAACAAAACCCACACAGTTTAGCACATGAGTAATACCATTCCGTTTTAGAATTTCCCTGTCTCGAGCAACAGCATCCCCACCAAGATATACATGTTCTGCTACTTTTGAGCATTCTTTATCAAAGAAAGCAATCCTTTCTTTCTTTCCTAATCCTCCATTACTATCTGGATTTTTTTGAATTGAAGATAGATCTAGTTTCAATCTCTCACCAGTCTTGTTGCCACTAGGGGTAGGTGGATGTGGCCATTCCCCTAAGTCGTCTGATCCCGCCTTTGGCCATTCCTCTAAGCTTCTCCTAGCAATTGACAAAGGCTGCAAAGGAGGCAAGCAAGACCGCGCTTTACAGTTCTGTTGGGAACGGGGGGTTAATGGAGCTGGATATCTCCGGTTATGTCCATTATTACCGACTGGGTCTGCACCAGAATCTTTGTCTTCCACATCAGGATTTTGAAGTGCAGTCCTGGAAGAAGACCAAGATGCAGAACGCCAGAACATTCTCCTAGCTCCGGAAACGTTAGGCAGTTGGGGAGCCAGAGTACTATTGGTGGCATCCTCTTTGCTCATCATATCCATCCCACTTCACAAAATTTCAAGCAACTGTAGGATTGCCCCAAACCCAGAAACCCTAAAGAGCCTGGCTGTTCTTCGATAACACTAACTTGGATTTAGATGCAACATGAAGATGTTATTAAAAGGGTAACAAACCAGATCCTAGACTTTTATGTTACAGAGCGCCCCTACAAGCAAAATAAATAAATAAATAAGTTGCAAAAAATCAAAAATAAGCCAGAAGAAGAAGAAAGAAAACAACACATCCAAAACTTAAATAAAAGCCAATATCAAACATTAGCCACGCTACCCAAAATATAAATCCAACACCTTAACTTTTAAAACCTCAAATTGTAAAAATGTTTTTAAAAAAAAAGTAATTACGTAAACAAAAGGACTGGTGTCTTTCTTCTAAGGTTTTCCATTTCTTAAAACTTTCCCTCTATCCCGCTGACGCAAAGCTGCAGCAATAGAGATGAAGAGGTGCAGGTACTCGGATTTGAAACTTACAACAACAGATGAGAAGGTGAATCCATAAAAGTAGCAACGACGAATCCGAACAAGAGACGCTGTTAAAGAACTGGGAATAGTTTTAGAGAGAGAGAGAAGGGAAATTGGCAATAGTAGTCCTTTTCAGTTGTGACTTTCCTTGTTTATTTGACTGAGAGACAGAGAAAGAAAGAGAGTACATTACACATCATTTCTTCGTATAACACAAAATACACTCTCCTCCTTCAATTCTATTTCTACGTCGATTCACCAATCAAATATAAACTAGGGACAAAGTCTTGAGCAAATGCATGTCTTTCTTCTTTCTTTAAAAAGCGTAAATTCAAGGAACTTTGCTTGTTAATAAATGGAAAGATCCCAAGTTTATTGATCTAATTACTATATGATATTTGACCAAAAGCTTTTTCTTCTTTTTTTTTCATAAAGAGAAAAGAATATATCGAAAGTTAAATGAGTAGGGATAAACTGATCTCGACATATCCTCTAAGAGGAGACTGTGGCATCCTAAAGGTGGTACATCAAAATAAGTGACGTCAATGTCGTCCCGACCTGATAGGTCGGCGAGCCAGTCCGCGCATCTGTTGCTCTCTCGGTATATATGTCGATGAACAACAAACCAGTTCCGGTTAAAGAGTTCCCGGATACCTATGACGAGAAGGTTGCCCGACTGAGAGCGGGAGGTCACAGATGACAGGAGCTGGTGCACCCCCATCAAGTCCACTTCCAGCTCAATCCAACGGAAGCCCAATCTCCAAGCTAAGGATAATCCTATGTATACGGCTCAGAGTTCCGCTGACTGCGCTGAGCACCAACCTATGAGCTGGGAGAACCCACCTCGCCAACTGCCGGCACTGTCGCGTATAAGACCGCCAGTTGAAGCCGTGGAATGTGTAGGATTACAAGCCTCATCCGTGTTGAGCTTGACCCATCCTGCCTACGGTCGACTCCAACCGATCCGTTGAACTCGGCGTGAGCGAAAGCCTGTGTAACCCAGGCTGTGCCGGTTTACCACCTTCTAAACCTGATCTGTAAAAGACAAGATAAGAAATAAGGGTGAGGTGGGACGAACAAAAGTAGAATCAAAAATAGATTTGTTCTTCTTTTTTACTTGCTCTTAAATGAGATGTGGTTTTTCCTTGCACTCAAAAGGTAAAATCGTCTATCCTAAACACCCCCATATCTCGACCTGACAAAATTATGAGAGAAATAATCACGATTTAATCTCATTTAATTTATTAAAAAACGGCCTTTTTTTTAAATGTGCGACAATGGGCTCGTCATCGGAGCTGGGGGACGCCAGCATAATCAACCACTCCATTACAAATGCATTTAATTAATAGGTTATTTCCATGTGTCACCGTGGGTGCTGTACGAATCTTTCCTTGTTTGACTAATAATTTAAGCTCCATCTGAAAAGCTTGTGAAAGTCATGAAATCTTTATTCCTAAAACTGCCAAATTAAATCAGGCTTTTTGATACTTGGCTGGGTTTGACTTTGTGATGCAATAATAATCATTCAAGAGTTGAAACAGGGAAGCAAACTTTAGGCAATTGTGAGAATAAGTTTTCAGTACCAAAATGATAAAGGAATGGCTTAAAGAATAGGATTTATAGTTTTCAAGGATTAACGATCCCAGATAGCTTGGAGAAAATGTGACAAATAGGCAACAAGTGTGGAGAGCTGGTGTGCACAATGTCGCCGTATGTACTCATACTAGAGAGAAAGAAAAGAGAAAATACAAGGAAAGCGGGAGAAGGTGAAGTTATGGCAAGTTGGATGATATTGCTCAACTCAAGATTGTCCTCTTCGCTGGTGGAATTAGTAGTTTCATCATTTTTTTCAAGAAAGAGTATTAGCATTTCATTGAATAGAAATGACTACCAATAGGATTCTTCCTAAATTAATCATAAGTTCACTACAGGAATGGTACGCAGGACCAACCATTGAGCTTACAAGTCTTCTGCTTACCCTGTGCAACAAGTTAACACATTCAGTTTTAATTCAAAGACGCGTAGATTAATTAAAACGTATATAATCGGTGACTTCACTCATGAGCTATTTTTGTGGTAGCTAGTTGTTATCTTCAAGCAAGACCATGGATGGACTCGTTTTTTCCAAAAATCCAGGAGTAGGTTGCTTCAGAGCTTGGAGATTGATTGACAAAGTCAATGGTGCACCATTCAACCAAAGTAATTGTCTCATTCTTTGCTTTTTAACTAACAGCAGTGGAAGAATCCAATTGACAGTTTACGCCAAGACGGTTATGGTAGGTACTTGTAACTATTCTTCAGTTTTAGCGGAAGTAACAAGAAAACCAACTTCCAACCTCAAATATTTATGATTCCAGAAATTCTGCATTTATTATGTTCACGTATTGCGGAAAGCAACATAACAATACAACAGAAGAACTACTGACCGTAACAACACCCTGGGCCAATTGGAGCTATCCGGTGTATTTGTTTGTGACTGGGGCAGCCGGAACTCCACTCCCATTCAGGAGGAATCTACGAAGTGCAAGCGGAGTAGCGCTGTTAAGATAATGCCTGCAGACCAGAGGATATGTTCTCTCTATCCTGCTCCATAGACGCTCTATAAAAATAACAGAGAAAAGAACACCATGCATAAAGGTCAACAGTAAAGCACTCCTAAATCAATCTCCTGTAACAGAAGGTCGAATCATATTGCACTCTGTTCTAGGTTCATGGTGAATATGATTAGGCTCCTTTCAAGTACATTTGACTTATTATGATCAGAATAAAAAGTGGAAGTATCTGTTAACTTTGCATAAGAAAAGGGAAATACTATTCATCTTCGAAGTGGAATTTTCAACCCAAAAAAATTGCAAAATAAAAAGTTAAATACTAGTAATCTTCTCTCGTGATAAAAAGAACACACCACTTTAATGGTCTCCAACTATTTGAAATTGCTACTTCTTGAGCTCCGAGCACAAATTATTTATATGCATACTTAGCGGTCATGATGTGATCCTATTTGATGAAAGACAAAGAAGACAAAAACAAAACTTAAAATACACAGTAACCAGTGAACTTAACAGTGAGGATTGTGTCAAGGAACAAGAAAAAAGTTGAATGATTGTCACAAGTTTAAACAAATTCTCAGTCTGAACAACTGGACATCAAGTGTTCTTAGTAAAAGATTTTGGCAAGAACCATCTTATGTACTACAAAAAAATAGGGTTTAGCGACGAAATTTAACAACAAAATAGGAAGGTTTTCGATCGGTAAACTAAGTTAGCGATGAAATTTACCGACGAAACAAGTCGTTAGAGAAATGGTCGTAGGTAATAATTAGCGACATAGTACAAATTTTCTGTCGCTAATTTACCGAGTAATATTTTGTGTTTTGTCTCTAAATAGATGTCGGTAAATTTAGCGACAGGCAAGATTTCTTCGACGGTAAATTTACTGATGGATTTATCAAATCCGTCGGTTAATTCACGTCTAACTTTACCGATGGAACTTAGGCCATCTCCAACCAAGATGCAATAAATCTACTTCAAGGAAGACACCAAATTTTCACACCAAAATGGTACAATGAATAGTAACAGATCAAATTTGGTGTGTTTTGGTGTGTTACTATTTATGCTCCAAAAAATTGTAAAAAGACAACTTTGCTCATTTATTTTTTAACATATTCCTTTTATGTCTTTTTCACAAATTGATTTATTTACATAATTTACTAAGTAATTAAATTTAAAATATATATTACTTTAC
>JAOSBK010000206.1:20472470-20487717 GCA_027568895.1 Erythroxylum shatona | reverse complement strand
AATTGTTTTTGTGTGAATTAACTTCTGATCTTATTGTAGAATTCTACGAAAAGCTTAAGAGATCTATTCAACCCCCCTTCTAGATCGTTAACAGGAACATTTTAGGAATAATGCATAAATGCAATATGAACCTCATAATTATAATCTCATTATAATTTTATTTGCAATGTATAATTATCTCATGAATTTTACCATATACATCTAAACATGTATAAGATAAAGAATACCTTTAAATAATTTGTCACTAAACTATAACTAAAACGTTTAGCTACGGGGCATAAACCAACATGACTATGACTATAGTAGATTCAATGAGACAACGACAAAATGCTCGGGCAGATGTGGTTGATATCCATCAGCTTCAGTTATTAGTTTTCGTACATTATCCACCAAATGATGCTTGTCAAATTATTACCTCTTCATAGCCTCTCAAAATTATATACTACATTACACAACTTGGCCATCGTGAAGAAAACTATCTCGACGAACCAACTCAGTGTATTACTTGAAGTTGTCATGCTCCTGGGAAAAAACCCGTGGTTGTGGACTCTTAAGAGAGAGTCACTGCATCCTGATGGCCACCGCAGCTTTAAGATAGAGCCCCAATTCCGACAGTCACTGCTCGCGAAGAAATCCATCCTGACGGCCACCACAGCTCTGAGAGAGAGTTCCAATCAATAAGAGAAACAGTAATTTCAAGAAAGAATGATAGATCGCATCTTTAACTAAAAACAATCACCTTTATCATCTTTTTAGTTATTTGCATGCTAACACAGATAGCTTGATTCCTCGACGAGGTAGACCCACAAAGCGAATATCCACAACACTCGTCCTGCCTTGCCAAGGGGTTAAACCAGAGCTTTATCCGAAAAGGGGGAAAAAAAAAAAAAGAGGTGAAAAAGATATGAAACTTAAAAAGTACCAGAGCTTTATCCAGAAAAGGAAGCGATGAGAGCTTGGGAGAGAGGATGGTAAAGAGTCCAGAGTAAAGGCGAGAACGGTTTGGAGTTTTTAAGTTGTGATTTTTGAAACATCATCGTTTACACTCAACTAGTCGGTTCATAGTGACCACGGTCGAACCAGCTGGTTTGATTAGATTTTTAAAATATTGATTATTTGAGACTTTTCCACCTGCCATATATGTACAGAATTATGTGTTGACTTATTTCTTTTTGTGGAGAGCAGAGGCGGCCTTTACGACCATTATTCAGAAATGCGCCATCGCTGGACATGGCCATGGAGATAACCTACGCCTCCTCCAGCTCCCGCGATCTCTCTTCTCTTTCCTCCTCCTCCTCCACCATGCCCACCTCCTCAACCTCAACTCGTCCAATTAAGATCATTCCGTTGCAACACCCCAATCCGGACTCTTCTGCCAGCTCCGTACCTTCTATGCCCGCCGTTTTTTTCTCCAGATGGACTTCTAAGATCAAAAGCCTCACTCCTGCTCAGTGGATCCAGACCTTCTTTCCTTGTTATCGTTGGTTGAGTACTTATAAATGGCGCGAGTTCCAGGTCGATCTTGTGGCCGGTACCACCGTTGCCATTATGCTGGTGCCGCAGGTGAATCTCCACTCTCTTTCCAGTATTTCCGAATCGTTGTTCGTCAACTATTTGCCTCCAAATTCAACGCAACAAAAATATTTATGATCCTTCTCTCAACCAAGTCACGACTGAAACACTATATCTTTCACTGTCCAATTCTTTTTCTTAGTCTTCTCTTACCAAGAACTAGTTTACCGGGAAAAAACTGCCAAAGTGGAGCAGTCTAATTGCTGTTCACTGGTTTTTCTCTTTCTTTTTCTTTCATATCAATCGGAGACGAGTACTATTTTCTTACCAATCAGTTCGTGTTGCCCCTATTTTCATTTGCTTGGATTTTCATGCATGTGTCGAGTCACTTAATTGCGACTGATTGGCTTTATCTCTGTTTAAAATTGGCGAATTTGGTCGGTTTGGTATTTCTGCCATTTTCTGCGTAGGGTATCTAGTAATGATTTGATTGATTTGTATTTTTTCTGTTTGAATTAGTGACCTTTTGCTCGATTTTAGTGCTTGGAGTTTAGAGCTGTCCGCATTTGAGTGGCTGAAACTTTTACTCCAATCAGACTGCAGCAACCAGATATTGCTTCGTTATGATTTGCTGTTGTTCACTTTATTCTAAAATGATCCCATCTGTCTTTAGGTTGTGATTTGTGCTCGGAAGGATATATTGCAAAGTGGAATTTTGCTTTGCTATTTGGTGTCTTGTTCTGGTTTTCTTTTCCTACTCTTTTTCACGGCCGTCTATACATACCATTATACTCGCTTGTTATTGTCATTTGCTACTTCTGCATTATTTCATTTTCCTACAGGTTTTATGTCCTGTAGATTAATTGGTTGAATTATTGATCCTTAGGGTTTGTGGTTTGACTGTTGTAAATGAACAGGCGATGTCTTATGCCAAATTAGCTGGGCTTCATCCAATTTATGGATTATGTAAGTTCAGCGTAAAACTCTCTATAATAAAAAAAGAAAGAAAGAAAGAAAACAAAGGACGAAAGCTTCCTTTGGCTTTTTGCGAGAGTTGATGTTGGATTAACTTCGTGTAGTAGTTACTTTTATGTTTTTATTCTTTTAATCCTAGCATTTTTATCATCATTTGCGTTTTAATTCTGTAACTTTTATGTCGATTTTGCAAGGCAGACTGTGGTTTTGTGCCAGTTTTTGTGTATGCAATATTTGGGTCGTCTCGGCAGCTGGCAATAGGTCCAGTGGCATTGGTTTCTCTTCTTGTCTCCAATGTTTTGGGTGAAATTGTCAATCCGTCTAAGGAATTATACACAGAGCTGGCAATATTACTAGCCCTTATGGTTGGAGTATTGGAATGCATTTTGGGGCTCCTGAGGTAACGTTGCTTGGTCTGATCCTCCAAAATCTGAACCATATTCCTTATTCAGATCCTATCCTTTGCAGTTATAATAGTTGGGATGTAAAGGAAATATTGTTCTTTATTATGTAGGCTTGGATGGATCATCCGCTTCATCAGCCATTCTGTGATTTCTGGTTTCACGACGGCTTCAGCCATTGTGATTGCTCTATCACAAGCAAAATATTTTTTGGGATACGATATTGAGCGAAGCAGCAAAATTGTGCCTTTGATAAAAAGCATAATAGCTGGGGCAGATAAGGTAAGCTCAAACGGTAGATCCTCTATCACAACATGCATCTTACATGGCTATTCTCTCTCATTATATAGCAAACAGCATGCTTTTTAGTGAACTAGATGTGAAATAATTGGGTTTCATGCATGAAAGAAGGCTTCTATGCAGTTAAATATCCCAAAAATAACACAATTTAGGTAAATAGTCTCAACGTATAAATTTGTATAGTTCTTGTTAGTTGGAGACAAGGTCCAAAAGCTGACTAGAGGAGGGAGAAAAACTCTTCTACCATCTTTTTGATCATTTATCTTTTAAGTGAACAAGAATCTTTCCTTTATATGAGGGTGCCTATATTGATTGCTTTTGAACGTTAAGGATGTACGTTAGAAGATGAGAATATGGGCAATAGATAAGAAATTCTCGGCAAGAAGTGTGAGTTTCATAATATGATTTGTTTTTCTTTTATTATGCTGGAAATTGGAATTGATTTCTCTACTACTTCATTTCCTTCATATTACCTATCATTCATGACTTTTGAGATCTTTTTGGCTGATATCTGTCTTTGCTGTATTAACAAGCAGTTCTTATATATTTGGGCCTTAACTTCCTTTCTCATCCATATTTACCTAAAATTCCTAATATGCAATGATCAAGACAAATTAAGTATTTGTATGAGGCTTAATGCCACTAATTAATTAATTTCTTTAATGACAAGTGTTTTGCTTTTGTAGTTTTCCTGGCCTCCTTTTGTGATGGGATCTGGCATTCTTGCGATACTTCTTGTCATGAAACATTTGGTGCGTGCATTGTTCTTTGGTTTAGTTTTTCTTTTTCCTTTTTAGGGTATATTGGGGACTTTTTGGGTTGAGTTTGGCTATACAAGGGGTTGATCTCCCCTTTGCAATCCCTACCCTGTCTGCATTCCTGGGGATGTGCTTGGGCTATGTAAAGGGTTCTTGCACCTAAAATGTTGAGGAGGATCAATTTTTTTTTTCTTTAGTTTAGTTCTTTGGTTAAGTTTTCCATATTCATTGTTCAGGGAAAATCAAGGAAACATTTCAGGTTCCTTCGAGCCGCAGGTCCCCTCACAGGGGTTGTAGTTGGTACAACTTTGGTCAAAATTTTTCATCCCTCATCTATTTCTTTGGTAAGCAAAAGTGAAATGACCATACATTATTCATCTACACATTGAAGAACAGCGACTTTTCTTCCAAATAACTTTTAGTTCATGTTTATACTGATTGTAGAGTTGGTAGTAGGTGCAGTTTGGGTGAAAACTGAAAGAGATATTTGGTGTTGTAGGTGGGAGACATACCCCAGGGCCTCCCTGGCTTTTCTATTCCCAAAAGTTTTGAGTATGTGAAGTCCTTAATCCCGACAGCATTTCTTATTACAGGTGTGGCTGTATTGGTAAGATAAGTTACAAGGAGAATTCTGCTTGTTATATTTAAGATTGTAAACTGAGTTGTACTTCTCAGTTGAGTTACTGAAGCTTTAAAATTTATCTTTTAGGAATCTGTTGGGATTGCCAAAGCTTTGGCAGCTAAGAATGGATATGAGTTGGATTCAAGCCAAGAGGTATGCTTGTGAAGTGAAGATGTCCTTGCGTTTTGATCATTGCTTTTAATATCATTCTGGAATTAGCTAATTCCACTTATTATTAACCTATTCATATATAATTGGTTTTCTGACAGAATTATTGAGATGCAAATAAATTGAAAAATAAATGAAATACTTGGGGAAAGTGTTAAGATTTTGTGCATGCAAAGATTTATAAAGTTAATTTTGACTGAAGCAAAAATTTGCACGAAACTTTAGCTACTTGTAATGTAAAGAACTTGGCATCCCTTGAAAATATATGGGTCTATTTTTTCAAATTGTTGTAGTTCCAACTGAAACTAACCCAACTGATATTTTGGTTCACTTTAACAGTTGTTTGGTCTTGGTTTATCCAATATCTTTGGTTCATTCTTCTCAGCCTACCCTTCAACAGGTGAGGTGCAGATATTTTCATGAATAACCCTTGTTCTTCTTTTCATAATTTTACTTGTTTAAACTTGATGTGATGATAGGCTAATCTAGTAATGCCTTTGTTTCTGGAACCATCTTGTGCAGGCTCCTTTTCCAGGTCGGCTGTAAATAATGATAGTGGCGCAAGAACTGGCTTATCGGGAATTGTAACTGGGATTATTATGGGCTGTTCTCTTTTATTCTTGACTCGAGTATTTGAATCCATACCCCAGGTTTGTTTCATTGACCTGCTAATGCATTAGTTTTGTATTTCAATGTAGGTACAATAGTTTATATGTACTATGTTGTAAAACTTTTATTTTATCCAATTAATTCCAAATGTAAACGTCAAGACTTATTGTGGGTCTAGAAACTGTGGTTACAACATTGTTCCTTTGCTGATTTCTTACATTTTTAGTACAAGTTTCCTCTCAATGGGGAAACTCTCTCTCTTTGACTTTATCAACCTTTTCCATTTGCAGTGTGCTCTTGCTGCCATAGTCATATCTGCTGTGATGGGCCTGGTATGTAAGCTATACTTGGAACTCTTTAGTGAATTACCTATTAACTTTATGCTTTCCATTGGATGGAATTTATTTATGATGTCATTTTCTTTCCAAAAATAGGCCTCCACATGAACCTGATAGTTTTACTGAATATGTGTAGATTTGTGCATATGGACATTAATGTTAGGAATTAAGTAGCTGTATTGATGAGAGATTCTATAGATAGGTCATCTTGTTTTTGTGTTGGGTTTATCTGCAACCAGTGAGGACCAAGTGTGGTTCTTTTATTGTGTGACCTAGTTTTTGATCAACTATGAGACTATCTTCTTCCTGCTATTTCAGTTTTGGAGTTCCTGTTTGGAGAAGATGTCTTTTTGGAAGTTTATATTTATCTTCTTCAAAACAGTAACAGAATGATTTTTTTAGTTGCACAGGTTTCAAATTGTTCAAGGCACTGTAATTTTCTAAAATCAACTGCGTACTGTTTCTTTGCTGTTAAGTGACATGTTATAGGGTAACACATCTTCTTTGCATCTACATTTTTTTTTTTTTGTTGCCCACGAGGTGTCCTAGGAGGGTCCCAACTATGGGAAGGCACCTTTAAGCATCTACATTTCTTTTGATGGGCGTTTATGTTTTCAGGTGGACTACAAAGAGGCTTTCTTTTTATGGCGTGTAGATAAGAAAGATTTTATACTTTGGACCATTACTAGCATCGCTACGTTGTTCTTGAGTATAGAGATTGGCGTCCTGATTGGGGTAGGAACTTAAAGAAGCAGTTAACATGTAGTTAGATTCTACATGTTGTGTACAGCTCTACATATTTCAATTTATTCCAGTTCTTATTGATAGATGCCTTAAGATATACCGTCATTATGAACTGAGTATCTTAGTTCCGATGCTTAATCTTTTGTGATGAAATGAGTGTCATCGTAATGCTGGAAAGAGTTTGTTAACTTCTGTCATTTATCTGCAGGTTGGAGTATCACTTGCTTTTGTAATTCATGAATCAGCTAATCCACATATAGGTAAGTAGGATTTGTTGCATCTCAGTGCTTACACGCTAATAATAGGATTTATTCTATTTCATTTCTGTCGTGGGGTATCTTTATGTGTAAACATCTTTATAATCTTCCGTTTTATGGTGCCATCTGGATCATGATAGTGGTAACATATTTTCTGCTGAGTTATATTAACTGTTGTTTTTCTTTACCAACTTAATTTGTTTTGAGGATTTTTTCTGCTGAATTTTGAAAAGATTAGATCTTGCTAGAAATATATTCTGATTAAATAAGATAGTAGCAATATATTGGATATTTGCATACTCATGAGCTTGAATACAGTTCAACTTTTCTTCAAATTGTCATTCTGGTGAATATGAATTGCTGAAGATGTACTTGATTGCACCTTGATAATGGTTTCAAATACATTGCAGCTGTATTGGGGCGCCTTCCTGGCACCACCGTGTACAGAAACATTCAACAGTATCCAGAAGCCTATACCTACAATGGAATTGTAATTGTTCGAATTGATGCTCCTATCTATTTCGCTAATATAAGCTTCATTAAAGACAGGTAAAGAAGTTTGACTACCTTAAATTAAGTCAATCAGGAAACAAAAATTTTCTTCATGCTTATGTGAAAAAAGTGAAAAATATTTCTTTTTAAGTTGGTTTGATTTTTAAGCCACTGGGGTTTATTTTGCAGACTAAGAGAGTATGAAGTTGATGTTGATAAATCTATCAAACGTGGACCCGAAGTTGAACGTATTTATTTTGTAATTCTAGAGATGGCACGTAAGTTTTTCTGATCCTATGAGCATTGTTAGATCAAACATATTACTGATGCATTTCTTCCTAAGCCCCTATGCTAGACTATTATTGGGAAACAAAACAAAAGAGCAACATGTATATGTGCACATTTAGGATCATTTTCCAGGTCTGTGTTCTCCTGGTTGTCACATTTCCGACAAATACAGCCAGTTTTCAACTTTGTGAACGCCAACCCATCCACTTTCTGGAAGAGCTCTAGTTTGATGGGGCCAAGAACTTAACCTACGGCCTATTTAATTCAGTGAACAAATAAAAATTATAATATAAACTTCTGTGATCATTGGCAGACACTATAATTGCTTGTGCTCACTCACGTCCCCTGTAGTTTCTGAAGCAAAATTTTGTGCCTTACTGAATTTGGGTAGCCGGTGTGTGGTGGCTCAACCTTTTTCCTCTTTATTAAAGATTGGTTCACTTAATTGCAACTTCTGCGAACACATGTTTCCTGAGTGCAGCTGTTACGTATGTTGATTCAAGTGCTGTTCAAGCTTTAAAAGACTTGCATCACGAGTACAAATCTCGTGATATACAGGTTGAGTGTCTGATTTCGTAAATCACATCTTGCTACAAGCTGGCAGAAGTTTATATGGTCACAGAATGTATTGTCTGCTTATTTATTATTGCAGATTGCCATTTCTAATCCAAACAGAGAGGTTCTTCTGACCTTATCAAAAGCTGGTGTTGTAGAACTTATTGGCAAAGAATGGTACTTCGTCAGAGTACACGATGCAGTTCAAGTCTGCCTTCAGCATGTTCAGAGTTTAAACCAAATGCCTAAAGATTCAGATACTTTACCTGATAATAAAATATCTTTCTTCCAGAGAATGTTGAAACAGAGAGAAGAAGATTCAGTACTGGCTGCACTGGAGTCAGGTGATAGAAAACCTTTAACTTCTAAGAATTCTAGCCCCGAATCGGCGCCATTATTGAATCGAAAGCCCTGAGATTCAGTTCTTTTGAAAAATGTATAAAGCCAAGTTTTTTTGTAGTTAGTGCATACATACATAAATACTGATTTTGCTAGCAGTGAAAGGTATTATTGTTTCATGTATGTATCATTCAAAGAAATACACATCCTTGGCTGCTAACAGTACATTGATACAGGTAATTTGATCAGTGGATAAAATGGTAACTAATTTGATCAGTGGATAACATTACTGTTTATTTAAATATGTTTGGTAAAATTAACTATTTAGTATTAATTGTTCACTTATAAAGGTATAATTTTATAAAAATTAATAGGGATAGGAGTATTTAATCTTTTTTTTAATATTCTTATAAGAATTTAGATAGATTAAAAGAAGTTAACATTATTATTTCAAAGTTAAAAGAAGATGTATATGATGAGCAGATAACTTTTTGTATATTTTGATACATTTGATATTAATTAAACTTTAAAAAAATAAAAATAATAAATTTAAATAATAAATTTTTTATCTTTATCTCTATTTTTATCTCTTTGAATAATTTATAATAATTTTTAGATATAATAATCTTTTAATTTCTTCATTTCTCTAGAGAAAAATGTTCCTAATATAAATTTTTTCAAAATTAGCAGATTGAATTTAATCCGTTACTTAATTAGCTAATTATCAAACATAATTATTAATGGTTTGACATAGTCAAACAGTTAAAATCTTTTAATTAAATATATATATATAAGTCATTTATTAAACAAGCGCATAATGTTTCTTCCTTTTTCACAATTTAATATTTACTGTGACAAAAAGTTAACTAATCAGCTGGGAGGCAAAATCTTGCAAAAAGTTGGGAAACAAGAAAAAAGATGAGATAAATACGTAATTTAAGAAACTCTTTTAAGTATTTTTAATCAAGGCTAGGTGACGTAAATGTTCACGTGGGTTGTAAGGCAAACCCATATCGCAAAGCGAGACAAACTCCTCCCGTTCAAGGAGGTAGAAATAGGATATTGATAACGTCTTTCAAACTGCCTTAAACTAATGAGTAAGGAAAACAAAGCGAGCGGTGGGAGCCGCTCGCAGCGCCACCAACAATGAGTGCGCACGAATATTTGGAGGGGTAATAGGCTGGCTCGGGCGTAGACGCTGCTTACTTCTGCAGAACTCGCTTGCGCGGGCCTCCCGTGTGGACCCATCCCCCAATTCGAAGACGTTAAATTATTTGTCTGTAAAACCGTCAAGTTGAGATGGAGTCAAATCCTAGCGGAGTAATCGCATGCGAGTTGTGGTTCAACGGGTAACTCCTTCGTTGTAATTTGAGAGGGTCCCAAGAGTTTGGAAGAAAATTTATTAGAATCTGTCGTAGAAAACTAGGTGAAATTATGAATCATTGAATTTTTCGGTTTACGATAAAATTCTATCTTTTTGTTCTTGTGCAGATAAATATGGTCATTTTTCGTTTTTTGATAAAAGGGAAGCAACTAGTATAAATTATATCACAAAATGAAAAAAATAGACTCAGATAAATCCTCTAGAAAGATTATATGATACTCAATGGGTGTAGTAGTAAAATAAGTAACCACATCTACCAGCTGCCCAGCATAATGAGCAAGCTAATCGGCACATCTGTTGTTCTCTCGATACACATGATAATGAACAACAGTCCAGTTTCTAGTGAGTAGTAGACGAATGCTCCGAACGATGGGATTGAGAGTCCTGGATCGTCAATCTGAAGAATATAGGACATCGAACACCGCCTTATAATCAACCTCCAGTTCGAGACGGCGAAATCCCAGATTCCATGCTAAGGTGAGCCCGATAAAAATCCCCCATAGCTCCGCTGTCATTAGAGAGCACCATCCAAAATTCTGAGCGAAGCTCCCGAGCCATTGGTTAGCACTATCTCGCAAAAGGTCGTCGACAGTAGCCGAAAACGTAGACTGCTGACAGGCTCCATCAATATTAAGCTTTGATCCAACCAGGGAGAGGTTTGCTCCATCCTAGGAGTTGCTCCCATTGCATGTTAAATCCAGTAGACCTCGCGCGATTGTGCCATCCAGTTAAAGAGGGAAGCTGACCTGCATAAGACAAAATAAGGGAGAAAGGTGAGGGTGGCCAAGTAAATTGACGATCAAAAAGGGTGAGATTCCTCCATTGCCAGAGGAACCAACAGGTAATGCCAAAAAGAGTCGGCCAAGCTTGACCGCAAAGATGCAGGCGAAGTTTGAGATTGTGGAGGATCCATTTCTTGAGCAGCATGGTGAAAAAATCAGTTGGGACGAGGTGTGAAGGGAATGTACCCCAAACTTGGCGAGCTTTATCATAGTCACGCACAACATGTAGCGACAGCAATCATTCGACAGAGAGAAGGCGGGAGGTAGGGTTATATCACGTGCCAAAGTCAGTTGCCATATGAGTCGACAAAGTGACTGAGACTGAGGTGATAAAGGGAATCGAGGATCGGGAGTAGAGCGTGGGAACTCAGAGGCTCGACACTCAAAAGCCATGGGTCATTCCAGAACCGAATCCTACTACCATCGCCAATCATCCATTGTAGGCCTTGTAGAACGTGGTTT
Organism: Erythroxylum shatona; assembly: GCA_027568895.1. Classification (NCBI taxonomy): domain Eukaryota; kingdom Viridiplantae; phylum Streptophyta; class Magnoliopsida; order Malpighiales; family Erythroxylaceae; genus Erythroxylum; species Erythroxylum shatona. The sequence goes on along the minus strand of JAOSBK010000206.1, from coordinate 20,476,731 downwards.
CATGTAGCCTTGATACTCCGCCAGATCATCGAACCATCAGTGGCATTAAGCGAGGACGGGAGATTGGTGACATCTACGTGATACTTGGCGGTGAGGACTTGTACCCATAACAAGTGAGGCTTCGTAATCAACGTCCAGCTTAACTTCATGAGAAAAGCATCGTTTGTCTAGAGAATTTTTTGAAGGTTGAGACTGCCCAAATCTTTAGGCTGGCAGAGGTCCTCCCAATTGACCAGGTGCATCCTTTTGGACTCATGCGAGGAACCCCAGATAAATTGGAGTATTAACCTTTCCAGCTCGTCACAGAGCCTTTGGGGTAAGCGGACCATTTGCATGGTATAAAGGGGAAGCGCCGCAATGACAGATTGGGATAAAGTTACGCGGCCAACCAAGGACAACATGTTGACCGTCCAGCCAGCTAGCCTGTGGTGCACCTTGTCAAGAATATGTTGGTAAGTTCTTTGGCTAACTCTGTCATGCAGGAGAGGGACGCCCAAGTAATGGTCGAGGTCATTCGTCTGGTGAAAGCCAAGGCCACGACTGAGGCAGTGAGTCAGTGGAGGGACATTCTTGGAGAAAAAGCACCAAGATTTTGTGTGACTGATGCGTTGATCTGAAGCCATACAAAAAACCTGCAGAACGTCCCGAATGACAGTCACCTGATCAAAAGAGGCTTCAAAAAAAAGAATAAGATCGTCAGCAAAGAATAAATGAGAAAGGGGGGCCCTTATCTGCTCAGGCGAATAGGAAGCCAGTGACTACGGGAAACCTCGCACGAGATGGCGTGGCCTAGGTGTTCCATACATAGAACGAAGAGGTACGGAGAAAGGGGGTCACCTTATCAGATGCCTCGAGAGATGTTAAAAGCATCACTTAGTTCCCCATTCCATTGAACTTGGAGAGAGACACTGGAGACACATTTCATGATGAGTCTGATCAACGAAGCCAGGAGACCGATGTCAATAAGCGTATCTTGTAAGAACTCCCAAGATAAGCCTATCGTACGCTTTCTCTAGATCCACCTAGATTTTCGTCTCATGGTATAGAGAACTTCCTGGGCGATAATGATATTATCAGTAATCAAGCGCCCAGGAACAAAGTTGCATTGGGTCGGGGCTACCAGCTCATCCAGGTACGGTTGGAGTCTATGCACGATGAGCTTAGTAATGACTTTGTACAGCACTGAGCATAAGGCGATGGGGTGAAACTGTTTAATGGAGGTGGGAGACGGAGTCTTAGGAATAAGAACCATAATGGTGCGATTTAGATCATCTTCCTAAATCTCATGGCGAAAAATTCTGTGAAGAAAAGAAGACATCGAGGGACCAACAATATCCCATTAGGACTGGTAAAAGAAAGCTGTGAACCCGTCAAACCCGGGAGCCTTGTTGGGGGCCATACTGAAAAACACCTTTTTGATTTCGTCGGGTCGAAGAGGCCGACACAGCTCCTCTTTGGCTTCTTGAGTTAGGGGGCGGGGGGCAGGGCGAGGAAGTGACCACGAATGTCCAGGAAGGGGGCTGCAGGAGTTCGGCCCGATAAAGGTTCACGATGTATTGTTGCGCTAGCTCTCTGAGTATCGCAGGATTGGAAATAACTGTCCCCGTCGCATCTTTGATGGAAGTAACCCTCCCTTGTCGCCATCTGGATCTCGTGATCGCATGAAAATACTTGGTATTACGATTGCCGTGCAATAACCATTGACTTTTGGAGCGCTGATGCCAGTAAAGTTCTTCTTGGTACAGAACTTGCTCCAATTCGAGGCGAAGCTCTTCCTCCAGAGCCTGCAGAGAACTCGAGGTAGAATCTTCCAAACATAGGTGAAGGCCTTCGAGACGTGCCAGGAGACGCTTCTTCCGGTGGAAGATATTATCAAAGGTGGTAGTGTTCCAGGACTGAATATGCTCAGAGAAACGGTTGAGGGCTCCACTGAAATCCTGACTAGGCGGGATCCAGTTCTCCACCACAAATTGATTAAAGCCAGGATGGGTAAGCCAGGCCGTCTGAAAACGAAAGGGGCGACCCGACGGAGGGTGGACCTGAGGATGGTGAAAAGTAATAAGAATAGGCCGATGGTCCGATTTCAGGAAGGGAAGATGGTTAATGGTAGTATTGGGGAACAAAACGAGCCACGAATTTGAACAAAAAGCTCGGTCCAGGTGGGCTGATATTTGGCCACGTCTCCAAGTGAATCGGGGATCAGAAAAATAGAGTTCCGAGAGGTTACAACCGTAACCCCCACGTTTGTCGCGACTTTCCAGTTTGGCGTTGAAGTTGCCCTCTACAAGCCAAGGGTTGTGAGTAATCCCAGCAATAGTCCGTAAATAATGCCATAGATATTTTTGGAGCAAGTAGGTAGGGCTAGCATAGATAGCCGTAAAGGCAAAAGTGAGGTGATCCCATGTTATGGTAGTGTGGACAAATTGGTGATGGGCTAGCAAAATTCTGACCTCGAGATCGGCTTTCCAAAGGAGTTAGATACCTCCGGAGAAGCCTTCAGTTTCCACCCGGAAGGACTGGGCAAAGCCTAGGCTTCTAATGACCTTTAGAGCCCAGGGTCCACTGATCCTGGGTTCCACAAGAACGACAAGAATTGGACGGTGCAGACGGATGTGATTTTTGACAACAGGCTTGAAGGTCCGACCTCCAACCCCTTGACAGTTCCAGACTAAAATAGACATAGTAATAAGACAGAGAGGGAAGAGTCGACCCATCTATTCTACCCGAGAGGGAGCAGCAATGGAAACGGGCGCCAGATCCTGGCTAGCCAAGGGAAGCTATGCAGAGTCCTCCATCTGCGTATCGGAATTGAGGTGTGAACCAAGGTCCGGGTTGGTATCGTGTCCCGGGTCCGGTGGACATGACGAGGGAAGCAAATGGGTTTGGTTGGAACTGGATAAGTCCTCTGGCCTCTCGGTACCAGTGAGCCCTCGCACGCGGGCTCGTGAGGCCTGCGGCTCGCCCTTGCGAGCCGTCGCACTCGCGAGGGCGAGTCTGACTCTCGACTCTTGCCCTCGCGAGACCTCGCGAGGGCGAGGGTCAGTCCCTCGCCTGCCAAATTCATTTTTTTTTCCCAATTTCACTTAATTCCTTCTCTCCTTTCCCAAACCCTATCTTTTCACACAAGTAACCAAAAATTACAAATGAGGTCTCATTGGAAAGATCATAGAAAATCCTACAAGTTTTATGAAGAGCTTGAAAACCAATTTCACCTCTAAAGGTCTCAAAAATGCAATCAAAATTACTGCCTTCACATTAACATTCAAAACAGTTCAACATTTTTCTAAAATCATATCTTTCCATTCCCTTTGCCAAAAATTCAAAACTTTATATCAAAAGAAAGACCAGAACATATGCTACAACTTCCATGAATAACTTGGAAGCAAATTAAGCCTCTAAATGGGTCAATTTCTCAACCAAAGGTTCTGTCCATATAAGCGTCAACCTAACAGTACCACAATCTTCCGAAAATCATAACTTCCTATCCCATTTTCCAAAAATTACATGCTTTATATCACTGAAAAGATCAGAAAACATGCTACAACTCGCATGAAGGACTTAGAAGCAAATTCCATCATTAAATAGATCAAATTCTCCCATTATTGTGGCTGCCTTGTTAAAGACTGTTAAATCAACATATCACCTAAATCATGTCGAAACTATAAAAATTCATAACTTACAATCCTTACATCCAAAATTAGCATATTATACATCATTACAAAGCTAAGACATTAATCTACAACTTTCCATAAGATCACTTGAGCTAATTTAAACCATAACAATCTAGAATTAGCTTCAGAGCACAGTAATCCCAAAACCTATACTTAGAGACAGTTCACACACAAAGCACATCCATTCTTTGAAAACCATATGAAAGTTCACAAGTCATAACTTTCAACCTAAAAATTGAAAAATGTCATACTTAGTGGCGATAAAAAGCTAACAAGAAAATCTTCAATTTTTATGAAGATCAATTTCCCAAAATCTGTCTACTTTAGCCTAGAAAAATTCCCCAAAGTTCAGGTCACAAATCTTCAATGTTAGAATCATGACTATTTACCCTGCACATGTTGCCTACTTTCAAGGCAAAATTCAGAACCTTTCAAGCCACAATTGGATAGGACTTCCTTCACAAGAATTCTAGTTAAACTTCTCAAGTTTAATTTAAGCCAAACCACATCTCGATAGCATAACCATATCAAAAGTTATGACCCAAACATTGAAACATACTCACATTCCATTTTCCAGCTTTTACACCTAA
>JAOSBK010000206.1:20461258-20472370 GCA_027568895.1 Erythroxylum shatona | reverse complement strand
AAAAAGTTTGTGATTTTATACTGATGTTTTATTATTATGATGCCATGTGAAGTACAGTAGTGATTGTTCGTAGCTCATCCTTATCGTAGGATATGTATTGGAATGACCTACGGGCGTCCCGGTGTGTACCCTGCAGTAAGGGGGCGCTACACAGTGGGCTGGGCACCCATATTCCGGCAGCCCAAGTCCACTTGAGGGGGTAATTGGATATCCGGGTCATGGATTATAATTTCAAAATGTGAAGGGATTATAATGGTCGTATGGGTCGGGGATGGGTTGGGGGAGGGGGGATGATGGGTGGTCCCATCAGGGAGGAGGAGCTATGCTAGATCGGGGCTGGAGACTAGGCAGGGCGTGGAGCAGTTGGGCCCAACAAGGGGACCTGGAAGGGCTGCGTCGTGCGTGTAGTGACCTGGCCCAGCGAGGGGGCCTGAGTGGAGTTAGATGGCGTCGTCTGGGCGTGTGTGGGAGGGGCCAATTTGGGTGAGTTAAACGACGCACGGCCTGTGCGTTGCGAGGTGGTAGTCTACTGGGTTAGGTATTTTTTCCCTTTGTTTCTGACCAGCGAACCGTTGGGAGATTGATGGGGCGCTGTCTCCATCAAGCCTGAGTGAGTCGTTGGTGTCTCTAACGTCTCTAAGCCATCCAGCGCTTAGTAACGCGAACCCGGGAGGCCCTCGTGGCCGGAGGTGGTGACAGTCTCGTGGAGGTGCGATTTGGGGATGGACGGTGGATGGCGCGCTCTTCGCTGGATCTGCATCCAAGGTCCGAAAGCCGAGGGGGAAGCATCTCTGGTGAGAGCTTCAACACGACTGGAAGTCGGGGCAGGTGACGTTGGGTCATCCGCTAGGGTCCCTGGTGTAGGTGGGAGGGAGACCCTCGTAGGTAACTTTAATCGGTTTCCCATCCAGTTCAATGAAAGCCCGAAATGGAGAGCTGAGATTAAGGTTCACCGCTACCCGAGCAAACTTTCCACGATGAGTGAGTTGGGTGCTGCTATCGTTTTTAACAGTCCTCCTTACCAAATTTCCCAAAGCGACTCTGGATTTTAAATACATATAAATGTACTGATGGTGTAGACATTAACCTAAACGTAACTTCCTCTCCATTTATTGTGCAGGTTGATACGGAAACTGTATTGATAAGCGGATTGTGATAGTTGGACGCGTCCCAGAGCTAGTGCCTAAGGCAACTTGTCACAGTATCGAATCCATCTGTGGTACGTGTTTTGTTTTCTTCTTCCCTGTCTGATTACAACCTGATGAAAAAATTCGGATTCTAATCCAATAGCTGTTCGACACATCATCGAACACAATCTCAGATGGTAGATTGTATCAAATTATGGGTATTGATGCGGCAAAAGATCTTTACATGTGCCCCTCAAATTTACAGTCTGCAATTATTCGGTGGACCACAAATGAAAACAGTCTTGCCGAAGACCACGTCACTGAAGAAATAGGAAAGCATATAAAAACTCCAAGCTCATCTCAATAGTCAATACCCCATGCAGTGTTTAGCAGATGGCTGTTGATTCGGTGGAGGCACTTATTGAATAAAATATCTTTGGTGGCATAAGGGCAAAAGGCAGGCCTAGAGTTATATGGATTAATAAATGTATTTATTAAGAAAGTTAAAAATTTAAAAACTAATAAATTCATTTATTAAAAGGTAGAAATTGAAAAGACAATTGTTTCTAGATGTTTCATGTTTGTATATTCGAAAAGGTTTTTTTGATAATTTATTTTGTATAATTTGAAAAGAAAAATTGTGGTTGAATTTTTTATTCAAAATTTCAATCTTTATTAAATAGAGTTAAAGAGGAGTTCCATTTTAATCATCAATTGAGACATATACTAACATCTTTATTATCAACGATATATTTTATTAATATATTAATATTTGATCATAATATATAATTCAAATTTCAATCTTTCTTTTTGTTTAAATTCTAGCTTTTAATAAAGAGTTTCCATATCCATTTGTAACACTTTTAATTAAAAAAATGATCATCTAAATTCACATTCGACACATTATTATAAGAAAAAATTGTTATAAAATTAGTGCAAAATTTTCTTGGTTCATTATCATCAAACGATTTTAACTCTTTTGAATTTGCCAAATAAATTAATGGACATTTGTTGAAATTCTTGAATTAATACAAACTGTTATCTAAATATTTCAATTATTTATATACTTGTGACTGTATTATCAATTTAGAGAAAAATTGTAAAGTTAAAATTATTAAAAATTTACTTGAAGTATAAAAAACGTTGAATAATTTAATTTTTTATTATCGAGAAAGATATGTTGAAAAATATTCATCTCAATATTATTATTGTTGATTTACGTCTAAAAATATGTGAAGAAATTTTTTTCATAATTATCTTTATGTATGTTAGTGCAATTTTTTTAAATATTTTGTAGTTTGATGTTGCTATTTACTATTTTTATTGATTTTATTGCTACTATATTTATAAGTTATTGTTAGTTGTTATTATAATCAATTAGTGGTTTATTACGTGAACTTATGATATCGATTATTTATTTATAATTATTAAATTTTAATAATAAAAATATGTTTTTTCCCTAAAAAAAATAAAAATATGTTTTTAAAATTAACAAATTTTTAAACGGCCTGTCCAAAGGGAACCGACGATCCGCATACAACCAGTAGAAAGAGTAGGTTCATTGAAGAAAAGACACAAGCGTCCACAGCTCTAGCAAAGTAAGAAAAGTAAGAACGTTGAGAATAAAATATTCTGAGCTTGCTATATTCCGCTCAGCTTTTCTTATTATTTATAGTATTGTGTACAGTGGTAGTACAATGAATCATAACAGAAATTGTACATATCTCGACACGCAAGGAGAGAGAAGAGGATGGTCGTACAGATGAATTAATGAGGAATATATGTTTGTTACGTTCTAACAAGCAACAGGAGAGAAAGTTTGACTTGTTCTAATTTGCAGATTGAATGAAAGATGTGTAATATTATCTTCTTCTTGAACTTTTGCTATAGCGGGCAAAGATGTCAGGGGATATATATTGTCATGGGACTAACTTCCATTGCCCTGCTTTGAGTATTGTGGTCTGAAAATTTGAATTCCTGGAAGAAGGGTAACAGAAATAGTCGAAAGCAGAAGAAATAAAATGCTGCAGCTGGGAAAATATCCTGGCCCAACAAAAAGACAAGAAAGCTAGTTGATGCACTATGTTTGAAAAAGGCCGAGGTTGAAGATGCAAGTCACATCACAAGCATGGGCGACATTTGTTGGTTTTCTTCTTCTATTCTCGTCAATCGTCATTTAATTTATGAAACAGCAGAAAGGGGGAGGAAGAAAGGGAGAGATGAATTTCATATACGTAGTTGAGGGCCCACAAATCACGTGGAGATGGCTTCAAAGACAAAGCAATGCTCGTTTACAAAATCTCCCCTAATCAGTAATCCCCTCTCCACCAATTATCCTTTATCTCCCACGTGGGACTTCTGCCCGCACATCCACTCCTTCCTTTCCTCATTCTCATTCCTTTCCCTTCGTATAAATGAGTAAACTTCGCTGCACTAGCTCATCACACAATTTGTATTCATGGGAGACTCCTCAGCTTCATACATACACATGGTTAGACTCTTCATCTTCACTTTCTTTGACTGATCACAACACTGATTTCATTTTACACATCCCCAGTTCCATTCACTCTGTTATTTTTTTATTAGTGGTTTATGACTATGATTGTTTATTTTGTGGTTATTGGTGCAGCACCTTATAGAAAAGTGCTTGATTCAGTTGTTTTTTGTTAGTGATTTGTGATGATGATTGTTTATTTGGTGGTTATAGGTGCAGCACCTTATAGAAAAGTGCTTGATCTTCAACATGACTAAAGAAGAGTGCATGGAAGCTCTCTCCAAACATGCAGACATCAAACCCGTCATTACCTCCACTGGTTTGCTTCCCTTGATTTCTGCTCTCTCTGTACAGCTACCTATTTGCTGTTATTTTCCTTTAAGAAAAAACAAAAAAAAACAAAAAGAAGTTGAGCTCTAGGCATATAATAGGATCAAAGTTTTCCTTTGCTTTGCAATGCAACAAAAGTTTGACCTTGTTATCACTCAAACCTATTACAATACCTGCTGGAACAGTGATATATATAATCAAAGCAGTAATTCTGGCTAAGATTAATTCCGTTGTAAAATTTCAACAGTTTTTGCCTTATTTTTAAGCTCGCTTGATCAGTTGATGGTGACCCTATCTAGGCTCTATTTTCAGGATTCCATTAACGATCTTCTATCTAAACATCATATGATCAGAACTTTAAGCATAAGCTTCAACTTAGTTAAGCAAGACCGAGCTGGTCTGGTTTCGATTCTCTCATGAGAAAAACCATCAAGGAAAAGATTCTTGAGAGGCATACGTCTAGGAGAGCAGAACCGATTAACACTGAGCGAAAGCTGGCTCTCTTTCTAAGACAGGCAATCACATGCATGCATATGGAGATTGTGCGAACGTAAATGCTAACACATATGAAGATCGTAATGGCTGAGATTTGCATGTTCTTTGTGGATGCAGTGTGGAATGAATTGGAGAAAGAGAACAAGGAATTCTTCGAGGCCTATACACTGTCAAAAAGCAAAGAAGACAGGATGTCTGAGGAAGAAACAAGTCGAATGATTCAGAAGATGATGTCGGAATCCCCTAAAGATTCTGAAGACCAAACATAAACCGTAAAACCATTCACATGAATTACTACTGCCAAATGAAAGCGATGGATCTCTTCTTTTCTTTTGTTCTGGTTGGTGGCTTTGGCCTTGCCTCTAGAAGAAAACAACCCTTCAAAATGCTGAATTCGAAGGTGTACTATATTTGCGTGTGTGGCCCCTATTTTATGCATATGTTTCTAATACGGAATAGAACGGTGTGCGTCTGGTCCCCTCCTTCCCTTTATATGGTTCCCGTGCGTTCATTCACTTCATGTAGCCAATCAAGTCATACCAGGTTAACCCTATTTGATTATCACTTTCTTTAATGCTGATAAGATTGTCGATATAAATGGATACTTGTGCTCTTACAAGGAGGTGGCAACCTTAGACTATGTTCTTTCAACTTTTATTGTCTTCATCTTCTTTTAACTTTTTTTTTGATAATTTTATCCTAAGAAAAAAGAAGTGACCAAGAGAAGACAAAGAATGTAAGGTTTTTTAACCAAACACCTAAGCTTATATGTGTATAATTGTGTGTAAAGGTTATCATATAAAGTTGAGTTCAATTAGTTAAAGTGGTCTAATATAATTATGATATTTTGGGCTTTATGTATCTATTTTAAGTATATGAGCTTTATATATATAGAGATTGGTATATAATTTCTAGTTTTATGATGTGTCAAATTAGAAATTAGATTAGGTTTTATCCTAATAAAAGTGATTATAATCCTTAAATTATACGTACGCATAATTTCTTTTTATATCTTATCATCAAAGAGAAAATAGAGAGTTAGGAAAAACTATGAAAAAAAGGTTATATTTTAATTTGGAAGATAAAACTGCAATACTTAGTGCAAATTTTATAATGAATTCAAGCATACTTCTACTTTTATTTAATTCTTGATAATTTGATAGGAACATATCTTAACTTTAAGGGATTAAAATTCAACAAATAATATGATAGACAAGTTCAGAATTAGGTTATCAAGAATGCTTGATTTTTGTCTTCCATAATCTTGAAATTGTTTCTATATGGATTTGACTGGTTCTATGAATTTGGTTTTAAAAAATCATGCTTTATTTATTTTTTACGGTATTAAAAAAAATAGGAAACCGTTGAGACAGATGATAATAAGTTGTGTTGGAAAGGTAGTCTTCAAAAACCTCTAATCTTTATCGATGGTAGTTTTAAGAACATTGATTTACTTTTGGTTTTCATGAAAAGGTTTTAATTTTTATCTTCAAAAACCTCTAATCTTTATCGATGGTAGTTTTAAGAACATTGATTTACTTTTCGTTTTCATGAAAAGGTGACCTTTGGATAAAGGTATTCTTTAACCATCAGATAAAAACCAGAAACAATCCTCAAAATTTAGCATCGTGGAAAGTTTTATACTTATACATGTTAGCATGCATTTTACTGATTAATATTATGAGGAATGAGTTTTGGGGCTTAAATTTTATAATTTCTAGTTTGATTTGTAACATTTTAATCAATTCTTAGATTGAGTTGACAGAAGTGTTAATGCCATAACATCAAGAAATTAAAGCTATCACACTTCTATATAGCTTATGCAAAATTTGATATTTTAATTTCAAATTTTAGTAATTTAAAGAAATGTGTAGCGTTTGAAATTAAATTAATTGAAGCAGCATGTTATTAAAGCAACCTCTTTTGTGAAAATTAATTAGAATGTTAAAAGGTTTTATGTGTATCTTATTCATGTGAATATTGATTGACCAAAAGAAAATTTAATATTTGGCCTGAATTCCATATACACTTATGGTAATAAATGTGTGGCAATTATTTGGTATAACATGTGAACATTAAATCGGTCCAAAGAAAAGTTTATTATTTGACATGCCTTATTGCCAGTGTTTGGTCCCTACACCAACGTACCACTTACAAGTTAATATTTCTTTCCAAAGACTAAATATTAATGTTGTGTTAGGTATCTTATGATAGAGCCCTACCATTATCTGCATATAATTAATTTGGCATATTATAGTGTTGTATATGTGAGTAATTAGATTTTGTCTGTTTTGTTCTCTGTTTAGTTCCTGGTCTTGCTGCAAATATCTCTGCTAGTGTTAATTCAATTTCTATGCTTAATGACACCAATTTTAAGTCATAGAAGGAGAACATTTTGATTGTTCTCGAAGTCATAGACTTAGATCTTGCTTTACAAGTTGATCAACCTAATCCATCTATTGGTGAGAGTACCACTGATCAAAAAAGGGCGATGAAAAAGTAAGAAACATCGAATCGTATGAGCTTGATGATCATGAAACATGCCATTCCATAAGCTTTTCGGGGCACTATGTCCTATCAAATTACAATGGCTAAGGGTTTCCTTGAGGATCATGAGAAAAGATTTGCCAAAAATGTAAAGGTTGAAACAAGTGCACTCTTGGCAAAGTTTATCTTAATGAGGTATGTAAGAAAAGGAATTATAAGAGAGTACATTATGGAAATGTCTCACATTGCTTCAAAAATGAAAGCACTTAAGTTGGAATTATCCGAAGACTTGATAATGCATTTGATTTTGATATCTCTTCTGGGAAAGTACAATCAATTTATGATGAGCTATAACTGTTGAAAAGAGACATGGTCTTTTAATGAGCTCATCTCACATTATGTCTAATAAGAGGAAAGGTTGAAGCATGATAAGATAGAAAGTGCTCACTTAGCCACAACATCTGAGGACAAAAGGAACAAAAGAAAGGAAACTAAGGAAGTTGCAATTCTGGCAACATAAAAGAAAAAAAATCCAAATGGATATTACTTCTGTGGAGTTGAAGGTCATGTAAAGAAGCAGTATGCCAATTATCACACATGGCATACAAAGAAAAGTATGCTTCTTATTTTGGTTTTTTTAAGGTTAATTTGACTTTAGTACCTAGACAAATATGGTGGTTGAATTTTGGTGTAACAACTCACATCAGTGTGTCTATCTAGGGTTGTCTTAGTTGTCGAAAACCAAGTGATGGTGAAAGATACATTTATATAAGTGACAGTAAGCTGGTATAAGTCGTAGCAATAGGGACTTTCAAATTATTGTTAAGAACTGTATTTTATTTGGATTTAGTCTAGACTTTCGTTGTACCGTATTTTAGACAAAATTTGATTTCTATTTATGTTTTGAACAAGCTTAGTTAGTGTTGTTCATTTGAAAATGGAATATTTAGTTTCTTTAAAAATTCAAATTTGGATTATGTCAGTTCTTTATCAGGTTATGATAATCTATATATGCTTGACACTAATGCTACATTTAATGAAGCCTTACATGTAGGTACGTGAAGTTTAAAGCGTAAATTAACCGGTAAAAATTCTACCTCATTATGGTGCAAGAGATTAGGTCACATCTCTAAAAGGATAATTGAGAGACTTGTGTCTAAAGGAATTGTAGCACCCCACTTTCAAAGGACACATACCTGACATCCTAAAGGATATCCAAGTACGTACCCCGTAAGGGTGGCATACTAGAGTAGTCATGTCACTAACTTAATTATAGCATCATCATTCAAATCGTAAATATCAAAATATTTAAAAAACCCAAAATTTTGCATTTCATTTCATAAAAATTAAATATACATTGTAGCTTTACAAAACATCCATATATGTACATTATCAAAACCAATAATAATTTACATCTCTGTATTTAAAACATGCTACATATATGAGGAATTATAAAAAAGTGCTAAACTAGATCCTTCAGTCTCAGCTGACTGATTTTTGAGCTATGTCTTCTATCTAAAATCAGTGTTAACTCTTTTTTAATTTGACTTAAAAGCTATATCATCTCTCTTGAACCTGAAATGTCAACGTTGCAATTTTGGTGAGTTTTGTAAACTCAGTGAGTTAACCATCCTCGATGGTTCACTCAAATCATATAAGACGTCAACACATACAATCATATAATTCACATAATTTCATTTATCATCATGTAGCATCACATAACACTTTATTCACAATTTTCACCTTCTCATTCAACACAATTCAACAATACATTTTCAATCATTTAAATATACATATTATATGTATATGCTAATATGTATATGCAATGCTCATGAGACTCATTTATGATTATGAAATTGTTGTGATTGAGTGCTTATAGCTGTCCTATATCTATTGTTGACACCGGGCTCATTGATAATTGTCCCTTATCCGTTGGGGATACATGACTCATTATACATAGCAAGCCTTTAGCTCTTAATCATATTCTGAGCTTTAAGTTCTTTTTCGGTGGCTATTCAAGTCACAACTACCATTATATATTCATGCATTCATATAATGAAATGCATCACATATATCCAATCAATCAAAGTGCTCAATATTGCATAGTCATATTCACTATCGCATTCTCATTCACATTTATCATCAGAACTTGATCTGACATTCAACAGTTATATTGAGTACACATATTTATGTCAAATTCACATACAAAGAGCACTTTCAATATCTCATTCATGCATTAAATACCTCAGATATTCAATGTCCATAATCAGCACAATCACATTCACAACTTAATTCAATACAACATTTAAAACAAACAATTTATTAACTGAGACCATCTAGGTTACCCACAGTTTGTTCTAGATAGCTATTGCCTCGAAGTTCTGACAATGTCTAGATGTTGGCACTCTAAATGCTCTTCTATAACATGCAACATACACTTACACATATCATAACTTTGCGCAATTATATAAGTACTCATTTATGCACATATGTATATATAAATTATGTACAATGCATGCTCAACGACAATCTCGGGTATATTTCCTTTATTATCATCACATGATCATTCATATTTCAAAACTCATATGTGTCTAATTTGAACTTAGGTTTATACCTTAATAATACAAATTCATTCTAAGTTCATCACTCACTCAATCATTCCAACTTTTTCTCAAAATAGATTTTTGGGTCAATTTTGCATAGTCATTATGACAAAGAAATTGAAGTATTTAGGTAACTCCTTATTCTAAACAAATGTTCCTCTATGTCTTAATTTTCTAATGACACTAAGTTCATACAATTAGATTCAGTATTCTGCAAATTATACTCAAAATACTTCAGATTGTTTTCAAACCGCAACAGTACTCAGTACTCAAATTCAAGCCAAAATGTGAAACTCTTAGAGACAGAATTAAAACCCGATTCCTTTATAATATTTGTAGCCATATGTTGTTAGTTTAATATAAATCAAAGATCATTCCATTTGGAGATCTAAAGATCAAGATATAGCCAAATTACTGATGTCGATTTAGTGAAATCACTCCATTTAACAAATTCTAGCACACTTCATCATTTTCATCCTGAATTCATCAATCAATCATTATCAATTCTTTCCTAATGAATTCAGATGGCCATGAAATTTTTTGGAGAGGAAAGATAATGTGTGAGAAGTTTGTGGTCCAAATTTTAAGTCAATCGAAAGTCTGGAGAAGAGGTTATGGTCAAAATAGTGAAGGGTGTCAACAATTGTCAAAAGGCATTGCACCTTCACTGTCACGACTACTTGTTGAACCTTCTTTGTCAAGATTGTGCCACAATCGTGCACTGCCTAATTTCTCCTCTCGGTCACAATCGTGTGTCTGCATGATCGTGTGACCTCCCTGAGGGGTTCCTCTCTGTCACGATTGTGCTTGTGTACAATCGTGTAGCTCCTCTGAGGTTCCTTCTCTATCACGATTGTGCTTGTGTACGATCATGACAAACGTTCTTCTCCAGATTTTTACGAAACTATAGATTTTTCATTCTCTTATTAATCTCTTTTACTAAATCCATCATTTCTAACTTATGTCCTCTTTATTTCCTCTTCATTCCTAATTCCATTTCAGCTCAACTCAATCACAAACAAATCAAAATCTATGATTAATCACAAACATAAAAAACCGAACATATCTAACACGCATTCCTCATATTTTTTGCATTTCTTCATCTTCATCAACACCTTTATTTCATCTCTAACTTATAATTTTAATTCTTCCCATATCATGACATCACATTATTCCTTTTTCCTTAACTCTAGACTCATTGTTCATCTATAAAATACCCAAAAAGATTAACGTAATAACAATGGAAACAGAGCATATGCATATCATCTTTCCATGAATTTTTTGTACTCTTTTTATACACATTTTAATGATCTTTCTATCTCAAAAATCATTTCAACAACATCTTAGGAAATATTTGTTGGTGTAAGTCGACTTGGACTCTCATGTAAGTCGACTTACACATGTACAGTACTATAAGTCGACTTGTATTCTCCTGTAACTCGACTTACACATGTACAGTACTGTAAGATTTTGTTAGAGTAGTGCCCTAAAGGCAATCACCTTTAGCGCGTTTTGTACAAAGTTGTGTACAGACTTTATAAATAAATAAAGAAAGGCATATTTCATTAATTTGGTG
>JAOSBK010000206.1:20434663-20454618 GCA_027568895.1 Erythroxylum shatona | reverse complement strand
CTAGCTATTCCCGGGTCAAAGGGTTTGCCCCGGTTAGGTTCTCCGATCTCTGCGTGGATACCGTTAGAGACGGTCTCCTTTGGTCGTTATGGTTTGACTTTGTTATATAGACACATGGATCCTGGCTTTCGGGAAGGTCCCGGAACAAAAATTTTTGTTTTCCGCATCGTGTACATGTGATGTACATACCGGGATTTTCCTACAATATTGATCATCAAATATGCAAAAGCAAGACATGCGACACACCCTAGTTTCTCATTCACGTTTCATCCTCATTTTATAAACATTTAACTGCTAACTAACACGATGCATGTTTCATTATCATTTAATCACCATATTTGTTTCCTATCCATACAACTCATGAGAATTTACACGATACTTACTTGGTAAAACTCCAAACTCTTTACAATCACGTGAACCCTAGCTTTCCAATATCACACGATCATTAATAGTTAAAGGTTGTAGGGTTAGGTATTTTAGTGACAATGAAGAAGATAACAAAATGAAAGTAGCAAGTGAAAGGTGAGAGCAAAGCTTGTTGTGAAGGTGAGAAAATGAGTATCGTGTTCAAGAAGATGAAGAACGAAATGAAGAGAAATAAACAAAAGGTGAGAACAAATAACTACAATGAAAGATAATAAAGTGAAGATGGTCCTTCACTTGGAAGAGTTTTGTAAAAGTAGATGCATGGCTTGGCAAGTGACACTTGTCACTTGCCACTTGCCACTTGTCCACTTCCTATGGTCTCACTTGGTTCTCTTATTTAACTAGTCAATTTGTCTCCAAATTCTACTCCAATTTTTAATATCATATTCGCAACAAATTCTAATACCATTTAGCCAATTATTTTAATTGCCATTTGATACTTATTTCTACTACCATAAATCAATTGTCTTGTTACTTGATATTTTTTTAGTCCAAAAATACCCAAAATTTTTAGAAAATTTCTAAAATTCACCAAAAATTTCAAATAAATAAGTATACTCTCGAAAACAATTTTCAATACATATAATCCTCAATTTTCAATAAATCATATTTATAAATCAATTATACCCAAAAATGTTAGTGAATGCATGTAGAATCATTTTAATATATGCAATGAGTAATAATCACATGTGTGTGTATGCTATATTATGCAAGAGCATGAAATGCACTTTCTAACTTCTCAATAAACTCTCATGTACACTATTCTAGGGTTTTAACCCTTAACATGGAATAATAGGATGTTACAAGAATTCTCGATCCCCTTGATTTTATAGATTTTGATATTTATGCTAATTACATTACTTTACTACATCTTGAAATTGTCAATCATCTTTTATAACGTTCATAGACAACTTCTCACTATATGGCTATCTTTATCTCATCTATGAAAAATCACAGTCTTTGGACATGTTCGAAGACTTTAAGGCTGAAGTTAAGAACCAACTCTACAAAATGATTAAAAGCTTCAGATCTGACAGTGGCCGCGAGTACTACGGTAGATATGACAGATCAGGTGAACAACGTTCAAGACCGTTTGCTAAATTCCTAAAGGAATGCAGTATCATCCCACAGTACACTATCTCGAGTTTGCCTTACATGAATGGTTTTGGTGAAAGACGAAATAGAACGCTTAAGTATATGGTGAGGAGTATGATGAGTCATTCTACCTTGCTAGAATCACTATAGGGATAAACACTAAAGACCACAATATAAATACTCAACAGAGTTCCAACTAAAGCAATTGATAAGACCCCCTATGAGTTTTGGAAGAGCAAGACGCCTAGTTTAAGGCACTTGCACATTTGAAGATATCCAACTAAGGCAAGGCCTTATAGGCAAAATGAAACAAAAACTGGACTCTAGGACTATCAGTTGTTACTTTATTAGATATTCTAAAAGATCTAAAGGTTACAAGTTTTATGATCCCATTACTAAGGCAATTTTTAGACGATAAATGTCCTGTTTTTTTAAGATGTTGAGTTTACCGAGGGAGAAAGGATTAAGGACTTTATTTTTGAATAGGAACACGTTGAAATTTCTTTAATTTCTATTGACAATGATTAGGGTCAGGTTTCCATTCCTGACATTATTCAAGAAGCAATTCCGGATTAAGACAATGTCATGGAAACTCCTATCCAAGTTTAGCAAACAAAGTCAAAGTTTAACAACTTGTTCCAGAAGAACAAACTCTACAACCTCAAGAACCTATGTCATTAAAGAGATTTACTAGAGAGAGGAGAAGTGCAATTCTAGATGACTATGTTGTATTTCTTCAAGAACATGAAGTTGACATTGGTATAGTGGAAGATGATCTAATCAACTTCCATAAAGCCATGGAAAGTTCTAACTCTGAAAAGTGGATTAATGTCATGAATGAAGAGATAAAGTCCATGAAGGACAATGATGTTTAGGACCTTGTACCATTGCCTGAAGATACGAAACCTATTGGTTGCAAATGGTTATTTAAGACCAAGAAGGATTCGAAAGGCAATGTAGAAAGGTGTAAGGTTCGTTTTGTCACAAAGGGCTTTACACAGAAAGAAGGCATTGATTATAAAGAGACTCTCTCTAGTTTCTTTGAAAGACTCTTTCAGGATAATAATGGCATTAGTAACACATTTTGATATTGAGTTACATCAGATGAATGTTAAGACAATGTTTCTAAATGATGACATTGATGAGACGATTTATATAGTGCAGCCATAAAACTTTGTGTCAGAAGATGCAAAGCAAATGGTTTGCAAACTAAAGAAATTCATTTATAAACTCAAGCACGAATCTCGTCAATGGTATTACAGATTTCAACAAGTTGTCATCTCGTTCGGTTTTGAGATGAACTTGGTTGATGATTGTATATACCATAACTTTAGTGAGAGTAAGTCCATTTTTCTGATTGTAAAATAGGATTGTAAAATAGGTGATACCTTTGTGTCTAAGGGAAATAAGTTCAGTTTAAATCAATGCCCCAAGAATGACTTTGAAGCAAAGGACATGCAGAAGATTCCTTATGCTTCAGCTCTAGGAAGTCTAATGTATGCTCAGGTTTATAAGCGTCGGGATATTGCGTATATTGTTGGAATGCTAGGGAGATATTTAAGTAACTCGGGATTGGATCACTGGAAAGCAACCAAACAGGTCTTGTGATACTTGCAGAGAACGAAAGATTATATGCTCACATACAAAAAATTCAGATATGCTAGAGATTATTAGTTATTCTGATTCTGATTTTGTTGGATGCCAAGATAGTAGGAGATCCACTTCGGGTTATATCTACCTGCTTGTTTGAGGAGCTACTTCCTGAAAGAGTGCTAAGTAGACACTTATAGCTTCTTCCACTATGACAGCAGAGTTTATAGCATGTTATAAGGCATCCAACTACGGGATGTGGATACGAAACTTCATCACAGGGCTGCACATTGTGAACTCTATTGAAAGACCACTTAAGTTATTTTATGACAATAACTTGATAGTGCTATATTCTAATAACAATAGGAGCTCGACAGAGTTAAAGCAAATCAACATCAAGTTTTAATTATTAAAGAGAGAGTTCAGAGTGGACAATTGTCTATACAACACATTGGATCAAACTCTATGAGTGTGGATCCGCTTAGTAAAGAAGTACCACCCAAGGTCTTTCATGATCACACTACTCATATGGGTGTTGCATCTTTTTCAGGATAAATAGTTTCAGTATAAGTTTGTATTATATATGCTTTTCAAATTAGACATTTTTCACTATCATTCTAGATACAATTTTTTAGTTAATTTGTTCGAGGTTATTTTCATAGATATTTGGTTTATTTTGTACCTGAACTTATTTAAAATTGATCTCACTAAATCATAAGGTTGGATCAGTTAGAAATAAGTATGCTAAGATCACACTACTTATAATTTCCATGCTACACATCCATGTTTGATCCATGTCATTTGGTTATATCAGCACATATGACCATTAATAGGTCTAATTACGTTAAATGTAGCGAAAGTTGCTTTTATCCTATGTTAATATGATTGATGATTCGGATAATTTGGGGATGCATACAGTAATTATAGCACAATTTTGAGTATTCATAAGGTTAATACACAATTTATAGATAACATATATAACCCCAGTGGGAGTGTGTAAGGATTTTTAATCAAACACGTGAGCTTATATGTGTATAATTGTATATAAAGACTATTATATAAAATTGAACCCAATTAATTAAAGTGGTTTATGATATTTTGGGCTTTATATATTTATTTTAAGTGTGGGTTTTATATGTGTAGAAATTGGGTATATAATTTCTAGTTTTATGATGGCCAAATTAGAAATTAGACTAGGATTTTACCCTAATAAAAGTGGTTATGGTCCCTAAATTAAACATATGCACAATTCCTTTTAACATCTCATCATCAGAGAGAAAATAAAAAGTTAGGGAAAAATTCTGAAAAAAGCTACGTTCTAATTTGAAAGACAACATTACAAGACTTGAGTGCAAATTTTTCAATGAATTCAGATATGCTTCTGTTTTTATTTAATTCTTGATGATTTGATACGAACAAATCATGACTTTGAGGGTATTAAAATTCAACAAAGAATTCTTAATCACCGGGCCATTTGATTAGAAATTTCATTGTATTGGATTGGTTGGAGAGGTTGAAGAAAGCATAGGGGTGGAGGAGGGTGGCTGGGGACTAGCAGCAAAGAAAATGAAAGCGATGATACTGCCTTTGCACGAGCGAATGCCCCTTGAAAGCTGCTTTCCCCTTCATATCCTGCCGTCGTGGATGATGGTGATTGGATTTACAAGATACAGCCGAACTGAAGTGATTGAGATCACAAGCCTAACCTTTTTCACATGAGTTGGGTTTAACTTTAAATTTTTTTACATTTTTACAAACTTATCTAAATAAATATATAATTGTGATAAAATTTAGATAATACACAATTACTTGAACGTCTAGCTATTTATGAGTATGGGTTTGAATTAGATTTTTTATAAACCTCAACCACGATGTTTAAAGTAAGTCTTTATAATTTATATCTGTAGAATGTTTCAAAGGAGGTTAAAAAGTATCATTAGCCATGGGCAAGGCGCGACAGCAAGGAGGCTAGAGATTACAAGAGCACGTTTTCCCCTAGAAGGTGTACGGGGAGGAGGAGTGTGTGGAATAGAAGACAGGTATTAAGGGGAGGGGGCATGGAGAAAAGAAAAAAAAAAGGGGAAAGAATGCACGAAAGAAACTAATCCAATAGAATCGATAGTCTGAATCCTTTATTCTTCCCTTTCACTTAAGCCAAATATCAATAGTGCCATTGTAGCTATGCGTTTCCATAATTCAATAACACTTGTTTCAAACTACACATGTATGTATCCTTTCAACATCAGCGTTACTGTGGAGTTGTGTTGCTCGACTCTATACTTCATTAAATCTGCTTCCACGTGCTCCATTACAAAGGCGGTCTATCATCAGAGCGGGCTTTAATACGAATGGATATTACATAGCCAGATGGAAAGAAAACACATAAAGCAATTACTAAATCATAGCACAAGACACTAGAAGAACATATCTTTATTCTGCATGACTTGAGAGGTACATGTCTGACCTGCTAACATCTTAAAACCACATTCATTGTGGCCACATTTAGCTTATAGTTTTCATCTCTTTCATGCATTAACCTTAGGCTCCCAACCAGCAATGACATCTTCTTTTGCAGCTTTCGTTTTGTCAAAAGATTCGCGCGAAAACAGCATCTGCCAAGCAGAAATTAACCACCCTTAGCCAACAACATAAAAAATGATACCAATGGATAAACAGAAAACTGAAGAGGCTCGCTCTTATCCTTGAAGTACTTGTGATATGTAAAATAGGAAGCACACCTTCTTATAGTTGTGGACATGACTCAAGTCTGCAGGAATGGTCCATTTCTTAAAATGATCCAAAGTAATCTCAAGATGGTAAAGCTTTGGTGCCAAGCTCAAGTCAGCAGCAGTGATCTTCTCCCCAGCAATGAAAGGACCCTGTTTTCATTTATATGAAATACATTAGCCTATATTTCCAGGAATTGTAAGTAAATCAGCGTTCCTCATACATGTGCCGTAAGATGCTCATCCAATGCCTTCAATTCATCAAGCAAAGCCTGCTCTGATCCATCATTGGGATCCTTGCTCTTCAAAAATTTGACAAAAGATGGGAATATCTTTGAACCACTGCACTCTCAAATGGCACAATTGCAAAGGTAAGTGATTTAAGCGTCCATTCAGTCCTATGAGAACAACTATATAATAGACAGAACCCGCAACTTCTAAGGATGTCCCTCCAATGATAAATCCATGATCCACTTGAATGTTAGCAAAGGGAATGCGCATATGTAAGAAAATCTAGAAGCATAGTGGTTGGTATATGAATCTCTATGCTACATATATCGATATATCTAAATCATAAAAGTCATAAGCAACAATATTATACGTCCAGTATGATAACAAGATCCGTTTCAAATGCCAGTAACTAAGGGTCCCACCTTTCATGTAGCGAAGAATGAGAAAGTGTAGTTTTAAATAAGTTATATATGCAAAGACAATATGCAACGAAGGGAGAGAGACCGCTCACACAGACGCAACTTCAGGAGGAGTCTTTAAAGACGTTTCAGGATATTTCTCCTCCAGAATCCCCACAATCACATCAGAGTCCGCCACCCATTTGCCATCAATTTTCGCAACTGGCACCTTTCCCTCCGGGCTTATCTCCAAGAACCTACCAAAATGTCAGATAATTGAACACACTTTAATCCGCGCCTGTTAAGATTCTTCAGTGGTGGCCGCTCGTATATTGTTAAGTGGATGGAGTATTATCAAGTAACGACTATACAAACAGAGTAAAGCATGTATTTTTCTTGGTTCTTAGTCCATATACAAAACCCCACAACCCACGCTCCTAAACAACAGTAAACCATTTATTGATTGAAGACAGTTACTCAAATCCAGACAAAAACACATAAATCGCCATAGCCTTTCGCTCAAAAACGTCAGAAAAGCAACAAGCGTATGAAACAATCATTCTAACATTCACATACAGACGAAAAGGCGCAAGGGTTGAAATTTGATGGTAATACCATTGGGGTTTGTCGGAAAGATTTATGAGATGCGTCTTATATTCCACTTTCTTCTCTTCAAAAGTCAAGAGAACTCTCTGAGTGAAGGGGCCTTAAAACCCAAAAATAATGAAAGAAATCACATGTAGGTAGATAACAAATCAAGGATTTTAATCACCCAAAAAACTAATCAGCAAATTTTGAACAGAGAGTGAAACATACAATCTCCCAGAACGTTAGGATCGCGGCTCGCAGCTTTGG
This sequence comes from Erythroxylum shatona, assembly GCA_027568895.1. Lineage (NCBI taxonomy): Eukaryota > Viridiplantae > Streptophyta > Magnoliopsida > Malpighiales > Erythroxylaceae > Erythroxylum > Erythroxylum shatona. The sequence goes on along the minus strand of JAOSBK010000206.1, from coordinate 20,447,297 downwards.
TACAGATCTCGATAGCCATTTTCGTGGATGTGGAGTAGCTGGGGGTGAAAGGTGGGTTCTTTCTATGTTTCGAGTGACGAATCTACCTTAGTTTGCGGATTGATGGGTTGGCCATTTATAGACCACGATACACCATTCTAGAGTAAAGATCTACTTTGCGAATTGATGTGTTGCCCATTTATAGGCCGCGATACAGCACACGATGAAACATTCCATTATTTTTTAAACGGCTAGAAGTGTAAATTGAAGCTGTAATCATTTTGAGTTTGATCAGTCTTAAACTTGTAATTTGTTTAAAGAAGGTCTAAAATTTTATGAACCTGTTCAATTTAAGATTTTTTGAACAAAAATTAGGGCATGTTTTACACGCGTTGTTACAATGTACAATGTGACACTATTACTATTTTTTTAAATGTTACGTTTAAACGTATAAACTTGCTTGGTTTTAACCCTAAATTTCATAAATTCCTTAAAGTTAAAAAAGAGAAACCCTAAATTCCCTAAAAGTAAAAGTTACAGAAATCCTAAATTCTCACTGTCTTCCCTCTTTGACGCATCCTCACTATCAACCAATTTGCGCTCCAGTCTTCATGTAAGGGTTATCTTGCCTGATTCACGCATCTCCATTGTTGCCTGATCCGCGCTTCTTCCTTTATTGAAGGGGTTGTCTTGCCTAGTTGACGTATCTTCATTGTGGCCCGATCAGCGCTCCAGTCTTCGTTGAAGGAGTTGGCTTGCCTAGTTCACGTATCATCTCTTAAAACTAAGATAAGCCCCAAAATCAAGTATTAGCCATTAAACTTAAGAGTGATTTTAAATTTTTGATTGTCTAAAGGAAATGACCTTCACAGCTAAATTCATAAGAGTATGAATTTATATAAGAAGCAAAATACAATATGAGATATTTTATAGTGCATTATTATTCTTCTATAGCCATGCCTAGTACAATGACTTATCTTCTATAGTCCCAATCGAATCATATTAAATATGAAATGCTAAGTCTTTGCAAGAGTCAAAGTTAATGATTCAAGGATGTAATGCTTGGTTTGAAGCAATCATTATCTCTTAAGTTTAGAACTAAATTGGATAATAAAAAGTTATAAGATATCCAAAAGGTTGGATTTAATCTTATAGACCTATTGAACAAATTGTTTGTTTCAATCTAAGCTTAAAGGAGAATGGTTATCAAGATAAGTAGTACGAGTAAGATGAAATTTGTAAAGTTCAAATCTCATGATAGTAGATCCAATTAGAATTAGTGCCTTTATGGATACATTTGATGTATAATTGAAAGGCTACGAGACATAAAATTCATTTTTCTTAAAGAGTTCGAGTAATTTTTCTTGAGATGATTGTGAATTTATCATGTCTACAAGAAGATTAGTTAGGGTATAGTTGTTCTCTTTAGTAGGAGTATATGAAGACATATTGCTTATAAAGTACAACAATTCTAATTTTCAATTATTGAAAATATAATTGTCTAAGAACAAATTTTGTTGGATATGAAAAGGCAATAACTTAATATTGGGAATTACATTTATAAAGATAGAATGGAAGTTATAGAATGGAAGTTGTTCACCTATTATAATTCCAAGTACATAGATAATGTACTAAAAATGTTTAGTATTTGAGACATCAAATGCTTCTAAAGTATTAAAGATATCCATTATTTTATGTATGAGTTAATATATGAGTTCAAGATGATAATGATATTACTTTAGATGTAAATACTAATTAAGGTCTATTTTACTTGGAAGAATATCATTCAAGATTAGAAAAGTTCCAATGCAGCAATTGTTGCTAATTAAGCAATAATAAAATTTTCATTTAGTAGAAATGATTAACTGGATTAATAAGTTCTTTAATGAACTTGGTATAGCTCTTTGTTTTGTTCAAAATAGTAATGTATTGTAGAACATTAGAGCCCCTAGGCATGTAAAAGGAGCTAAGGTCTCATCAAAGATCTAAGGATGTATTTAGGCAATTTTTCCTAATTATGATGATAATTGAGATAAAGTTGTAAGATTTAAGGAAGTGCACTATACCGAATATTGTAGAATTCTCTTATTAAACCATTGTCCTAGTAGTAGCATGATCATCATATGGTGATATAGTATATGATACTTAAACGATTGGTTTATTATAAGTGGAAGATTGTTAGTTTATGCCCTATAGTCAATCAATTGGTTGTAATTTAGTGACAAAATAATTTAAAGGCATTTTTTATCTTGCATATGTTTAGATGTATATGATAAAGCCCATGAGATAACTATACATTGCAAATGAAATTATTATGAGAATCATATTACATTTATATATTATTCATAAATTATTCCTAGTCATTGTTTTATTAAGACTAGATATTAATAGAATATAAATAGATAAGCCCGTGTTATGTTTTTTCTTATGAAGGAAGTAGTCAATCTCAGAGACCAAAGTATGGAGATGTTTAAACAAATGTGTGGATACTTGTTAGAAAATAAGTTCATTGAACTGACTTGATATGAGAAATCCATTTGAAACATTACTTGTATATCTATGGAAATTCTCATTGTGATGAATGTAAAAGTGATCATTTGACTTGAGGTTTCTTAGGTTATCTTGTATAGGGATTGTTATGGTTTAATACTAGTTATGACATATTCTAATCATGAATAACTAATTTGGTAGTGATTGGATGTAGCATAAACTACATGGAGGTAGTTGAGTGATCAAGAAAGGATTCATCACGCTAAAGTAATTAGAGAGAATATTTCGTTGTTCTCAATTATTATTGATTTAGGAAATCCTTGGCCAAGGTAGAATGACATTTTGTAAATAGTTTACAAATATCATTAATTAAATCAGTAACTAATGACAGAGAACTAATATAATTGGACTCAAAATAGAGTAAACATCAATTCCATACTCTATGTCTGATATAGATATGTATGATGAAATGATTGAATTATAAGAAAAATTCATGCTTAAAAAGGTTAGTAAAAACTACTTTACAAATTGTAGTTTTGTATATAATTTATAAATATTATTAATTGAATTGGTAACTAATGGTGGAGAACTAATAAAATTGGAATCAAAATAGAGTAAACATAAATTCCTTGCTCTATGTCTAATCGGGACATGTATGATGAAAGAATTAAATTATAAGAAAAATTATGCACAAAAAGGTTAGTAAAAACTACTTTGTAAATAGTTTAGAAATATCATTAATTAAATTAGTAACTAATAGCGAAGAACTAATATGATTGGACTCAAAATAAAGTAAATATCAATTCCATACTTTATGTCTAATCGAGACATGTATGATGAAAGGATTGAATTATAAGAAAAATCATACACAAAGAGGTTAGTAAAAATCACTTTGACATTCCTAAATATTTGGCTGGTCATGATGTGTTGCTAGACGTCAATCTTGATCTATAATTATAAATTATTTAATTGAAAATTAAAGACAAATTAAAAATTAGAAATTATAATTATAATTTGTAATCATTGCCAACATATTTGGGAACCTAATCGGTCTCATATAAAGAACGGGTTGAAGAGAGCAAAGATATTTTAATAAAGTTAGACTTGATTGTAAAGTTTGAGAAACTTTATGATTAAATATGAGATATTTAATAAATAAGGATCAATATGTGATATTGAATTTTATTTAGACATAATTGGTATTTAATTAGAATTACAAATAATTCTAATTAAAGTTTAATTGAAATTAGAAATTACTAAAATGTCTAGAACATATTACAAATAGGCTTAAGTTTTATGTAACTATCACTTCTTGCTTAATCGTCTCTATAAAAGTTACAGAGTTTTATCAACTCATTCTATAGATGTCGTTAAAGGTCGATCATTTGCGCAACTACGGTAGTTGAGATATATCGATTTTGGAAATGGTTCGAAGGATACGACAAAATTATTATCACGCTTTGAAATAAGGTACGAATTAAGTTTCTATTTTATTACGATTTGTGTTAATTATTTTATAAATTAAAGAGATCTTGATTTTTAAGAAATTAAAAGTTACGAAAAAGTTTCGTAATTATTTCACTACAACCGATATCAGATTCCGACCTTGTTTCCCAACGTGATGAAAATGGAGAGTGAGATATGGAGAATCATGAAGATGGTTATCGAGTGATGTGAGCTGATACGAGGCTTTTGATATTGACGAGGCACACAACAGCCTCTCTTCTGAGCTCAGCGATCCTTTGTCTTCCTCTTTTCGGAGTCCAACAATACGACCACCATCTGCTAATTTGTTGTTGCAATATAACATCACTCCATCATGGAATCTCCAGCTTCTAGGATCTTCCCTTTACTTTCTATTCTCTCACATTAGTTATGTCCCTTGACATCGAAGTTGTTGTTAGAAAAAAAAGTGAAATTTAAAATAAAAATATAATTTTAAATGTTAAATTATTTTATAAATTAATAATTTACAATCAAATAATAATTTTGTGATTATTTAAAAATCCAAATTCTTATACTTTAAAATTTTTTAAAGAGACATATCATCTTATATAAGAGGGCCAACTCTATAGCAACCGGTAAGATTATTCATTTATGATAAGAAGTCACGAGTTCGAGTCATGAATCGTCTTATTAATTAAGATAAAGAAAATTATTAAGACAACGTAATCTAAATATAAATTAATTATTGTTATTGCAAAATTTGATAAGTAAGTATTACAATTTTATGTTAAATATAATTTTTAATTATTTATTTTCGAATTTGTTATTCTCTTAAGTTTAAATAAGAGTTTTGATTAAGTAGTTGAAATTAGAGTATTATAAATGATATCAAAATAAAATTTTCATTAGTACAATATTAAAATCATTATCAAAATTTTAATTAGTTATTTTTAAATTTATAATTATCTTAACTTTGAAATTATAATTGTTACTGAATTGATTTAAACCAAAGTTTAAAAGATACAAAAGATTTGACTAATTCAATTGTAAAAATTTTGAATCGTTCAACTTTTTGGTTCGATATACTTTAACAACTTTTGTTGTTAAAAATTAATCAGTTTATTAATTAATTAATAAATTTTTCGTAAATTAATAAATTCTTATAAGCTAAAATAAATAAATAAAATTTATTTAATAACATCTTTTTTAATTAAATTTTAAAATTTTTAATTACTAAAGATAGTTTTAATTCTTAAAATTTATTTAATTTTTAACCAGTGTAAATAAGGCCGAGCATAAAAAGTGGGCCTGAGACTCTTGCTCTCGGCCCGAAATTTATCCAAGGTAAGTCCATCAGACACGTGGATGCACGAACCGAAACACATTGCTTAAAAGGAGCAATCTGCATTGTTTCCTTCTGTCATAACTGTGCGTGCTCTTCAGGCTATTTTCTGCAATCTCCAGGATAAGGAAGCTCCTGAATTTGAGTTTTTCCTGTTATAGCCAACTCTGCCATCTCCGATCTTCATATCCGGTGAGTAATAAACCTATATACTCACTATCAAGATTGATATAATAGTAATCTTTAGTTATGTTCTACTTTTTCAGTTGCAGCTTATTTTCTTCCACCTGATGCCAATATCTTTATCAGAACTGTTGCATCAGTTTAGCATAGTGTAAGAAATGATCAATTCTTCGTGTTTTTTCTTTCTCCCTTTGGACTTATTAATGATTTTAACTACTGGATGGTTGAAAAGCTTACTCCAACTTGAAGATGTTTATTGTCGGTACTCGTCCCCATAATTCAGTCGATAGTAACTATGGAAAAAGCACTGATTTGGATTTACACCACGCATGGAACTTCATAACGTCACAACAAGGATTGCGTTGTTAAAATGTTGGCTCTTTTTTTGGTACTGCAGAAGAATGTCAAGCATCAAGACTGAGGAGGGAGCAGTTCAAGAGCGAGAAGATAGTTTCAGTGATCAAGTTGATGAAGGTCAATCCGTGGAAGCGGGACTTAAAGATTCTGCTGAAAGTGACGAGAACCCAGTTCCGAAAACTCAGGAGGTAAGAGTGGAATGTATTCTTTTCAATTTTAGATTCCTTTATATATAAAAAGAAAGCTAATCTCATACCCTTCAGGAAAAAGATAACATCGATAAAGGAATGGTTTGATTTTCTTAACACTGTAACTTCAGGAGGAAACTATAGTAATATAGCTCTTTCACAGGAGGAAAAGGTCAAGGGGAGATATGGAGAGCTGCTGCCAAAGAAGAAACCATTGATATCCAAGGTAGCTTCTTTCTTCATTAAAGATGTTGATTCGTTCCAGTAGAGACCTAGCCAGTGGTGGTGTTCATTTTTTTTTCTTCTTTCAGGACCATGAACGCGCCTTTTTCGATTCTGCGGATTGGGCTCTGGGAAAGGTTTGTCTGTTTAAACTTTCATGTTTAGTTAGCTATCTTCAATGTCACTTGAATTGGAAACAGTGAATCGAATAATCCAATTGTACAACAGCAAGGAGCACAAAAGCCTAAAGGACCTCTCGAGGCTCTCCGGCCGAAGTTGGAGGTAATAGGTTGAACTCACCCTCTCCTTGAATCAAAGTTAAAAGTTGCATGTTTTATAGTTCATGATGTACATCGTTAAAATGACTTGCTGCCTTTGCATTGATTAGCCAACCCCACACCACCAGGTGCGTTCAAGACTCTCAGATTACGCTGCAGCAGATGATGATTGTGGTAATAAAGCTTTTCCAGCACTGTTACTAATCCTTTTTCATGGCATACAATATAGAAAAATATGTTGGTTTAGCTTTAAAAAAAAAAGAAATCGTATACTTCAACTTTCTCTTGTTAAAACTTTGGCTTGTCGCAATTGAAATGTCCAAATACTCGTACTGTATATATTATAAGATAACATTGACTTCACTAAGCTCTTGCAGTTGATAGTGGTAGCCCTCATATGCCTATTGAAGACCAGACAACTGATGAGAAGACTGCAGCAGAGGAGCAGGGCAACCATGAAAAGCTACCAATCAAGTGATTACATGAATCATTGTGTGCTTTTTATTTTGTATTTTAAGCATGGAATGGAGGAAAAAAGGTCTATAATGTCAAGATTTAAGAAGCAGTATGAATGTTTTCAGTGATCAAGGCAGACAATATTTCTTGCTCTTGAGTATCATTAGTGTCCCAAATGTTAAACTATGTATACAGTCCAAAAGATAGCATTTGCTCATAAGGAAAGTTTTCTTCCAACAAACAAAAAAGATAATTACATTTCAAAACAAGAGTCTCACTACATAAAAAGCTTTTTTAGTTTTGAATTAATCATAATGCTCCACACTCTTTTGTCTACACTTCTATAGCCTAAACAGAGTACTGCAGACTTGTCATATATTACCAAGGCAGGTATATGCATTATTTCCAACAAGAGCTATGAGTATGTTCACAGATTGGGTCCAAAAAGAACAAGCAAAAAAATAAAGAAATGCATTGCTGCACAATAGGAACCGACAACCAGAATCTTTGACTAAATCTCAATTGACAAGTTGAGTTTATAAATGTATAAAATAAACATTGTTGAAGCGGCCGCACTTACTAAATTAAGCTTGTTGAAATCACTAATATGGCCTTAGCATCTCAGAATGGAACTATTACACTTCCATCTTGTGTTTGTTTCCGTTTTATGGGGCCTCATGATCTAGAGTTAGATGAATTACCTATGCTATAAAGTAGATATGGCCTAAAGTAGCAAATGCTAGGCAATAAATGATCAGAAGACTGTAAGACCAAAATGAAAATTGTCATAAGATCCATGTTAAATCCGGTAGAAAATGAGAGTAGAATTCATGTGATCCAGAATAGATGCCAACGATTTCCCAATTGAATAAGTGAGGAAATGTACTCCAGAAGAACCTAATATTATTGAACCTTCCTCATTTAGCTCAAAACAAAGTCACATAGTAAGAAGAATTTTCAGCTTATAGAATAAATGGTTTATTTCGTTTTGTCCATGTCATATGAGGATAGAAATGCTGTGTTACAATTCTGCGTCCGTAGAGAAAATAATGGAAAACAGAAAATTTCCTTCACCTTTCAGGATCAAATTATCAGTTGACACAAAACAGTATCAACTATGATCTGTTCAAATTGATTAGACTGGCAAAGGGAAGAACTGATGTTGCAGCTCATGGCTTACCAGTCGAACAACCCACCTGCACAAACGCCAGAAGAAATAGAAATCATGGCAGACCAAACCTGTCATATGAATTCAACAATTAATTTAGCTCCATCCACTCTATACCTATGAGAATCAAAATCCAACGAACAGAGAATGCCTACCCCTTTGGTTGGTTTTAACCCCATCAGAATGACAACCAAGGAAAGTGCTCAAAAAAGGGCATGTCCTAAGGAAATATAGCCCCATTTGCGATTTTTGGACGGCTGAAGAAGAAAACCTGAAGAAACAGAATAACCACGAAACTTCCTTTAAAGCAACTTCTAGTTTTCTGATCAATTTCACATTGTTGATTTCTACCAACTTCTCATAGGCCATTAAGGAAAACAAAGCCTAGTTTAAACGGATTGGAAAAAAAAAGTCAGAAATGTGGTTGATTCCCATCCAATAGCAAAAATGTGGGAAAAGAATGGGGTAAAATAGGACAATAAAAGTGATAAAAGAAAAGGTTAAGCGACTCATTAGATGCGATCACCCTGAACGCGATGATGTTGTATTAAATCCAAATTACAGCCAATTAAAAATTTCCAGGCCCTAAGAACATCACAAACATCAATTGACAACTGAAACAACATATCAGACTTCAATAATATATAACCAAGGAGATAAAGTCATGGCTCCGAATCTTTAAAAGTTTACAAGAAATTACACCATAGTGCTGCTACAGATAAGAATGCTGATAGCATGGACGAGAGGGCGAAACTTCATAATTATAGGTTTGAAGTTTTTGGAAGGTGATTGCATCATCGGGTCATGTTGGTGAAATCAAAGCATTGAGAGCAGGCCAAAGTGAACCACAAGTTTGCCAAACTCTGTACATCTGATCTTTTTCTGACCTAGGCTGAGGGTTTCATCACAAAATGAAAGGCTTGCTTCAATGTTTTGGTAGATCACCGCTGTTTAAGTTTTGGAGGGGAACCAGCAAAGGCAAAAACATGCATTAGAATTCTAAAACTAGGATGGCTGGACTGCAAATCATAAATGAGTGAAGTCTTCTATATTGAGAAATTGGTAGATATATATATGTTCAATTCAGTCAAAAAATAAGATGAAAAGAAGGGGATGACAAAATTACCTACCTCTTTACTAGTACGCATGATGTTTCCTTTGGGATAATGGATTTTGACCAGAAAACCTGGTAATGTAAGCTAAAAAATCAGGACTGTAACAGATTACCACACAAACAATAGTCTAAGATTAGTAAGTACAAGGCGTTTTAGAGAGAAAAGGAAGGAAAAGTCACCAACATTAAACAGGTGGGACTCGAATTAATCTATTGAACATTTTTAGAGAAACAGAAAGAAACTTACCCTGTACTACCATGACGCCCAGAAGAGTATCCACCATATCCTCCATAGCCAGTTTCATTAGTACCCTTAAGAGTAACAATATAGATAAAGACTCGTGAGAAAAATATCAATCTAATAGGCAACTAATCCCATATTTAGATAAGCAGACATTGGAACTGTAAACGCACACAATTGCTCCATAGATTGTATTCTAGATCCACATTAAGCTAAAAACATGCAAATAACTTACCAAAGAACCACCATTACTTCCATAACTGTCATTGAGGCCCAAATCACGAGAAGCATATCCCCCAGAGGAGGAAGAATATCCACGTCCCCGGGATTGACCATCTCGGCTTCCATGCTTGGGACCACCTAACATATCCGATGGCATGGACATGTAAGGAAATGCAGGTGGAAATGCAGTTAATGCTCCATCCCTTCCAAACAAATTGGCTTTCAATCTCAAAATCACTTGTAACAAAGCACTGCTAGCAACTTCCAGACTACCAGTGATCTGTTCAGCATTAAAAGATAGAATTTCATGTGAGTACAAAGTTCAGCTCAAAAAGAATCCATCCAAACAAAGATATATGCACCCTCAAGGACGCATTCGCATATGTATAAACTATGCTGATGAGATTATTTACCTGCACCATCTCATCATCTTCAGAAGCAACTTTGGGAAGACTATAATCGGAAAGAATTCGAATGCTTGCCCTTGTTGTATTTCTCATCTCAGTAATAATAGCCCCACCTTTTCCCATAAGGCATCCAATCTGTGATCGTGGCACAAGCAGACGGGTTGTGATTACAGAATCACCTGATTCCCTTTCATTTTTCTCACTGCATCGAGGTTGCAAGCGCAATGCTGCATTCATGGTTGGAGATTGATCTTCAAAAAACTGGGGAAAAAATTAAAATCATTAAGGATAAGTACATTGAATGATATGAATAGATGCAATTAACTTAAAGCAGAATTTATGCTCACCTCTTTTGCTGAAATGAATATGATGCAATCATCTCCTTCAGCACTTGAGCTATCAACTTTAATGCTGGCCCTTGATTCCTGCCGAATCTGTTTGATGATGCCACCACCTTTTCCAATGACACCTCCAATATTTCCACTAGGACACAAAAATCTAAGAGAGAACTCTTTAGCAAAAGAATCATCTCTTGAATCAGAGTAGCCGCCACCTTTATAGTTTCCATAAAAACCCATGAAGGGGGTGCCGGTATTTGCAGTTACAAACATGCCACCAGACTGATATGAATTGGATGAGGAAGCAAAAAGCAGGTGCTGGAATCGAGATGGATTGTCGTGAAGACGAGATGCTACTTGATGAAGAGCCATTCTCACAACAGCAGGTTCCCCAATAATCTGACGCCCCACCAAAAGGAAAGAAAAATTAGGATTCCTTTTCTAAACTAGCATATTGTATAAAGATTCATTATCCCAAGGTTATTAATCTTAAGGAGCATGAGGAAGCTAAATCGTTTGAAGCTACAAATCTCCAGTAGCCTCAAAACATATTTTTTCCACCAGCAACAGAAATGAAAGTTAACCAGACAATTATTCACTAATATTGAATAAATTCACTTTTCACAAGACTTCTTACCTGAAGAAGTTCATCACTACTCAATGCCGAAGGAGGCAGGTGTTCATCTTTCAAAACACGAATCTGAACACCCGTTTCACTCCTTATATTCTGAATTACCTGCCCGCCTTTTCCAATAATACATCCAATCTGATCAGACGGCACCAGCATTCTCACAGTCACTTGCTGGGACGTTTCACCAAAATCATCCTCAGCATCGGAAACAACAGACGGAGGCAGCTCCTCAGCAATAATCCTGTCATGTACCATGAAAAGTGCGTCGTGCGCAGGGGACACAAACTGGCCAGTATCACCAAAAACATTGGTTTCGTCACTTGGACTATAGATAGTAACAATCCTCTCATCGAAACCTGGAACAGCCTCACTAATCCTAATGTTGGATTTACTATCTGCTCTTAATTGCTTAGCAATCTCTCCACCTCTACCAATAATACTACCAATCTTTCTCAGAGGACACAAATAGCGGTACACAGTATCGTCGTTCCCAATAGCGTATTGGTCGCTATCCTCACCTGGGTTTCTTCTCTTACCGCCGCCATGATCAGATTGCGAATGGGATCTCTTCCCGTAGTCATTTCTCTGCCCAGCCATTCTAAACAGCTAGAACCCAAAGTTTGATTATTTCCCTATGAATACAAATACCCAGTTCAATTAAAGACAACCCAGAAATGAATACCATCAAAAATCAAACAAAGAACGCATACAGAAGAAGTCAACAGAAAACTCACATGTCAAGAAATGAAAAGATGAAAACTTTATACCTTTTTCTTCTTCTTCTTCTTCCTTCGGTCGCAGCAAATATGCAGATTTGAACGTTGGTCGTTGGAATATATCTAGAGGACAGAGACAGACCACATAAGGAAACCGAGAAAGAAAATTAGCGTGACTCGGAAGATAATGTCTAGTGAGTCACTCGAGAATGGAAATATCTAGCAAAAAAAGCAGACAGCTTAGTCTAGATATTAGGGTTGTACATTTGTAACCTTTGGCAGCTAACTTAGATTGACTGAAATATCCCGACATTGCTAAATGACTAATTTAGCCCCTGTCTTTGTTACTCTTGTCTTTGTTAATTTTGGAAAATTTATTTTTCTTAAACTTTGTTGAAAAATAGAAACGAATCAAATATTATTAATATGAAATAATTACATTTAGATAAATGCTAATTAGTTTCGACAGAGAATAAAAATTGAGTTGAATTATCGGGTTAATAATATTCGGATGATTTATATGTATTATTTATATTTATACATTTTGTCATTGTTTTTAATGAAAATTTAAATAAGGGGTTTTTATAATAATTTAAAAATTATTTAAAATCGTAATTTTAAAAATTAAAAGTTTTTAAATTAGTAAAACTATATGAAAATTTTGTGTCTTTTATATATAATATTATTATATTATAAAAGCATTTATATATGTTACATTTATATATAAAAGTTAGGGGGCGTTTGGTTTGAGGGTTTGGGAATGAAGAAATGGAATAATTGTAAAAAATAGTGTTTGCTTTGGGGTTTTCAATACCAAGGGAATGGATTTATTCCATTAAGTTTGGGAATCTACTAA
>JAOSBK010000206.1:20394620-20410274 GCA_027568895.1 Erythroxylum shatona | reverse complement strand
CCCCCCCCCCCCCCCACCCCCCCCTTTTGGGTTTGTCATTCATGATGCTCACTCTTAAAAAGGGCTATTGGTGTTTTATTTTGGATTCCCTCCATCATTTTCGTAGCTTCTCTTTCTCTCTTCTTCTTGATTTTTGATTCTTCAAATCTCAATTCATGTTAAACCCAACCCTCTCATCTTTCATGCTACTCTTTCATCTTGCTTTCTCTTCCATTCTCACTAAAAAACCAAACCTTTCAATCTTAAAATGAAGATGATCATGGGTTGTTGTTGAATTAGGGATTTTTATTTTTTTGAATATTTTAAAGAATTGAAGCTAAATCAAGTAAGTTATGCTTTAAACGTCACAAGTATTGCTAAATGAAACTAGAATGATGAGAAATGTGGAATTGATGACTTGATTATGTGAGTTGAATGTGTGTGACGTGGATGGTGAAAAATCTATATAAATGTCTTCTTTTTTTAATTGTAAATGATCATTAATGACCCATGATTTGTTATACAGATGTTTTGGAAGTTGGATGATTAAAATAATGGTGTTAGGATGAGTGTAGAAAATCAATTATTAATGGGTTAATAAATTTGTTTTGTTTTTGGACAATGATCAATTATAGAACATGAATTGATTTGTGAATGTTTTGGATTCAAAATAGAGTTGAGAATGAAGAATTTTGGGGTACAAAAGTGATCTTGGTATGAGTTGTGATAGGGTATGATTTGGAAACAAAATTTGGTAGTTGAGCTGGAAAATGTTGCAGCAATATGACCTATGAGTACGCTTCTGTGTTTTGGCCATAACATGGTTTTTAGTTGTTCAATTGAGATGATTCATTTTTTGTATTAAACTAGAGACATATGGTTACATTTTTTGTGAACAATTAATTTAAATTTTATCTTTAAGAGTCTCAAATTTTTACATGAAACTAGGACATGAGTGCAACAAAATTTGTAGATGAATGTTTATATTATGTTATGTTTTGAGTGTATGAGAATGTGTTATATTTTGGGTGTCTATGATCAAGTGGGGAATATGAAATATGCATGGATGATGTTGATTTGAAATTGGGTATATTTAAAAAAGTTATCCACTTGAGATGATAAATAAAATGAGTCGAGAATTAGGAGTGAATGAAATCTAATTAGTATTTGAATGGTTATGGAGTGATAATTGCAATAGAAGAGGTGAATTTGGGAAGATTATGAGTGGAAGTAAGGTTAGAATGGGTTTAGGATCCATTTGAGGGGTTTTGTAAAAGGAGAATTGAGTAAACTCGAAGGTTACACAGTTAGGTCGTGTGAATTCACATTGCTCGTGTGTTTTTGATGCAAAAACACCACCAGAATCAGAAGAAACACAACCTTGTGTTTTGGTGAAATCTCATTTCAGAGTCTTCACAAAAGTTGTAGATCTAAAATTCCACTTCAAAACCGTCCAATGATGACATTAATTTGAGATCTACAGCAAAATTTATGGCATTTTTCCCAAGAGATGTTTGTTTATGAATGATTGACTTATCAATGTTGTACAATGAGATGTTTAGGCTTGCTAGTGATATTAAAGGAACCCAATTGAAGTAGGATTGAGTTATTAACATAAGGGGAGTGTTCTAGGTGTTAGGGAATGATTCAAAGATTATGATAATTGGTTGTGAGACATGTATTAAGGATATACACCCAGGAATGTCATTGAACATGCATTGTACATATTTAATATACATATGGGTGCATCAATAGACACTTATACAATTTTGAAAAATTATGATATGTGTATGTTTTGCATGATATAGAGGAACATGTAAAGCACCATCATCCAGATGTTTCTAGACCTTGGAAGCAAATGCTAATCTGGAGTATACTATGAGTAGATCTAGATGATCATACATTATTATTTGTTTTGTTTATATTATGAATTGATTGATTATGGATTGTGAATGTGAATTAAGTTGTGTTGATTTTTCGATAGAAGGTCCAATGATTATGAAATGTGAATGAGATATTAAAGTTCTCATTGAATGTGAATTGGGCGGAATAACTATTTTCTTAATTTAAATGTTAAATGTCGGACTCAGGTCCGATGACAATGTGAATGAGAATGTGATAGTGAATATGATTGTGTGATATTGAGCATTTTCAATTAACTGAGTGTATGTGATACATTTCATTACATGAATGCATAAAAGATAAAGGAAGTTGTGACCATAGTAGCTACCAAAAAAGAGCTTAATGCTTAGCATGTGAAAAAGAGTCTAGAGCTCAGAAAATGTATAAGAGCCAAAGGCTCACTATGTAAAATGAGCCCGGTATCCCCAACAGATACGAGATAGTTATCAATGAGCCCGATACAAGACAGTTATCAATGAGTCTGATATGAGATAGTTATCAATGAGCCTGGTATCTATAATAAATATGGGACAATTAGGCACTCGGTCACAACAAAGTTATAAATTGAAAGTGAGTCTCATATGCACTGCGTATACATGATGTGAATAATTGTAATATGTTGAATGTGAAATGTGGAACGAATAATCAAGTGGTATCTGCTTAAGTGAATGTGTAATGTATGTGACTTGATCTAATTAATTGATGAATTGTGCTTGTTATGTGATTGAGTGAGCCTTCGAGGATAATCATTCACTAAGTTTGCAAAAACTCACCTAAAATTTTGCAATATTTTTCAAGCTCAGAAGAGTACCCCGTTAGGCAAACAGGAGTATAGCCACTGCATACAAGTAAAACATAAAGGTTGGGATCAGTTCACATCTGCATCTGTATTTTCTTATTTTTGTATCGAATTGAGTCTTCTACAATTGTTGTAACTTGTGTATTTACGTATTTTTGTTTGTAATAACTTTCGCAGTTGGAAAGGTTTGTAAATGACTTTGAAATGTAATAAAATTATGACTACAAGTATTTTGTATTTTTAATGGGCCCAAATGGCTATTGAAATTATGATGATTATATTACTGCAATTGAAAATATTTATGAAATAAAAATAGGTCTGATTTGATAATTTCTGCATATGATTGTGCTTCAAAAAATATTTTGTAAGGAAATTTTACTAACTGACTGTGTTAGCATGCCACCCTTATGGGGCTTATACTCGGATATCACTCAGGATGTCAGGTACGTATCTTGCGAAAGCAGAGTGCTACAAAAACCATTAAAAATCACAATTCATATCTTATTGTCTTACTTTGAGAATTTTTTTGAAGACACTCTTTCGGGTCTACTGTTTCGTTCAATGAGAAAGTGGAAATGATGTAATTTTGTCATATTATCATCTATAAAATTTCCCCTCTATGTCTTATGTTCCCATTGACACCAAAATTACTCAATTCGGTTCAGTAATTTGAAAGATATACCTCAGCCATTTTTGGACTATTCTATTTCTAAAATAGTATACTATACATAATTTCCATGTAGAAATTGAACATATTAGAGAGTGAATCACAATTCAACTTCTTTAGATAATTTGTAAGTCTATATCTCTAGTTTACCACAAATTAATACTAATCTCGTTTGGAATCCTACAGGTCCAAATATAATCAAAATACTGAAGTATGTTCAGTAAAGTATTCCTATTTACACTGTTCCACCAGATTCCCACACTTTCATTTGATCAATCTTTTTCAAATCAATTTAGAATGCTAAAATTTTTTGGAGAGATAGAATAATTTGTTAGTAATCTATTGTCTCAAGAATCAAGTCATTTGGAGGTCAGATAATAAAGTTATGTCTGAAAGAATCATACAAGGTTTTGTCCTCAATCATATTGAACCTGATTCGGGAACATTAGCATAATGTTCTTTAGAGATATTAGATCAAGGTCATTCTTAGATATTTTAAAATAGTACTTCAAGATCTACAACTTTCAAGAAGACCTTAAAGGTATATTTTGTCATCTAGAGGGACAAAATTGGACCAGACGATGTAAGATGAACAGTGTATAGAAGATGTTTTAGTCTAAGAACTATTGTGGAACAATTGACAGAACTTTCTCTATAGAAGTTGAATTAAGATCATTTTTTGACGCTTTGAAAGAGAACTTAAAGATCTACAACTTTTATGAAGACCTTAAAGATAGATTCTATCATCTAAAGGGTAAAAATTGGACCAGACGATATAAGATGAATAGTGCATAGAAGAAGTTTTAGTCTACAGTGTATATAAGAAGTTTCAATCTATAGTGCATTAGAAAATGTGCATCAAAAGATGGGCACCAAAAGATGGGCACTAAAAGATATGCACCAGAAGATGGGCACAAGAAGATGTGCACCAGAAGATATGCATTAGAAAATAGGCATCAGAAGATGTGCACCAGAAGATATGCACCAGAAAATAGGCACTAGAAGATGAGTACCAGAAGATGTGCACTAGAAGATATGCACCAGAAGATAGGCAGCAGAAGATGTGCACTCTACAGAAGGTCAACCTTAGAAGATACAGAAGGACAACCCTAGAAGATACAGAAGGATAACCTTAGAAGATACAGAAGGTCAATTATAGAAGATACATAAGGTCAACCCTAGAAGATACAGAAGGTCAACCCTAAAAGATACAGAAAGTCAACCATAGAAGATACAGAAGGTCAACCATAGAAGATATAGATGGTCAACCATAGAAGATACAAAAGGTTTCAACAGTGTATAAGAAGATAGGTTTCTATAGGGTCTTCCTCACATCACCAAAAGTTCTGAATCACTAATTACACTCATCCTAACACTATTATGTGGACCATCCAACTTCCAAAACATCTCTATAACAAATCATGGGAATTAATGATAATTCACAATCACAAAAACAAGACATTTACATAGATTTTTCATCATCCATGTCACACACATCCCACTCATAAAATCAAGTCATCAGTCCCACATTTCTCATCATTCTAGTATCATTTAAAAATACCTATAACTTTTAAAACATAACTTATTTAGTTTCACTTTAGATTCTTCAAAAAAAAGAACACTAGCCCTAGCTCCCAAACATCACACATTCATCCTCTTCTTAAAGGAGGTAAGGATAGGTTTTCTTGTGGCAATAAGGAAGAAGATAGCAAAAATGCTAGTAGCAAATAAAGGAAAGTGTGATCTTCAAAGTTGATGTGCTAGTAATTGAAGAAAATGAAAATGATGAAGAAAAAGATAAGAGAGCCATGAAGAGAAAGATGGGGAGAGCAAGAACAACACCTAATGGACTTTTAAATAAAAAGCATCACGGGAGAGCAACAAAAAGGGTTTAAATGCTTAGTGGACTTAAGATATTGTTTGGCAAGTGACTTTTGTCACTTAACACATGTCCAATTCTTATACCATAAATCCAATTTCTATTATAATTGCCTCTCAATTTTTAATAACACTTGTCAATAAATCCTAAGTCATTTATCAAAATTTTCATTGCCATTTGACAATAAATTCTACTACCATTTATCATTTATCTTGCCACTTGGTATTTTTTCTAGTCTAAAATTACCCTAATTTTTCATAAATTTTCTTAAAATTATCCAAAATTTCTAAATCAACAATTACACTCTCCAAATTAATTTTAACACATAAAATCATGTTTCTCAATATACTCACATTTGTAAACAATTACACCCGAAATGTTAATGAATACATGTATAGTCATTTTCATGTGCACAGATTCAATATTCCTATGCATGACCATATCACATAATGCATGAGCATGAAACACATTTCTAATCTTTCAGTGAATCTCTCACATTTACTATTTTATCCTTAACATGGGAAACAAGATGTTACAAGAAGCTTCTTATTACAACTTAGGTACATCTCTAGATGAGCTAGTTAATGTTGTCGCTGTTAACAATTTACAATTTCAGCAAGAGGAATAACAATTTTGGTCTATTTTCCAAGATTTGGAGTGGCAACAAAACTCAGATACATTTATAGAAGAATCAGTTAATGTTATTGCTGCTAATGCTTTTCAATTACAATAGTTCCAAGAGGATATGATACAATTCCATCAAGATACAATGTCTAAACTCCAGAAATTGACAAGCCAGGTGGTTTAGTTGGTAGAAGTTATTAGCCGCCTAGCATCACAAAGCGAAGAGGCACGAATATCTCAATCTGAGGTGTAACCAAAGGATGTTAGTGGAGAAACCATACAGAGGGAAGAGGAACTTGAGAATATTGAGAATATTACTCAAAGAATTGCTTGTGTGGAAGAAGTGGAGAAAGAGCTTGGAGGAGAAAAGGATATATCTTTTACCTCAGAGGTAAATACTGAGTTCAAATTTGTTGTTAAGATTAACTCTTTACCTTTACCTAGCAAGTTAGAGTATTGAACGAGGAAGAAAAAGTTGAAGATTCATTCGAGATATTTTAAGAGTACAGGGACTTAGTAGAGATGAAGAGTCGAAGGATAGGGAAGATGCTGAATGTGAATGGTTCTCAACCAAAGCCCTATCATGAACAACCTTATCTGGAGATAACTCAAACTGTGATACTTGAACACCATAATTTTGTCATGTATAGAGAAAGTACGGAGTCAACCTAGTGATGCTAAACAAAGATGCTTCTTAGGAGGCGACCCAAGGGAAGTTAATTTTTTTTCTTTACATTTTTACATTTCTTTTTATATGCATGTTTGTCTTTAAGTTTGCTTGTTTCTTGCATTTTTTTTAGTTTTCAACAAAAATAAAGAGATAATTTAACAAACAAACAAACATTTTTTTCTATCTCTTTTAGGACTATATATTGTTGACTAAAGAATGAATTAACTAGAAGAATAAATGACAACTTTATCATGTACTATTGCTCTTGTGATTGGTCAATGTTCATTATCTTCAGAAGAGTAGTGACTAGTGGTAGACAAAAGTTTGAAGAATTTTGAGCCTTATTAGACTGATACATTTATATTAGTTTCATTATCTTTTGCTTATGTGCGACCTTCATGACCCGTGCATCCAAACTTTGCTTTGATTTTTTATTTAAGACCAAAATTTTATCACATGCATTAACCTAAAAATAATTAGGCATTCTTTGTTTCACCAAGCTACATCAGCCAAATAATCTACCCATTGATATGTATTTTCCTTTATTAGGCTACCTTGAGCTTTATTAGCCTTTCTTTTTGTACTAACCATATTACATGCCTTTAAACTTAACCAAATGTCTTACACAAGCCTTAAAGATAGTAGAGAATTTGTTGATTTTTTGATGAGTGTGGATTTACAAAAGTATAAGTGTGAGAGTGTGCATATATATGAGGTGGTTATATTTTTCAGAATGTCATACTATGAATTCCATTATTGGTGTACCTTCTTTTAATTTTTATATAAAAAAGAAGAAGAAAGAAAATGAGAAAAGAAAAAGAGAAAAGAAGAAACAGGAATAGAAAAAGAAAAGAAAAAGTTTAAATGAATGTATCAAGAAGAAAA
Organism: Erythroxylum shatona; assembly: GCA_027568895.1. Lineage (NCBI taxonomy): Eukaryota > Viridiplantae > Streptophyta > Magnoliopsida > Malpighiales > Erythroxylaceae > Erythroxylum > Erythroxylum shatona. The sequence goes on along the minus strand of JAOSBK010000206.1, from coordinate 20,402,869 downwards.
TGCATATGTGTTGCAAAGTTACTTATGATTAGTCTTTCCTCCTAAAGTTGTATTAATGGGTTGCTTGAGTATGTTAGATGTGAGGTGGATGTTGCTTTCAATGGTCACTCCCTATGGTTACAAAGTCTTACTTATGATCAAATTTTATGAGTAATATATGCTCGATGTAGTTTATGGTTAAAGAGTTTACATTTGAGCTAGGAAAAATAGTTTTTGCATTCATCATAGTTGATGTACACAATTTTGAGTGAATGTCAATTTTTGCACTTGATGGTATATTGAGTGTTTTTCTTGTTTCACTAGCTATGATGGCTTTGGCTCGATATTATCCAAATATATCTCACCTTGCCTTTGCTCACATTATAGCCTTGGAAAGTCCTTTGATTCATGATTATGCATGTGAATATTAGTGGTGGAGAAATGAAATGATATGTAAAGTTGTGAAATGTCATGATCATGAATGGTGTTTGAGTGCACCTATGGATCTATATTATTTAAACACATTTTGTCCAAGGCTATCATTAGATTGTTCAGTTTCTAAAGGTGTTGAATGTTGGTTGATCATGAGTAGAAGCGTTGAATGATGGATTCTTGGTATAAGTTATTCATCTTTGCTTATGATTATGTATTCTTAGGAAATATGAAAAATGAGTAAATGTTTTTAGATCTGTGATTTTGATTTTGATGTTTTTCCCGAGGACGGTCAAAACCTAAGTGTGAGAGAAATTGATATGTGCTTAATTATTGGTACATTTAATCCATGACACTTAGTGATTAAGGCTTTCAAATGCTTAAGACACTCACTTTAATTTATATTTGATTGTAGGTACAATTCTAAAGGGAAAGAGCTAAAATGAACAAAAAGCACTATATTTGAGTCGTTCTCTAAAGATTCACACTCGCTTATCTTCATTGAACAAGAAGAAGAAGGATTAGAGTAAGAAGAAGACAAGAAAATACAAACGAATAAGGAGTGGATGACTCACAGTTGAGCCATCAGTATGTTACAACCGTGAGCATTGACTCATGGTTGTGATAAGATTTCTTACGGCTGTGAGACACTTCTTACACCCATGAAAAACCATTCATGGGTTTGAGAAAAGATCAGGTGTCCCATTTTAACCTTAGATTTTGGTATAAAATGACATTATATGTGACGATCGAGGGTTATGAAATGTTTATGTTTTCATTGGGAAAAAGAGTGAGGTCTTGATTTTGAGGTTTTGGGAGAATCAAAAGGGGTAAACCTCTCATCCTTTAGAGACCCATGAAGGGATAAGCTTTTCGATGCTTATTTGAAGGTGATATTGATGCCTATTCAGAGGTGATATCGACATTGAATAACCGAGTTAAGCATTTCTCACATTGTTTGTTGTTTTTTCACTTAGAGATTGATTATGTATCTTATGTTTAATGTTTGAGTGTTGTGTGAAAATGATCTTAATGCTCTATTAGATTGTTTTTCATGAGAACCAATTGCTAGAACTTTAAATATGATATGTAATAGTCATGTTTGAATTCATTTGTAGCAACTCATGGTATTATGTCATTAGGGATAACATAACCTAGGTTAAATATTTCAAGCTTGTGAGATTATTGCTTAGATTGGTATGTTTTTCTCATACCTAAGGTGGCTATCCAATTAAACTTAGAGAGCTTGTTCTAGGTTATTCGATAGCTAGGGTTAATTAATGAGTTCTTCTTAAATAACTACGACTTAAGAAAAAACTGAGGATAATAGAGCTTGTTGTTAATCTATGACCAATAGCTCAAAGAGAGGTATGAAAACAACAGTTTAATGAAATATGTTTAGATGTAGGCTGAGATTGAACAAAAGAATCGGGTTCTTAATGAATTCATTAATTTCACCATTTTTACATATTTTCTTTAATTTGTTTTCATTTGTTTAGTTTTATTTTTTTATCATTAAACCAATCTAATCCCCCCAAAACCTAAACACCAATTATTTTCATTTTAAAAACTTTATACACACTCTCTGTGGGATCGACCTAGACTCACCACTGCTATAGTTGGAGGTTTATTTATTTTGAATAGTGTTACAATATGTTACGTCAATTTTGACACCATTGTTAAAGAGTGTTGTGCTTTAATTTTTGTTCTTAAGTTTAATTGGTGTTTTGTACATGTTTGATTCTAATTAGTTTTTGAATTTATTTCTTAATCTTTTCACTTTTTGTTTAGTGTTTGTGTGAAAAAAATTTTAAATTATAATGGGTAGAAGTAATTTTTCTACAAATTATATTCTCAATCCTATAATCTTGTTTGGAATGATCATACTAAGTTTAGTTACGGATGGGATAACTAGTAGAATTACGTCTATAATAGTTTGTAGGATGCTCTAAAAATTCTCGTATAAACCAGAAGCCTCTTATTATGACTCAGTTCCATCTCTGGAAGAACTAGTTAATGTTGTCCCTACTAATACTTTAAAATTTTAGACAGAGGAAAGACAATTTTGGTCTAACTTCTAAGATTTGGAATCGTAACAAAACTTAGGTACATTTCTAAAAGAATCGGTTAATGTTATTGCTACTAATGCTTTGCAATTACTACAGTTCCTAGAGGATATGATACAATTCCTTCAAGATAGAACGTCTAAACTCCAGAACTTGGCAAGTTAAGTGGGTCAGTTAGTATAAACTATCAACCGCCTAGCATCACAAAGCAAAGAGGCACAACTATCTCAACATGAGGTGAACCCATGGGATGTTAGTGGAGAAACCTTACAGAGAGAAGAGGAGCTTGAGAATCTTGAGAATGTTACTCAAAGAATTGCTTGTGTGGAAGAGTGAAGAGGAGCTTGAGAATCTTAACAATGTTACTCAAAGAATTACTTGTTTGGAAGAAGTGGAGAAGGAGCTCGAAGGAGAAAAGGATACATCTTTTAGATCGGAGGTAAATACTAAGTTCCAATATATCATTCAGATTAACTCTTTACCTTTACCTAGTAGGTTAGAGATATTGAGTGAGGAAGAAAAAGTTAAAGATACATTCGAGATATTCTAAGAGTGCGGGAACTCAGTAGAGATTAAGAGTCAAAGGATAGGAAAGATGTTGAATGTGAATTATTATCAACCAAGGCCCTATCTTGACAACTTTATATGGAGATAACTCAAATTGTGATACCTAAAAGCAATAATTTTGTCATGTGAGAAGAAAGTTAGGAGTCTAGAGAGCGATACTAAACAAAGGCGCTTCATAGGAGTCATTGCAAGGGAAGTTAATTTCTTTTCTTTACATTTTCACATTTCTTTTTATATGCATGTTTGTCTTTAAGTTTACTTGTTTCTCACTTGTTTTTAAGTTCACTTGTTTCTCACTTGTTTTTAAGTTGACTTGTTTCTCACTTGTTTTTAAGTTCTTAATGAAAAGAAAGAGAGAATTAAACCAAGAAAAAAAATTTCTTTTTGTATTGCTTCTTGGACTATATAGTTATGATTAGAGAATGAATTGACTAAAAGAATCAATGGATACTTTATCATGTACTTTTGCTCTTGTGATTGGTCAATGTACATTATCTTTAGAAGAGTAGTGACTAATGGAAGACAAAAGTCGATGAGATTTTAAGCCTTATTAGACTGACACATCTATATCAGTCTCATTGTCTTTTTCTTATGTGTGATCATCATGACATGTACATCACAACTTTGCTTTGATTTTCTATTTAAGACCAAATTTTTATCACATGCATTAATATGAAAATGATTAGTCATTTTTGTTTTTCCAAGCTACATTAGCCAAATAACCTACCAATTGTTATAAATTTTCCTTTGCTAAGCCCCCTTAAGCTTTATTAGCCTTTCTTTTTGTACTAATCACATTACATGCTTTTAAAGTTAACCAAATTTCCTACCCAGGCCTTAAAGCTAGTAGAGAATTTCTTGATTGTTGATGAGTGTGGATGTTCAAAAGTATAAGTATAGGAGTGTATACATATATAAGGTGGTTATATTTGTCAGAATGTCATGTTATGAATTCCATTATTAGTGTACCTTCTTTTAATTTTTATATAAAAAAGAAGAAGAAAGAAAAAGAAAAAAATAAAGAGAACAGAAGAGAAGAAAAAGGAAAATAAAATTAAAAAGAAAAGAAAAATGTTTAAATGAATGTATCAAGGAGGAAATGCATATATGTTGCAAAGTTATTTATGATTAACCTTTCCTCCTAAAGTTGTATTGATGGGTTGCTTGAGTATATTAAATGTTAGGTGGATGTTGCTTTCAATGGTCACTTCCTATAGTTACAAAGTCTTATTTATGATCAAATTTTATGAGTAATAGATGCTTGATGTGGTTTGTGGTTAAAGAGCTTAAATTTAAGCTAGGAAAAATAGTTTTTGCATTCATCATAGTTGATGTACACAATTGTGAGTAAATGTTGGTTTTTGCACTTGATGGCACATTGAGTGTTTTTCTTGTTTCACTAGTTATGATGGCTTTTGCACTGCACTATCCAAATGTATCTCACCTTACCCTTGCCCCATATTACAACCTTAAAAAGTCCTTTAATTCCTGATTATTCGTGGACTCTTAATGGTGGAAAAATGAAATGATATACAAAGTTGTGGAATGTTGTGATCATGAATGGTGCTTGAATATACCTATGGATCTATCTTATTTAAGCATATTTTTTCTAAGTCTACCATTAGATTGCTCAGTTTCAAAAAGAGTCGAATGTTGGTTGATCATGAGTAAAAGCATTGAATGTTGAATTCTTGCTATGATTTTTAAAATTCATGCATATTTGCTTATGATTATGTATTCTTAGGATATATAGGAAATGAGTAAATTTTTTTGGGTCTGTGATTTTGATTTTGATGTTTTTCCCGAGGACAGTCAAAAACTAAGTGTGGGAAATTTGATATGTGCTTAATTATTGATACATTTAATCTATAACACTTAGTGATTAAGGCTTTAAAATACTTAAGACACTCACTTTAGTTCAAATTTTATTTTAGGTATGATTTGGAAGCAAAAGAGCTTAAGTGAACCGAAAGTACTATATTTGAGCCATTCTCTAAAGATTTACATTCACTTATCTTCATGGAACAAGAAGAAGAAGGATTAGAGCAAGAAGAAGACAAGAAAGTACAAAAGAGCAAAGAGTGGAGAACTCACAATTAAGCCATCAGCTTGTCACAGCAGTAAGCATTAACTTATAGATGTGACAAGGTGTCTCACTGCTTTGAGACATTTATTACAGTCATGAGAAGCCATTCATAGGGGTGAGAAAAGGCCAAGTGTCCTGTTTTAACCCTAGGTTTTGGTATACAATGACATGACATGTGACGAACGAGGGTTATGAAATGTTTATATTTGAGTTGGGAAAAAGAATGAGGTCTCGGTTTTAAGGTTTTGGGAGAATTAGGAGGGGAAAACCTCTCATCCTTTGGAGTCCTATGGAGGACTAGGCTTCTCGACGCCAATTTGGAGTTAATATCGATGTCGAAGAACCTGGTTAAGCATTTCTCTAATTGTTTATTGTTTTTTTTCTTAGGGATTAATTATGTTATCCTATGTTGAATGTTTAGGTGTTGTGTGAAAATGATCTTGATGCTCTATTGGATTGATTTTCATGAGAACCCGTTGTTAGAACTTTAAATATGACACGTAATAGTCATGTTTGAATTCATTTGTAGCAACTAATGGTATTATATCCTTAGGGATAACGTAACCTAGGTTAAATAGTCCAAGCTTATGAGATTATTGCTTAGATTGGTTTGTTTTCTCATTCGTAAGGTGGTTGTCTGATTAAACTTAAAGAGCTTATTCTAGGTTATCTGATAGTTAGGGTTAATTAACGAGCTATTTTTAATTAATTATGACCTAAGGAAAAATCAAGGTTAATAGAGCTTGTTGATCTACTATCAATAGTTCAAAGAGAGGTGTGAAGACAATAATTCAATGAAATATGTGTAATTGGGTGTAGGCTGAGATTAAACCAAAGAACAGAATCCCTAACGAATTAATCACTTTCATTATTTTTGCATGTTTTTTTAATTTGTTTTCATTAGTTTAGTTTTATTTTATTATTATTAAACCAATCCAATTCCTAAAACACCCCCCCCAAAAAAACTTGAACATTGATTATTTTAATTTCAAAAGCTTTACATACATTTTCTGTGGGATCAACCTAGACTTACCACTGCTATAGTTATAGGTCTAGTTATTTTGAGTAGTATTACGACGCGCTACATCAATGATCCCTAGTGAATAGTGTCTAAGGACTTTAATAAACTCATACCATATAAATATTTTTCAAAAATATCTAAATGTTCTTTAGTTAAAAAATAGGCTAACATATGCTTAGTCTCAATATATTCCATTACAATGTTGCCCTTTTACACCAAGTCCTTTATAGTCAAATAATTAACCCCTAAATGTTTATACCTTGTGATATTTTGATTATTGTTACTAAAAAATACATCATCAGAATTATCATAATATAATTAGAATAAAGCTAGGAACTAAAACAACCATAAACATATCATAATTAATGATATTTAAAATCATTGTTGGGATATTGGTTGATATGATTGTGAAATTGTCGTCCTTATTCTATATATGTATTAGTTATGAGTTTATTGTTATAATCTGAATATCCTTCAGTAGTTATAAAAATAAAGCCCTCATGTAAGTCATTATACATAGGATGAATAAATCCACTAATTGTTTTTGGAAAGAATGTTTAAATAAATTATTGATGTTTATGTTTTTGAATAATTTATTTACTAATCCCGAAACATTGCTAATTCCGTAATGTGGTTGTTTAAGATGAAGAAAAAAGGGTATATTTACCCTAAACCCACTAACAAATTGAACTATAACGCTTCAGAGAGTACAAATTAAACTCTATCATTTGGTAAATGTATAAATTCAACCCTAAGTAAACAAAAAAAGTGATGAAAGTGTGACACTATTTATTTTTTGCTAGGGTAGCGATAACGTGACATATGCATATAATATTTTAATGGCGATATGGATCCTGTATAGTCATGTGGATTTGATGTAATAATGTGTAACCGTATACTTAAATTAAAATATTTAAATAAGATTATATTAAAATATAGGCCCATCCAGATAATTTAAGCCAATACATTATTATCCTAATTCAAATAATTTAACTAAGCTAATTAACATATTAATTTAACTAAATAATTTAGTAACTAAACTAATTAACCTATTAATAAAAGCATATGAAATCCAAATCCCTAACTTACTTCCTAACTTCTGATTTTTCATGTTCTTCTTCTCTTATTCAGTGACACAAAAGATAATATTATTTTGCCACAGTAGAGAGTTCCCAAATCATAGGGGAAACAACATAGTAGAGAAAAGAGGAGGAAGAAAACCTATTTCGAAAGGGACTTTGATGGTACGTTGATTCTTCTAGTCAGTGGTTCTTAGTAAATATATAAAATAAAACTTCATCAAGTAGATTATGTAAATCAGGATTATTTCATATGCATATAAAATAAAGAATCACGTACTTGGATTCTTGTTATAGTTCCACCGGTTAAAGAACTTTTGTTTCCAGTTGTACCGCAGAAATCTTCTTTTTGTGTGTAAACTTGACGGAAGAATCAGAAGAATGCAATACACACAGACGTATTTTTTCTTTTAACATTTTGTTCATTATGGGTTCATATACAACCAATAAACTTAACTACCTTTGGTAGTTATTTCAAGAATATTGATCATAATACCCTTCATGGGTTTATATGAGTTATTATCTCCCACTCACACATGATGGGTTTAATCTCATTAAAAAACAAATTCTGTAGTATTCATACTTATTCAATAACTAGTGTTTCTAGCATACGATGAGAGTACATTGTCATATATGTATATGACATCTTGATTAACAAATTGATCCTAGAACTTATGAGTCCTTGAGTAGACATTGTATGCTATACCTTAGGTCATATCTCGCATTTGCACTTTTCTTTGATCTTATTTAGTTTTTTATATCGTGACTGTATTCAAGTTCTTTACTAAAGAGATCATGGGCATCTTTGAATACTTTTCATGTGAGTCATTGATCTAAAAAAATACATGACTTTCCTCTGTTCTCAATTCTCTTTTAAATTTAATTTAATTTTCTTTCTTAGAATTATTCCATAAGATCGCATCTTACATGATCATTTGGCAGTAACCTAAAGTAGCAAACCTTAAATTCAATTCTCAAGAATGAAACAAGAGTCATAAGGGTATATGATGAGGTTCTTC
>JAOSBK010000206.1:20368384-20381181 GCA_027568895.1 Erythroxylum shatona | reverse complement strand
TTTATCCTGAATTATATATGTTATGTCATGTATATTATCATTGCTAAACACTAGTACACAACTTGATTACCTTTAATTTGTTAGGTAATATGAACGTAACGTTGGCAAGAAACCCGATATAAACATTTACTAAATGTTAAAGAAGACGTCTCAGTCACGAGGGTAAATTAAGTTATAGGATAAGATTAAAAGACTTTTAACTCCATCTAAGTAATTGTCAGTTGGACTGGCAAGGGTAACCACAAAGACAGAAAGAACTGTAATCAGTTGCTATTGGCCTGATCCTCGAGAGGACAACTATAAAACAACAACATTTATGAGTTGCTATCAACCTGGTCCTCCCCAAGAGAAATTGAAAACTCAAATTGCAGTTTTACAACTATGTTCTTATTATCTATAACCAAAAGACATAAAAATCCTAGGCATATCCCTTAGTTGATTTTGACTCTTTCTTTATGTGCTTGGTTAAGGTATACTATACAATATGTATACGTCTTCCCTTTACTATGAATCCTATCCATTTAAAAGCTAGGTGGTTAAGAGACTTGTCTTTTCTCTTTAATAAAGAGAGAACCAAATGATTAAGCTAAAATTAATTTATTATTCAATTATATAATTAGTAAACCTTTTTGTGATTATGTGATAAGAGAAGTAAAACAATTTTTTTACAAAAAATCAAAAAATTAGATAATCATTAAAAAGAAAGGTCAAGATATATTTGTACAAATTTCACAAAAAATTTTAAAAAGAGAAAAAATTACTAGTTTAGGTGATATATAAAATTAAATAATCGGTTAAGGGAGATACTTATTAACACATTCATTCTTTTTATTATTAATAATTTTTTATTCAAACATATATAATCAGTATTCTTACTAGTTTCCGTCTTAATTGATATATACCTTTTTTTTAGTTAAAGGTAATATTGAAATTAAAATAAGAAACACAAGGTGTGGTATAGCTTTACAATATGCTATGTACTAAACTTCCTATCCCACTTCTAAACAATGTTCTGTCCTCTTTGCTTTTGAACTTTATGCTAGTCACAAAGGAAAGCTCAACATTCTAGTTTGTATGAGGAAGCATTTGTACACTGAACATTTGTAGGTAGGAAGTCCATATTCTATGTGAGATGAACATTTTAAAAATACATAATCATGATCTTTCATGTACAAGTCACACAATACACACCTAGCATCATTTCCTGAGAATTTAAATTTGTTCTTCGTAGCTAGTCTTTCTAAAGCAGCAAGCCACAGGTTAAAGACATGAGCAAGAACAATGCCAGGGTTCTATATCCATTTGGACCAGCTGTACTAAGGAGTAACTTAAGAAGCATTTCTTTGTAAATAGTAGGGTAAAACTTTGGAGCTAAGTTCCACAACATGGAGTTTTCCTTAACTAGATCAGGAAGAGGTTAGTTGCTAACTATGAGTTCCTTACCTCTGTTTGAATGATAAGGCCACATCTAATTGTTATTCTCAATAACACAATGCACCTTGGTCTTTACAAGTTCAATTTTTTTAAAGGTTTGAGTAGTACTCTCTGTGCAGGTGTAAAGAGCCTAAGAGATGATGGCTATAGTCTAAAGGAATTATATCGACAAATAAAGCAGATAAAAAACAACACCAAATAACACCCAACAGAAGTAAGAATTTTAAATGTAAGCATAAAATAAAAGGGACACAAGAATTTATGAGGAAAACTCCAACACAGGGAAAAACCTCGGCAGCAAGCCAGAAAAATCTTCACTATAAAAAAGGAGTACAAAAGCTCTTCTGCAAATAGGGTGGCTAAACACTTGTATTACTAACCTCCACCAAGTAATAACTTATCTTCTAATAGCCACCACTAGACTCCTTACATAGGAGTTAAAGACAAAATTAGGCTTATGTTATGTAGCCAATATGGGACAAGGACCACATATATAAGAGATTAAAGACTTAAGGCCTATTTTCATAAATAATGTGGGATGAAGGCTAACATACAAAATTAAGGCAAAGATAACAATCTCCACCTTGCATCAATTTTATTGCAAACAAACAATTCTCCAAATTGAAATGAAATTGAGCAGATTGGACTGTAACCTCCTTGTTCAAACTTTATGGTTGCCTGCAAATCAAATGATACTCAAGAGATAAGCTTAACCAAGTCTAAGTAGTGTTGGAACTTGGATCCAAGAAGAGTCTTTGTCATCATATCAGTAGCATTATCCAGCGTACTAACCTTCATAACCATAATATCACCTTTCACAATGACTTCTTGAACAAAGTGATATTTGACATCAATGTGTTTAGTGCGCTTGTGGAACATTTTATCTTTTGTTAAGAAAATGACACTCTGGCTATCACAATATATCTCCAATCTACGATCATCTTGATTCAGCTCTGCATAGATACTTTTCAGCCAAATTGCTTCATTTATTACTTCAATGATTGCCATATATTTGGTTTCTATAGTTGAAAGAGCTACTATAGCTTGCAAATAAGCTTTCCAACTTATAGCAGAAGCACCAAAAGTAAAAATGTATCCAGATATGATCGTACAGTATCAAGATCACCCGTAAAATTTGAATCCATATATCCAACCAATCTAGCTATAGAAATTCCAAACTCAAGACAAATTGTAGGCATACCTTTAAGATACCTTAATATCCACTTCACTGCCTACCAATGCTCCTTCCTTGGATTTTCCATGTAACAACTCACCACACTAACCACATGTGCTAAGTTGGGGCATGTACAAATCATCGCACACATAATGCTCCCAATAATACTAGCATATGGTGTCTTATCCATTTTCGCAATTTCTTCATCTAAGGTCGAACATTGTCGTGACGACAACTTGAAGTGTGCAATAAGAGCTGTAGTAATTGGTTTAGCTTTACACATGCCAAACCTCTCTAGAACTTTATATACATAACCCTATGAGAAAGATAAAGCTTATTAGCCTTACGATCACACTTGATCTCCATACCTAAGATGCATTTTGCTACAGCTAAATCCTTCATTTCAAATTCTGCACTTAATTGTGCCATAATCTTAGCAATTTCTTACTTGCTCATAGTTGTGATAAGTATGTCATCCATATAAAGTAGTAAATACATTAAGGAACCATCACTGATTGATCTTATGTAAACACGAGTTATAATTGCTTCTTTTGAAAACAAGATTTAAAATAATAGTACCAAAATTTATACCACTATCGAGGCGATTGTTTGAGACCATACAATGACTTCTAGAGTTTACGAACATGGTCCTCCTTACTATCAACTTGAAAACCTTCGGGTTGCAACATGTAAATTTTTTCTTCTAAATCACCATGCAGGAATGTTGTTTTAACATCTAGTTGCTCCAATTCATGGTCATTAGATGAAACAAGACCAAGAAATAGCCGAATGGAACTATGTTTTACAACGAGTGAATAAATGTCATTAAAGTCAACTCCCAGTACCTGACTAAATCCTTTAACAATAAGTCTAGCGTTATACCTCGGTTCTTCAATTCTTGAAATTTCATCCCTTTTCTTGAAGTTTACACTTGATTGCTCTTTTACCTTTCAGTAAGTTTGCCAGAATCCAAGTGTCATTTTAAAGTGATTCCATTTCTTCCTATATAGCCACAACCCATTTATTAGAATTTGGACAGGTAGTTATATCCTTATAACTAGCGAACTCAAAACAACTCTCTGTCTCCTTAGTAGCTACAAAAGCAAACCCAACAAAGTCTACTTCCTCAGTCAACCTCTGTTGAGGTACACCTTGATTGAAATGATGGGGACGATCAACAGCAATAGAACGAGATGGCTAAACATTATTCATATTGGCTTGTCACTCCACCTCAACTTGAGCATCTTTAATATCTTGATCACAGCTCTCAGAATGTATCTAGAGCTTCACCTTACTTCCAATCTCATTCTTCTCAATGTTATTGTCAATAATATTGGGAACAGTCAACTCCTCCTTTTGATGTAGCATAGATGCCTCATCAAACAAAACATTTCTAGATGTGAAAATTTTGGAAGTTGGTTTATTCCATAATCTATAACCTTTAACGTCTTGAGTGTATCCAAGAAGGACACAGTTAATTGATTTGAGTTCTAACTTCCCTTCACTTACATGTGCATAAGTTGGACATCCAAATACTTTAAATTCATCATAATTTTTCAGTTTAGCTGACCAAAATTCTTCAAGTTTCTTTAAACCGATTAATATATGAGGAGATCTGTTCAATAGAAACATGTTGTTCAGACGGCCTTTGCCCAAAAAATTTTCCCCTATCTAGAGTTCAAAAACATACACCTTGCCTTTTCTAATAGGGTTTTGTTCATTCGTTCAACCACACCATTTTGGTGTGGGGTACCTGGAATGGTCAAATGATGCACAATTCCCTAATCTTTACAATACTAATTGAACTCTCCTGAACAAAATTCCAAGCCATTATCTATTCTTACCGTTTCATTTGCTTCCCAGTTTGGTTCTCAATTATGGTCTTTCATTCCTTGAAAGTAGTAAAGGCTTCACTTTTTTGCTTTAAGAAATATTCCCAAACTTTCTTTGAAAATCATTAAAGAAAGTGATCATATAATGAGCACCACCAAGAGATGCCTCATGAGACAGTCTCCAAAAATCAGCATGGATGTAATAAAGAGTTCCTTTAGTATTTTGTTTTGCTGGAGTAATAAGATAAATTTTCTTTTGTTTACCAAATAAGCAATGTTCGCAAAAATCAAGTTTACTAACCTTTTGGTCTCCAAATAGTCCTTGCTTGCTCATCAAAAAAGCCTTTCTCACTCACATGACCTAACTACATGTTCCATAATTTTATTACTTCTTTATCAGACATAGATGATTCAGCAACTATAGACTAGCCTTCAACGGTCTTGCCTTTTAAAATGTAGAACTTCCCTTTCCAATAGCCCTTTATGACTACTAGTGACCATCTGATGATCTTCAGTGAACCATTCCTTCTGACGACCTCTTAGTCATTGTCTTCTAAGGTGCTTAGAGAGATCAAATTTCTCTCCATATCAAGGACATGCCTTACATTTGATAATGTTCTCACTATCCCATCTTGCATCTAAGCTTTTATACTTCCTATGCTCGCAATCTTACAAGTGTTGTCATTCCCCATCATTACTACTCCTTGATCAAGTGGTCCATACATGTGAAACCAATCCCTGTGAGGAGTCAAATGGAATGAGCAAGCTAAATCCATGGTCCATGTGCAACTTTAGTCATTATCAATATGAGCTATCATATGAACTTCCACACTTTTCTTTATGGCATCAGCCACTAGAACAAAGTCATCTTCATGGGTGGCAACACTAGCCTCATCTGACGATTTTTGCTTATTCTTGCCTCCATTGTCTCCTTTTTTTATTCCTTTTCTTCAAATTGAGACAATCATCCTTAATATAACCTTGCTTCTTACAATAGTTGAAGCAAAGATTCCGATGTTTTGACTTGGACCTTGTTTGTGAAGAGGAGATTCCGATGTTTTAACTTAGGTGTGAATGGGTGTTCACAATGAAGTGTAAAGTAGATGGAAGCTTAGAGAGGTACAAAACTAGAGTCATTGATAAAGGTTTTGCCAAACGTATAGGATTAATTATCAAGAAACTTTCACTCCAACTGCTAAAATCAACTCCATCTTGGTATTACTATCCTTAGCTCCTAAATTATAACTGCCCCTACACATGTTAAATGTCAAAAATATTTTCTTAATATAGATTTAGAAGAAGAAGTTTTTATGAGCCTACCTCCAGTATTAGAGTAGATATTGATTCTAATAAAGCCTACAGGCTTAAAAACATTTTTGTATTGTTTTAAATAATTTATTGAGCATGGTTTAAACTCTTTGAATGAAGTAAAATATTTTGTATTCCAAGATATCACACAATATTCTATAAGTGATTAAAGGTAAGTAAGTTATTTGTGATAATCATTTATGTGGATGATATAACCTTGATAGGTGAAGATGTAGAAGAGCTAGCAAACCTAAAAAGGAAATTAGTATGATACTTTGAAATTAAAGATTTGGAATTACTAAAGTAGACCCTTGCATATAGTTCACTAAGTCAAAAGAAGGTATCTTTATAAAGCAAAATAAATATATCCTTTATCTTATAATACAAACATTTATTCTAGGATGTAAATGTGGATGTTAAAGAGCTAGTAGACCTAAAAAAGAAATGTCATGATATTTTGAAATCAAGGATTTGGAATTATTAAAGTTTGTCCTTGGCATAAAGTTCATTAAATTAAAAGAACATACCTTTATAATCTAAAGGAAATATATTCTTGATCTTATAATAAAAACAGGTTTGCTAGGATGTAAACCTACCGAAAACTCCTTTTAATGTTAATTAGAAAACTCGATGCTGCTAAAGCTAAAGATGTGGTCAAATAGCAGAAGTTTTAAAGACTAATAGGAAAATTAATTTACTTGACTGATGCTTTTCCCAATATCATTTTTATTATAAGTATGGTTAGACAATATATGCACTTACCTAAACAAATACATTTTGATACAACTCATAAGATATTAAGATACTTGAAAGGAATTCCTAGAAAGGACCTTATGTTTTGAAAGCATATCAACCTATAAACATAAAAGGGCAAGCCTTAGAACAACTGTTAAGGTTACTCTTTTTTGACTAAAAGGTCACAGGTTCGAATCACGAAAACAACCTCTTTATAAAATAAAAAGGAAAGGCTACATATAATTGATGACCCTCTCCTAACCCTCACAAAGTAGGGAATCTTGTGCACTGGGGAAGCCTTATATCAACCTATAAGTCTATACTGATGCAAACTATGTCAGTTGCATCAATTTTGGGATACTTTACTTCATTAGAGGAAATTATTTTACATTTTAGATCAAAACATAGAATGTTGTGGTTTGAAGTAGCGTCAAGTCAAAGTTCTAGTATCTTATTCGTAAATTTTTAAGACTTAAAGACCTAAATATTCAAGTGACACTTCCTGTAAAGGTTAAATGTGTTAAAAGGTAGCTATTTTAATTTATTATAACCCATTTTTATATGATAAAATGAAGTACATTGACTTTGATAAGCCCTACATCAAATAGAAAATTGAAAGTGAGTTAATATATGTTTTTTTAATCAATTATAGATCAAATTGTTAATAATTGAAGGTAGGTTTATATATGTTTTTCTATGCCAATTATATATCAAATTGTTGATATACTCAGTAAAAGGTTTTAACCAACAAGCTAGCTATAGAAGCCTTTTTCGAATGTGCTTGAGTGGGAGTGTTGTGAGATCTAGATGATTATTATTTTATAATTTTTATTTAATTGAAATAAATTAATTGAACATTATAGTCATTTAGTTGTAATTTACAGTAACAACAACACACAGTATGAATCCCACTCGACCGTGAGGTCTAGGTTGGTTGTAATTTAGTTTTCTATAATAACTCCTTTATAATTGTTTATTTATGGTCTTTTACTTTTGTGTTTTTTCATAAGTTAGTTTTTTTTAGTATCTCTTTCTCTACTTTTTAAATTGATTCATATAATTTTTGAATTTTGTAATTAAGATCTTTTTGGTTACTTTGTTAATGAATTGAATTGTATGGGCTACCAACTCATATGTTAGTTAATTTGAAGTCCACGTTAGTATTCTACATAGACCTTTCTCTCTTTCTAAAAAGTCTTCAAACTTTTATCACACTCTCATAGATTTTTATGTCTCTAATTTCTCTTTTTTCTTCTTAATTTTTCTAATAATAATGCCATCAAATTTACCAGATTGTTGAATCTGGAAAACAAGTTAAAGGATGAAATGATAAAACAATTAGAGATTAATTTTATAAGAGTAAGTAAAGATATTTTTGCTAAGAAATTAAAATTTTGCATCATATCATTAAAAATGGTTTTCAATTGCATGTTGCATTTTCTTTATCTATAGATAATGGTAGACTTAAAAAGAATCCATTAAAATAAGAAAGTAAATAAAACTCCTATAAAGATGCTCAATTCTTAAGAGATGTATAAATAAGTATAGTCTAGGCATACTTAACCTAATGTAATTGCTAACATGATGGGACTCCGTACCCTCCCACCATAACAATCAAATTCAAATACTAGAGGAGGCCACTTAATGGATTATTGAATATGTTCCTCAAGTCACTTTGGTGTATTAGTGGAATAGGGAATAAGATCATAGTTTATTTGATAAATAGATTGAGTATAAAGGTTGCGAGTATCATGAATAAAGTCAATGTAGATATTTCTACAAAATTTGGCAATAATCATAGAAAATGAATGTAATATATATTTCACCATAAAGGTAAGCTATAATGAAAATATTGATAAGAAAAGGACGAATCTCATTTGCCAGAAGTTTATGGAAACAAAAAGTTTGGAAACCATTTAGATGCAATGGAAGTTTTAAATTCCAATTTGTCCGTCAAATTCTTCAACCTCACCACATGTTATAATCATTAGGATGAAGACAGAGAAGCTAGAGTGAGAAAAATTCATGTAAGAAAAAAGTTCAAGGTCTTCTTAGAAAAGGAGGATAAATTGTTTATAAAGATTCCAATTTAATTAATACATAAGTTAGCAACCCACATAAGTAAAATGATAGAAAATTTCATCATACAATCTTTGAATAAGGCCCCTCTTACTAATATTAATGGATGCTACTCAATGTCATAGAGTTATTATAAGTTAGATGAATATACCATTGTAAAATGAAAGTAGACTGTGAAGTATTTATATATCTTCCTATCTAAGGTTAAAGATTCAAGGAAGAATTCTTTTAAGGAGTGGAAAATGATGCAATCACAAGTAGCAATGAAAAATACCTTTATTACATATGTCCATTAAACACAATAAGCATATAGAATTAGGGAAATTTTCATTAGTTTATAATTATTTAGTATTTTGGTTATTGTCTAATTATAATTATGTTATAATATTCAGCCTAAACTACTTTTGATACTGTATAATGGTTATTTACTAGTTTCCTAATTGAAGTATAACTAGTAGTTAGAATCTTGTTTAAATTAACATGTTAGAATTTCAATTTATGTAGTATTAATAGTTTGGAGTTACGATTGAAATAGTATTAGTGGATAGTTTTGCAATTGAATTACAAATCCTTATTATACTTAAAGTTTTCAAAAATTTTCTTTATATAATCCTATATAAAAGGAGACAATTTTCTTTAATAATGTATAGATTTTTTGGTTAATTCCAAATTGTGAGAGAGCTTTCCTTGCTTTATTTTTTATTGAACTAACCTGAGCATATCAAAGATTACTTTATAGTGTTTTAACTCTTGTAAATTCGTTTCTTACTTTCTTATAACCAAATGACCAATTGCAAATTGGTTTATGTAACTTTCATAGTGAGATTTCAATCTCATTATATATTTTCGAATTTCTTAATATATTTCTTATAACGAAATAATTGATACGATTTAGGAGCACACATTTCTAATTATGATTTTTTATTTTATTTCATTTTATTTAAATTTTTTTATCATTAAAATTTTTAGTTCATTAAAATTGAATAAATCAACTAAAAATTTAAACTACTTGATAAATATTGAAAATATTTTTTAGAGGCATCACACATATAAGTAGATTGGCTATTATAGGTGAATTTTGTGATGTATTCTTTTGAGGAAATGCGGTAATTATTTTTATAAGATCTTATATGGAAGATGAGTATAATAATTCCATATAAAAAGATAAGAGGACAGGGCAAAGCCTTTATAATCCTCTAAAAAAGACTACTAATAAAATTTTTGCTAGTTATTTTTTAGCTTGTGATTTTCTTAAAACCTGAAATGGAGTTGTTGTTAGGCCAACCTAAATATAGGATGTTATAAATGGGTTCAGAGTAAACTTCCACTAGTATATTCTTCAGCCAAGATGAAGATAGTTAGGAGTGACACCAATAATAAATCTGTAAGCAGTGGACGACTCCTAACATACTTTTTTGTTTCATTGAATATTAGAAAAGGAGATTCCAGATTAGAAACTGGGTCTTAATAAGGATATCAAGAGTTCAAAGAGGGGAAGATTGTGAAATCCTATATGAGACATGAGTATCACAATCCCATATAGGAAATAAGAAGATAAGTGGAATTTTTTATAAGCATAAAGGAGACTACCAATAAACTTTTAGGTAACTATTTTTGGATATGTGATTTTTGAAATTTCAAATTATTGGTTTCGTTAAACTAGTTTTGATTTAGGCATTACAATTTTCACTTATTTTTTTTATAATTATGTCTTTCTTTGCTTTATGAAAACTAGTGAATACTTCAATTTGAATATATGAAACATGAATATAGAACATTTTCCATTAGTTATGCTAAGTAATAAGGTACTCCTACAAATACATTTAGTGCCTATAATACAATATAAAACTACTAAAGTCCAACTTAAGAAAAAAGAAAATTTCCATTTACCTAACAAAACAACATAACATCATATAAAGAGAGAAGGCTACATAATAAGAAGCTATAATTGAAAAACATAAAATAGTAAACATACATTTTTTGAAAGGACATAAACTAATATAAAAATCCTATCCGCCATCATCTTTTATTAGGCCATCTTGCCAAAGAGATGCACTATCCTTTAGATAGAGACATAAATAAAATGATTAAAACTCACCATCATCAAAAAATTCTCCAAATTTAGAGTAAACATTAACACATTACCAAGATAATTTTAAAAAAGGGTTTAAAACATTATATTTAAATTAAAAAAGAGCTTAAATATGAATAAAGAAAGACATGAATAAATAAATCAACTTAAATGTGATAGAAAATATAAGGCAAGGAAGAACATTACAAATAGCTAGACTTGCAAAAAATCTTAAAATAAAAGGGAAAGTATAAGTAAAGGGATATCTGCATTTTCAAGCTTTGCAAAAAAGCCATTAACTTGAACATATTGGTAGTGGGGAGAGAGAAGAATGGAATGAAAAGCTTTGTAATTCAAAAATCTGTTTTTTCACATTTTTCAGACTTGTAGTTAACTTTTGAATAATCAATCAAAAATAAAAATCTTTATTAGACTTGGTAGCATGTTTTTGTCAATTTATGTGGCAATGTCATCCTCTATTTAAGAATAAGTGAGTTTAATGGTTTGATGATACTAAAATTTAAGCAATCTTATATGGAAAGAGCATCGCAGCAGGCAATGAAACTCCAAAACCTTGTCATCCAGGGTGCAATTCGAAGAATTCAATAGCTCCATGTACTGCTTTTGAGAAGTGGTATATTTTAGGATATTTAACTAGTTGCTCATTATCTAGCCATTCTTTAGGCTCTATGTAAACATTACAGTAGATCCTTCCTCGATTGAAATTGTACTTTTACTTTTGTAAGGTTTTGTTCTTTTTCTGTTTTGAAAATCTAATATTCTTTAACTTTTTTTAAAAACGACTTAAGCAATCATTGTGTTACCCACTTT
Source organism: Erythroxylum shatona (assembly GCA_027568895.1). NCBI lineage: Eukaryota > Viridiplantae > Streptophyta > Magnoliopsida > Malpighiales > Erythroxylaceae > Erythroxylum > Erythroxylum shatona. The sequence goes on along the minus strand of JAOSBK010000206.1, from coordinate 20,369,717 downwards.
GAAAATGATATTTAATTGTCTAACTTGATAGGAATGTACTTTAACAAGTAGATTATTTAGTTCAGTACTTAAATTCTTATTTATAAAAAATAGAAGGTTAATATTGCAAAAAATAAGACAATTGACATCATATAAAGATTTAGATAAATCAATAACAGGCTTTAAAAAAGAGATTTTTTTTCATTCTATATCTTAATTGTCTATGTAAATGAAAGAAATATTTACTACCACAATAAGAAAAGGGGGAAATAGCGACATAGAATTACTGACCGAAGTCTAAATATTCTGTCGGAAAGGATATTTAGCGACGGAATTTACTAACAAAAAAAGACATTGGAGAAATGACCGTCGGTAAATTTACCAACGGAAATATTTTACCGTCAGTAAATATACCAATGATTATTCTGTGTTGTGATTGGTCGGTAAATTTAGCATCGATAGGCTTCTTTTTCTGTTCGTAAATAATTACAAACTATTTTTTTAAATCCACCTTCATGAACATGAACGACCCACTCCCACACCCTACTGATTTCAAGGAACAAATATATCATTGCAATCAATCTGAAACAACCATTCTAAGAACTTCTACATGGTTTTAGTGCCTGTTTGGTTTGGCTTTTGGAAGCTTCAAAAGCACTTTTTTTCACCGCAAAAGTTATTTTAAGGAAAAATAAGTGTTTGGCTGAAAACTTTAAAAGTACTTTTACAGTAGAAATAGCTTTTTTAGAAGCCAAAATATAGCTTTTTTAAAGAAAAGCTCCAAATTTTAGCTTTTTCGGGTAGACAATTTGCGTCACTTCCGTAAATAAACAATTCACAGACTCTTTCATTTCTTCTCTTTAACGTCTCTTTTGTTTCTTCTCTTTCTTCTGTTCCTTACCAACTCACGATGCCCTGCTCTAATCACTCACCCACGATACTCACAGGTTAGTTCTCCTCTTCATATTTGCTGTTGGGTCTGCGTTTAATACGCAGACGTTGACGTCTGCGTGAATGCGCACAACTCTGTTTGTATTGTATGGCATAACCAATCAGAAAAATCTCCCAAAACACCTTACCCTAAATCTGACAGCCATTTTCGTGCCAGTTTGCCGCAGATCATCATAATCGAGACAGATGAGGATTTGTTCTTCAAAATCACGAAAAGCATTTGATTTGTTTTTCATGGGATTGTTCTAAATTTTTGATAATGTACATGGGTTTTATCCTTTGTAAATTGCTTTCTTTTTTATCGAATACTTCTATAGCTCCCATCACTCCTCGCTCGATAATAGTCAAGATTTGTTGCTTTTTTGTGTTAAAATTTTCGTAATTTCTGTATTTCTATAACTCT
>JAOSBK010000206.1:20335586-20353424 GCA_027568895.1 Erythroxylum shatona | reverse complement strand
CAAAACACCCATTTCATGTACTACCCTCAAAGTAACATTGCAATTGTTCCAATTACCATTACCCAAGTAAAACATTATACACCACTAATTATTCATTCCAAAGTGCAAGCATTAATGAATTAAATGCATATATATATATATATATATATGTGTGTGTGTGTGTGTGTGTGAATATGATGCATGAGCAAGACCAACGCATTTCCTTTATCTCTCCTTGAGCACATATGTACTGAGATTTTGGTTCTCACCCTTCATTTGGGGACGGAATGCTACAACAATGGCCTGCCATGATCATGACATAAAGCATACAAGTGGGCCACGATAGTGGGCTACATCGGGCAAACACCCGAACACACAAAAAAGTCAAGTTTTGAGGGATTTTCGGAACTTTTGATCTCAAAAAAATCATAGGGTTGCCCAGAACACATTAAACATATGTAAATAATGAGACAAAAGAGAGGAGCAAGAGTTTTTTTTCTACATCAGCCACCATCACAAAACCTTAGAAAAAGTTCAGCGAGAGATTTAGAAAATGATGAAAGAAGAGAGACGTGGAGAAGAAGTCTACATGAAGTGCTTCCTGAAATAGAAGGTTTCTCATTATTACTGCCTCCATCATCCATTCGCATCTATTTTCTAGTGTATTTCCATTTTTATCTATATATAGAATTGGAATAGTTGTTAAGATAGGATTTATGAATGTTAAGGTTTGTCTAAACTCACATTTGGGTTATTTTTATCTTTGATTCAAAAAAATATGATTGTTTATGTGAATTGGATTCAATGTGATTAATTTCTACATTTTCATAAATCGATAACAGACTGAAAGGGTGAACCGATAAAAAATAATTAAATTGGGCCAACAAGAGTTAGATAATTCAATAAGAATGAGAAATCAAATCAAAATGGTAATTGTGTGACGAGAGATCTCACATAAGTTTCGATAGTCTAGTAGAAAACTTCAGATCTAATTAGGGTTTGGATAAATTATGAATTGAGAAATTCCAATTTTCCATAATCTAATTAAGGTTTGTACTTTAGGGCTTTTGGTTATAACTCAAGAGAGAATAACCAAACCTAGGATAGTCCAGGACCAATAATCCTACATTTTATAATTAATTAGGTTAGTGTTGAAAATAGGTAAAAAATTCCTCTTTCTCTTAATTGATAGTTCCTTAGGTTGATTATTGGTTTGTGCATTGCAATTTGCTTATTTGTTAATATTTCATGATTTATTCTTAAGTTGAATTGGTTGACTGAATTGATCGATTGAATTGTGTTATTGTTTAGATTAGTTACAGTTAAATTTATGCAATTTATTTTGGCCTTAGAGTTTAGGATTAGATTAATCCTCCAAGAGGGGTCGACACTTTAGATACTACGTGAGCGACCTGTACTTTTGTATAATATCAAGGTTAAAATATTAAAACTACACATATCAAAAAAATCGCAACCAAGTTTTTGGCGCCGTTACCAAGGAGGCAATTAGTTTAGTTCTATAGTTTAAGGTGTTTAGTTTAGTTTTTAATTTTTATTTTTGTTCTTTCTTTTCTATTTATGAAATTGTGCTCTTGCATGTACACAAGTGTCACGAGAAGTTCAAGTCTGCATCTGAAAAATTAGATTTAGGCATCACTCGATTAGAATGAGCCATTAAGAAATCTCGACATAACGAAGAAGAAGAAATCGTAAAGACAATAATGGCCAAGGAATTTCAACAAGATTTGGACCACGAAGTGAACCAAGGATGACAATAGAGGACCCTTATAGACTTTATGAGATCAGGGTTCAACGTGGCTAATCAAGGAGTAGCTAAACCGCCAGTACAAGCTGCATTATTTGAAATTAAACTAGCTCTTTTAAACATGCTTCAACAGAATGTACAATTTTATGGACTAACAAATGAAGACCTCAACACACACATAGTGAACTTCTTAGGAATCTGTGATACTTTTAGGTACCATCAGATGTTGGAAGATGCAGTTAGAATTAGGCTCTTTCCCTTTACCCTTAGAGATAGAGCAAAGGCTTGGTATCACTCCCTTAACCCAACCAATGTTATGACTTGGGATCAATTAGTATGTGTCTTTTTAGATAAATATTTTCCCCTGACTAAGACCACTAAGATCATCAAGAAAATCACCAACTTCCAATAAGGTGACAGGGAATTGATCTATAAAGCATGGGAACGATATAAGAGTTTGCAACGGAAATGCCCACATTACAATTTACCCAAGGAATTTTTGTTGCAAAAGTTCTATAATGGAGTTAATAGAGGAGATGGCAAGTAACAATTGTTTATAGATGAATGAGTGGAGTAGAAAAACTACTACATTCCGTGAACAAAAAGGAATTATGGTTGTTAATCCGAAGATGAAAATGCAAGCGAGGATTGATAACTTGACTCAACAACTTAACAACATGAAGGCTTCATCCTCAACTCAGATGAAGGTCGTACAATTTAAGTATGAACTCTATGGACAATTGGACCATGACACAATAGACTGTTTCTTAATAAAGGAATGTGATCCAGAGCAGGTGAATTATATAGGAGCCCAATAAGGACGAGGAGGGGGAAATAACCCATATTCCAACACTTACAACCCTGGGTGGAAGAATGATCCTAACTTCTCTTGGATAAACAATGTGTAAGGATAGTTCAAACCTCAAAGACAATCGAGCTTCCAACAAGATAAACCAAACTTAATGGAATCTAAGTTGGATAAGATTTTAGATAAGATTGTAGACATGGAGGACGCACATAAGAGGCTTGATAGCAAATTCGAGAAGGTGACCAAGAACCACGCCTCTTCAATATATAATCTAGAAGTCCAAGTAGGTCAACTAGTTGAAGTAATATCTACTCGGAATGCAGGAGCCTTTCCAAGCAATACCGAGTCTAACTCAAAGGAAAGGATCATAGCCATCACTTAATCCCACGAAAAGGAACTTGATCATACAAATGATAATGGAGATAAAGGAAAAGGACAAATAATTATGGAACTCCTTCCAAGTGAGCTTAGAATTGAGCCAATCAAGGAAACTCAAGTGAAATTACCATAACCTATTTTAGCGCAGTGAAAATCATTCTCAAGTAGGGTAATAAGGAATTCTATGGAGGTTGACTTAAACAAGATTGAGAATATAATGGAACACCTATAAACGAGGCTCACATTAACAGAATCGGTGAAGAAGAAGGTTAAGGAGCTCAAAGTAGAAGAAAATCCCTATATAGCACAGAAGAAAGAGGATCTATAGGATTTTTACATTTCTTGCAATATAAATGGAGTCAACATAGACAGGGAATTCGTGGATTTGGGAGCAAGTATCAATATGATGCCCTACAACTTTAGTCAAAAGTTAGGGTTAGTAGAGTTAGTACCCACAAAGATGTTAGTAAAGACGGCCGACATAACAGTCTATCAACCGAAGGGGATTATTAAGGATGTGCAAGTATAAGTTGATTATTTTACTTTTCCCATAGGCTTATAAATATTAGATATTGGAGAAGATGTAGAAACCCTTGTGGTCCTTGGAATACCATTGATGTTGATTGGGGGGAGGGCGCTAACTCTGAGGATAGGTAAGCAACAAGTAACCTTCAAGGTGTCAAAGAATGATAACAATCTTCCTTTACCTCCAAATAATGGCAAGGAACCTAAACCTTAAGGGCAATGGGATGATATTGTGGATCCCGAGAGTGCCTTCAAAGAAGTAATCACGTAGAAAAAGGCAAAAGAAGGTGAGCCACAAGGAAGGTGGAATCAAGGGCATGGTAGCTCATATGCAAATAGATAGGTTAATGACTGCACTGTCATTGCACCACTCATTTAAACTACCATGAGCAAAAGAAAAGCCTTAAGCTACCGATGTTAAAAGAAGTGCTACATGGGAGGCAACCTATGGAATTTTAATTTCCTTAAATTGTCTTCAGAAAGTTTGAATTATGTAGTTAGGTTATTTCATTTTCAAATAAAATTGGATGGCATAGGATATCGATGTGAATTCTATGATCGATAAAGTAAACAAAGAGAAGTAAAAGAGCCACAAGGAGTTAAGAAAGGATCTCAAAAAGTGGGGAAGGAAAAAAGAAGAAGAAAAATTAAAATTGGTGAAAAAATTGTAGGTCACGATCATGGCTTACAAACCACGAGCGTGGCCTGTGGTAAGATAAAAATGACAAACATAAGCATTTCACTTAAAATTTTTACCAATTTACCATCCAATGACCTATAAATACATTTCTATCACTCACTTTCATTTTCACTTTATCTCTCTAAACTTTATCTCTCCAATCACTCTCACTTCTCGCTACAAAATTTCAAACCTCTAAATTTCTTTCAACTTCCATTAACTCACAAGTAGCAAACAGTAAAGCATGATTAATCAGTAGGGCAAACACAAGTCTCGAGATGAGGGAAGAGGAACAGAACAGCTGAATACGGAGCACTTTTCCCGATCTTCTCAGATGAAGAAGGTACTGGTTTCCATTCTCTTCGTAGGAAACAAATTATGGCTCCAAAATATTTTCACTTTGAAACTTTAGATAGATTAGAACTATGAGATAAGGTCGAGAGCTTGGCTAAGAAAATTCAATGAGATTAGTTCATTCAAATTCAATTCCTAGTTTACAAAAAATTAACCTTAGATTTTTTTTTTACTTCTCTTCAATATAAATCCAACAAACCTAGGGAATTGTGGTTTAGATTGCGGGGACAACCTATGGGCTTGATTATGACATAATGTATGAAATTTTTGGTTTCCCCGAGTCTTCCATAATGGATTAGCATGACAATTTCCTTGCCAGTCCCTATTGGACAAAACTAACTATATTATAGCATTTTAACTCTAAGAATGCAGACAACAACATTATTAAGAGTCATAAACACTTGTTGTTGCACAAATTCATGTGCTAAACTATTTTTGAGAAAACAGAAACTAACAAGTGTTCGATGAAGGAACTGTTCATATTATGGTGCATGGATTATAGCATCCCAGTTTGCACAACCACCCATATTTTTAATGCAATTATTTCTGCTCGAAAGAAGAGGGCCAATATTTTAGGAATGAATTACTTAGTTTTGTCCATAGCTAACTACTAAGGAGTTGAGTGCAACAGGCTTACAGTCTACCATCATGAGTTTATAAACCACCATCATATATGGTGGGCTGAAATCTTGAAGTCCCATAATATGGAACTTCAGGATATTAGTGCTAAGACATATGTCAAGGGCAAGACTAGTTAAGTAAGCTCGAGTTCCCAACAACAAAGGGAAGGGGATTCAACCAATGAGGAGTTCAAAGAGTAAGAAGATGCAAAAAAACTAAGCTGGAAGAAGGTAATGGACATAATCTCTACAAACATCAAGGTAATTACGAATACACTTGCGGAGAACTCCAGAAGGATTAAGGAGATGGCCCAAACCCATCACCACCTCCCTCACCATAAACCTTATTCTAAACCCTTTTTTTAATTTATTTTTTATTTTTATTTTTATGTCTTTATATGTATTTGTTATCACCTTCTCACATTGAGGACAATGTGTTGTTCAAGTATGGGAAGGGTTATGTGTTTATTTGAATGTGAATTTTGCATATTATAGTTGTTAGGTTACATTCTATGAATTGTGTGAATGTGTCAATGGTGAAGATGAATTGAAATTGATTTAAATTTGAACATGGTCTATTAGGTTGTAGAGAATTATTAATTGACAGATTAGTGAACTAGGGTTATTTGATTAAATATGTAGCTTAATTAGGATTTAGTGTTTAAGTGTAGCCCTCTAAATTGTCACATTCATTCATAATTTGAGGCCTTTTAATCTAAGTATCTTTGTTAGTATTGTTTCATGAAAACGAGTAGCTAAAGCAACAAGGTAGGCAATAAAAACAAGGTTGTTACTTTTAAAATAAGTAACTATTCTGCTAGCCTTTGGGTTATGAATAGAGCTAGTAGCTAGTTGAAAACATGACATAGCTGAATAATCGAATCGACACTATCACAAATGTGTGGCTTCACGTAAAGAGGCTAGAATGATGTTCCAACCAAGCGGCTTAATAAAACAAATGATTTAGTTGAGTAACCAGATCGACTTTGATTATCAATGTTTGCCTCCGCATAAAAAGACTAAGTTTATGTTCATAAAATTTAATAAGAATAAAAATGTGTTTTCAAATAAAACCTACAGAACTTGTAATAGTTTGAATTTTCATGAAAATGTACTTAATATTAGTTACAGAGTTGAACGATCAAAGAATTATTAATAAGTGTGTGCAATTGAGAAGGGAAACAATTTAACACTTCAGTCTGGACTAATATGTATATTTAGCTTAGAGCCCTAAGACATAGATTTTGCATATTGATGGTTTGAAATGACTTGAATGATTATGTTTTAAATCAAATTTATTTCATGACGTTGAAGCCATTGTCTTAGTATTGCATTATGTGTTGTGTAAATTAAAATTTGTTTGTTATTTTGTTTGCTTCAGGACAAGTATGAGGATATTGATAAGTGTGAAATGCATCATGATTTAGGATATAGTTTGATATATGTTTATTTGTTTATTCGATTGTTTAATATCTATTTTTGGTATAATTGTGTTAGTTTGTGAATTATTTGTGTTTAAGTGTTTTTATGGGTTAGTACAAGCATTTGAGCTTAATTATTATGTCTTTGATGTACCTTGATGTGTTTGTTAGTGTTTCATGGTCAACAATGAAGAACGGAGAAGTTTCGAAGAGACTTGGACCGAAACAACGGCCCACGATTGTGGCCTACCACCCATGGTCATGGAAAAAAGCATACAAGTGTCCCCTAAGTCGTGCAGACACCTAGACACACAGAAAAGTCTAGTTTTGAGGGTTTTTTTGGACCTTTCGACCCCAAACTAGGGATGCCCAAAACACATTTTGTGATATTTATTGAGCTTAAAACTTGCAACAAATCGAGAGAGTGAGCTTGGTAATCAATGTTAAATGTACAATGAGAGTTGAAATTTAATAGACCTATAGATAACAATTTATTGATTTATTAGGAAGATATTTCAATAGATTGATATATACTACCTATAGGATAGCTTCATATCTAGTTGAATGTTTAGGAAAGGCTTTACATATCGAGAGATGCCAAAGTTAATCCTAATGTATTTAACTAGTGACATTTAGTTGCACTTTAAGAGGGGATAGCTAAAATTTTAGGAATTCTTAGGCCAAGCATAAATTAAATCAATTAACCAGATGGGAGAAAATAGGAATAATGAGAAGTCCTAATTCTTAATCTTTATTTTCTCCAAGTTTTTGTTTATAATTTTTTCTTTGGTTGCATTGTTTCCTTTTACCTTTAGTTTGTATTTGTTTTACTTATCTATTTAAATTTATTTGAATAGGTTTCTTAAACAAAGAGCAACCTAAATTAAGTGGTGCCTAAGCACAATCTTTGTGGGATCAATATATACTTTTTACTACAAGCTATGACTCATATACTTACAATTTTAAGCATAAAACTAGTAGTTTATTTTGTAATCAACATACTGTAGCCTAGAAAGATGGCTTCATCTAATCTTGCATCAAACTTTCCAAGATTGTCTTTTCCATTATTTAGAATGAAGCACTTGCAACCAAATTCTCAAAAGTAAGCGACATCCAATTTTCTTCCTTTCCATAACTCATAGGGGGTCTTTTTCAAAATGGGTTTTATAAGGCACCTGTTAAGTATGTAACAGGTAATTGACACAACTGCTGCTCAATAACCATAAGGTAGACCACTTTAGCATATCATTCTTTTGGCTATATCAACAAGAGTCTTGTTCTTGCTTTCAACCACACCATTTTGGTTAGGAGCCCTTAGGCATGAAAACTTATGAGATATCTCATTTTCGTTACAGAAATCTTCAAATTTTCTCTTATCAAATTCTTCTTCATGATCACTCCGAATAAATGTAATGTAGTATCCTTTTTCAATTTGAATTTTTTTGCAAAATTTCTCAAAGACTTCCAAAATATCATCCTTATTTGATAGAAAATAAACCCATGTAAATCTGGAACAATCATCTACTAAAGCAAAACCATAATGTTTACCACCAAAATTTTGAGTCCTAGTGGGACCAAATAGATCTTTATACACAAATTCAAGCGGTTGATTAATATACACAATATTTTTGGGAGGAAAGTTGCTTCTAACTTGTTTACCTTTTAAACAAGCCTCACAAACTTGATTGCTTTCAAACTTCAAAGTCGATATCCTGTTACTAACGCATTTTTGGGCAATTTTGATAGAATGCTCATGCTAACATGTCCAAATCTTTTGTGATAGATAAAAGAATCCTTTTCTATAGAAACAAAACACTTAACATTTTCTTAAGACATATCTTCCAATTGAGATATGTTCTGATTTTTAGGACCAATAAATACAATATTTTCATTAAGAATATCAATAATTTTATAATGTGATGCATGTAAAGTAACTCTATAACCCTTATCACATAATTAACTTACACTTAATAAGTTATGTTGCAATCTGTCAGCATAAAGAACATTATCAATAGAAGCAGAGTTGAAGTCACTGATTTTACTGATTTTAGTGACTTTTGCCTTATTATCAACAAAGACAACATTACTTCATCTATTCTTTCAATGAAGTTAAAATAGGATATTTCATCTATCATGTGTCTCAAATTGCCACTGTTAACTATCCATTAATTTCTCTTTTCTCTGTTTTAAAGCATATCTACAAAAACTATTATCTCATTTTAGGTACCCACATTTTTTTGGGTCCATTTAAGTTAGTAGTTTAAATTTTTGGTCTCCAAACATATATTTGAGATAATTTCTCCATTTTATGAAATCTACAAGAATGACTAACGTGACTATGTCTATTATAAAAAAAAGCATAAAACAGATGAATGAGAATTGCTATAATTTCTACCATGTGTTAGGTTCTTGTTGTTTTAACTATATCTATTGCAATATTTAACAAAGAAGTTCTTGTATGGACTAACATTATTATTTTCATTGTAACTTATTCTAGCTTTATCAAAAATGCATTTACTACTATTGAGTAATGCATCAAAGTTGTTCTTTCCAACAACGAACTTTGCAAGATCTTTTTCTAGAAGTAACATATTTGTCGCATATTTCTCTTTCTCAAGTTATAGGGCGACAACTTTTTCTTCTAGCTGTCTCACTTTATCATAATCATTTTCAAGCAAAGTATTTTCCAATTTGGCTAATATTTCTTCCATAACTTCCTTTTCATAAACTATTTGCTTATAATCAACCTCAAGAGACATTTTCTTGGTTGCCATATTTTTATTCACAAATTCTAATGATTTAATCTTACTCTTCAAGAAGGCTTCATTATTCTTAGACTTCTCAACTTCTTTGAAGTACTTCACTGTTAATTTTTTATACTGATCATATAATTCATGATATACATTTCTCAATTCATCAACTTCAATATCAAACTCAGAATAATAACCTCATCATCTATTGATTCGGCCATGAAGCAAACATTGCTGACTTTTCTAGCTCTTTTCCTTTGAAGTTTTCAAAATCAAGTTTCCTTTTAGTCGGTAAAGTGAGATGGTATCGAGATCCATTGCAATTTCCAAAGTTGTCACCTTTAGTCTCCATTCCTTTAGTAGTAATCTTAGAATCTTTGTTACAAGTTCATCATTGTGATATATATTTCCCAAGTTCTTTAAGGCCATAATGATTTTGTTGAACTGTCTGAATAATTCATCCATGGTTTCTCCCTGTTTCATACCAATAGTTTCGTATTGATGCACTAAAAGGCTTATTCTATGTTTCTTTACCTCATTTGTTCCTTCAAAGGTGACTTATAGTTTATCCCACATTTCCTTTGTTGTAGAGCAGTAGGATATCTTCTCATATTCTTCTGGGGATAATGCACAGATCAGATGATATTTTGCTTTAACATTCAGCTGTGCATTTCTTCTGTCAAAATCAGACCACACTTTTACGTTTTTTGTAATGAGAAGTGTAGCTCTAACTCTGATGGCTTACCAAACTTCAATATCTACAAATTGGAGATATGTTGTCATTTTCCCTTTCTAGTATGAGTAGTTGTTTCTATTGAAGTAAGAAGGCTTTGAGATAGATTGTCCTTTAAGGCTTCTCAAATTGTTTGTCATAATCTATCACATGTTTTAGAACACAATAAATGTAAAACCTCGCTCCGATATCAAATGATAAAGCAAACACACAGAAGAGGGAGGGTGAATTGTGTAAAAAAAATTTCAAGGTACTTTCAAATTGATAAGATCCCGCCAAACAAAAAAAAGTCTATAAATAGAAAGGTCTTATCAACTTTCGAAAGGATCTTACTGATGATAAAAAAAGATCCTATTAATAGAAAGGTTCTTGTTAGCGCTCATAAGAAAAAGAGCTTGTTAATTAATTGGAGCTTGCTAACGATTAAAAACAAAAGGAGCTTGTTAATTGATTGGACATGTTAACGCTAAAAAATGAAAGGACCTTCTTACGATAGAAAAACAGAAGGGGCTTAGTGTAAAATTGAAGGAGTCTCTTGAAAACACAACCTTATAATGTGAAAATTTAAAAGTTAGGAAGAGGGAGAAAATCACATAGTAGATTTATACTGGTTTGACTTATAACGAAGCCTACATCTAATCCCCAAGCATCCAACTTGAGTATTTCACTATAAAAGCCAAGTAGTCATTTGACGAGCCTGTTCAAGCTCACAAGTTTACATTTTTTAAGGCTCTTCAACTTTCCACAATATTAGTATTTTGCTAGCCTTTATAAGCTCTCAATAAGAAATGTATTTATCAGTCTCTCTTAATAAAGTGATATCACTTTCTAAAAAAAAGCATTTGATATAACTTTTAAGAATATTGATGCTCCTAGATATTTTGCAAGTCTCGTGTATTTCATAAATGCAATGGCTCTTCCTTAAGTAGACATTTTTCTCAACTAGTTGTTGCTTAATCTATGATATCTTTCGTACTGAAATCTTCAATATTTAGACGTTAAGAAGAACATTATGTCAAGGCTTCTAGAGTTGATTATTTGAATTTGTAAAAACTTCCAGATGTTATGGAACCATTTCTTAATAGGTAAGTTCATAAAGAAGGTTCTTACAAGAAAGGAAGCAATTATCATATGATTTTATCTCCTTTAAAGAATTATACTGTTGCCTATATAAAGAAATAAATCCAATTTAAATTTTGAAATATTATAAAGTTATCATCAAAATCGTTAAATTTAATCCTTAAGATAACAGTATAACATTTCGTTAAAATGTATATTAAAGATTTGACTACATTTTACAAAATGTTGCTAAAAACATTTGGCTACGTTTTAAAAAATGCAAGTAAAACCTTTTAGCTATGTTTATGAAAACGTAGCTAAAAACCTTTGGTTACGTTTATAGAAACGTACATAAAAACATTTAGCTACTTTTTTTTGAAATGTAGCTAAATAATTTTGACTACATTTCTGAAAATTTTGTTAATAATTTTTAACTATGAAAACTAAGCATAGTCAAAAATTATTGGTGAAGATTTCTCAAAATGTAACTAATAGTTTTTCGCTATGAAAATAAAGCGTACCAAAAAACTATTAGCAACAATTAAAGAAAAACTTCCCATATAGTTTTCAACTATAGGCTTTTGGTGATGTTTTTGGTGAAGAATATTAATCGTTGCTAAAAACTATTAGTGACAATTTTGAAACTTTTAGTAGTGTTAACTCCCTTTTTCATTTTTGCAAGTTAAACAAGCTATCTCTTTCAACTTTAAAAAGAAAACAAAGAAGAAGTGTTCTCTTTCTAACCTAAGATAATAAAGTGGGAGATTATTATTGGATAAATCTCTTCTTGTCTCCATGTTTACGTATTAAGATTGAGAAACAATTAGTTTTGATTATCTGTTTGGAGTGCTGCAACTAAAAATAATATTAAGAAAGCTGAGCATACTTAACAACGAGGAATGGCCTAAATGGTGTAAACTTATCACTCAAGGATCTCCCTTACAGGAAGTCTTGAGCTCGAGTCACACAAAAGGAGGGGAAACAAAAAATTTTCCCTGTTGATGATCCTCTAGCCCCCTGGGCAAAACTCCTTGATCAGAACAATTATGGAAGCCTCGCTTCTAATAGCAGTGTCGGAGTTGAAGTTACTAGGGAATTCGAGGGCTGTTGGGAACCTGATACTGAGTAGGGCCAGTGATCAATCAGCAGTTGACCAATCAAGTATGTGACGACTTCTTATCTGCAAAAATGTACAGGTTATATAGGAACCTGAGACATTTTGAGATTCCAGATATACCTCCTCTAGGGCTTTTAAGGTGAGGTCTTAGGGGTTTAGGATTAGTCGGGCTAAGTTGAGATACCTAATTTAATCAAAACAAAAAAAAAACAGAGCGTACTTCAAATATGATTTTACTTTGTTTAATTTTTCTTATGAAAATTTTAGGCCATCGTAATGATATGATGCCACTAATATTTTACAAAAGAAATATAAAGATATATTTGTTTTTATTTAGTAGTATATTTAGTGGACAAAAAAAGTGGACCTAATAATCTATGTATAAGTGGTTAGGTATTAGAGCATGAATCTTACACAGAATCACAAAATATTGAAGTCTTATATAGAATCACAACATACTAAATACAATTAACTTAAGATTCACTTATATATATATATATATATATGTATATATATATATATATGTATATATATATATATATGTATATATATATATATATGTATATATATATATATGTCAGGAACATGTTACTTGCATGAGACTATTAAGAGTCTAATTTTCTTTGTTTTAATGAGAAATTTTGCTTTATATATATTTTTTGTGAGAATTGCCCAAATTTTGTGTAGTACATATATTATGATTTTTTATTATTTATGATATTTGTAATTCTATATTTATAATGAATGACAAAGAAATGATATGTATTATATTGAATTCATATTGAAGTTGGTGGCATGCTTCCGGATTAGTAATGCCTAATAATGTATAATTTATGCATCATATAATTGTGTTATTTAAAGGGGAGAATATTATATATGATTAATATGGATTGAGATATTAATTATGTCCACGTGACATTTGGACATTTATGAGATGAACAAGATATAGTTAATCATATTATGAGCTATTGGGTATATTCACCAATCTTATCGAATCATACTTATTGTACCCTCCACAATATATTGTTGTTTTATTTTCATGTTGGGTGTTATATGGTCGTCTATAGAAGAAATTGGGTAATGTGATTCAAAAAATACTAGTTTTTCTTTTAGTTGTGTTGATTCTTGTCTTACAATTATTTATTAAGTAATCTTGACTTTTGTACAATCTCCATGATCTTTAGTTATTTATACATATTTTGATTAGTTAAGACTATTAATGTTATTATTTGTTGTCAAAATTCTAACAATTTTGTGTGACATCCTAATTAAACATACGCGTCATTTTCAATTGTATATCCAATTAGAATTTTGCTGGTGCTAGGTAGGATCTATATTAAAAAAAATATTAATAGAAGAAATGTTATTGGTAAAATTAAATAATTGAAATGAAGAAGTCTAATAATTAAAATAAAAAAAATAAAAAACATTAATTTAATGAACTAAAAATATGGTTGTACTCTAAAAGCAATTAACAAGCAAAATAAGTTGATTAAAGGTTTCTTAATGTTAGCTTGCGAGGAATCATAAGAATCAATATAAGACAACAATATAAACTCTTTCTTTTTAATTATTAATCTAAAACCATGAAAACGAAGAACCTGATACCCATTTTCACTAACGATCTAACATTTTAACTCTTCATTTTTACTCCAAAAATTGACAATTTTCTCAGATCCATCAAATATTTAGGTGTAAATTAAAAAGAATTGTGTGTAAATAAGGGAAAAAATCTTAGCTCAAAAGAGTTTTGAAAAGGTGAAATTAATAATATTGTGTTATGAAAAAGAAAAGATAACTAATGAGTTCAAAATATATGTATGTACATATATTTATATATACTTAAAAATAAAGGGAAAAAGGCAATAAAAATGTAATTGAGCATATATGTACATATATTTATGTATCCTTTTCTTTTCTGTAGAAAAATCTTTATCATCACTAAAAGATAATTCAATACAAAGCCTAAGATGGAGACAATAAAAAGGGAATGTCACTTTCTAGAAAGAGTTCATCACTTAAGGCCCAGAAGAAAAATAAACTCAAAATAAAACTTATTCAGGTCCAATTATATTAATTAATAAATAATCAGTCTAGAGGCAAATTTTGATTATTAACTCCCTTTTCAGTAGACAAAAAATGGGTCCCACATTCATACTCTCTATCTTTGTCTTTCTCTGAATACAAAATATAACCAATCTTTTTAATCGTGTAGATTACCAATCATCAATACAAAGGTAAAGACATACCAATTCCAACAATCTTTTAGACCAAGCACACTAAAAATAGTAGATAAGATCTATCTTTTATATCCATATTATAAAAACAACAAACCATATCATCAATCACAACATTATGATGTACTAATTTACTCTTTATAAGCAAACTATCTTACAATAAAATCTAGAAAATGAAAGAGTTCCTTATAACATTACAATTATTCCAAGTCACTATTTATCCTTAAGGTTAGTTGATTCTATATACAGTCAGGTATCTCCTTTAAGGTATATGTGCTATTAATAATCAAGATTCTCTACCTATTAGATAAACCTAATGCCATTTTTTCCTTCACTTTGTTTAATCTCTTCTATTGACAACTAGAATCAGTGAGATATCAATAAATCCAAGAATTTGACCCCTTTAAATAAATATCACCAATCCATCTAACCCATAACTTATCCCTTTTTTGTTCCAAAGACCAAATATATTTTCTAATCTTGTTATGTCTTAATTTTACGATGTTTAAAATTAAAATCACCGAGGATGAGTCTCGGAGCAGCTAGTAAAGTTGCTCCTTTATGACTATAAGGTCACAGGTTCAAGTCGTAGAAACAACTTCTTTGTAAAAATATAAAAGAAAGACTACGTACAATATGACCTTCCACAGATCCCTACAAAGTAGGGAACCTTGTGCATTGGATACGTTGATTTTGATTTTTTTAAAGTTTAATTCCCCATTCTTCAAAAAAACACAATTTGTTCCATCTTAAGGAAACAACTTACTTTCCTTTTTTTATCCCAAAAGAATTCTCTACACTTTTACTCAATTTTCTTAATAATGCTTTAAAGTAACATAAAAATCAATGCCCAATATAAATGTAAACAAAGTAAGAAAGAATTGATTGACTAACTTCTCCTAGAGTAAAACAAATGTCTACTTACCTAGCTATTCATACAATAAGTAATCTTATCAATTAACACTTGACAATCAACAATATACCACTTTTTAAGAGATAAAGGAATTCCTAGATATTTAATAGGAAATTCACCAAGTTGGAATCCAGTTAAATATATTATTGCATTTCTCTTCTCCTATTCAACTCCTCCTAAATATTGGCTCAGTAGAAAATTTATGAAATGCATCAATTAAAATTTTAATATAATTAGACTGACCTTTACAGAAGAGTATAAGGTCATTTATTGATGCTAAATTAGTTAACTGAAATTGTTTACAATAAGGTTGATACTTGACGTTTTTACTCATAGTTTCACATCTAAATTTTATGGAGACTCCTGATGAGGGAGCCTAAAAAGAAATTGGACCTGGTCCAAATTAGTATGTGTACAACTTGGACATTATATCCCAAAACAAAATCATAAGGCACTGGGTTATAAACCCTATATTTGTATATAACTCACTTTATCCATATGTCTTTTTTCTGATGTGGGACTTCACCTATGAATTTCCAACACCTCTCCCTCATAAGTGGATTTATCTATATCGGACTAGCTTGCCCTTAACCCATAGCTCTTATGAAGACATTTAAGCCACTATGACTTAAATCTATAAATCTCTATTCATCATACTTCACCAACCTGGCTCTGATTACCAATGAAGGGATTTGAGCGAGTCTAGGGAGAAATTGGACCGAATCCAAATAAGCCCATAAACAACCAAGACATCATATTTCAACTCAAAATCTTAAGGTATTGGGTTATGAGCCCTATCTTTTGTATATAACTCATTTTATTCATATGTCTCTTTCTGATGTAGGATGATTTCGCTTCTTAATTTCCAACATCTCCCCCTCACAAGTGATTTATCCATATCGGACTAGCTTTCTCTCAACCCATAGCTCATGCAAAGCCATTTGAGTCACTCTGACCCAAATCTATGAATCTCTATTAATCAAACTTCGCCAACTTAGCATTTATACTAATGAAAGGTTTTAAGGGAGCTTGGGGATAAATTGGATAGGATCTAAAGACATCATATCTCAACCCAAAACCTTAAGACGCTAGGTTATGTGTAACATCCCACCCCCGACGGGAAGGGTAAAATCGTAATTAAGCAAAGGATGAGAGTGATTGGGACTAATTAGGAATTTCCATGCATACTGGTATTGGTGAATAGTAAATTTTTGCACATGAAAAATAACTGTACATGCATTCATGATTATTTCCCGGTATTGGGTCTAAATGGAATTTTATAGTGAATAATGTGGAAATTGTGTTTGAAAAATTTATTGGAGTGATCCATTGTGTGTTTTACATTTTAAGGGATTTTTAGGAATTTTTCTGGACTTTTCCGGAGAAAATTCCCGGACCGGACAAATCGCCAAGTGGCGAACCGGTTGATTTTCGGTAGCGAAAATTGCTATCCAATGGCACTACAATATTGGGTATATTATTTTGGGATTGAAATGAGGGCCATTGGAATTGATTGGGTCAAATTTCATTAGGGTTTCTTAAGAAATCCTATTACATGTTTTTGTCCTTTTCTCATTTTGTCTTTTTCTTCAAAATGACACTTGTCCTACACCTTTTAAATGTTTTTGTCTTATTCCTTCATTGTATTTTCGGTGTATTAAAAGGGAAGGAAAGAAAAAGATGGTTTTGTGTTTGCTTTTGGCTCCTCCTCCATCCGAAACCTCTCTTCCATCTCTTTCATTTGGTTTCTTTAATTAGCTCCCTAAAGAATTACTCTTCTCTTCTCCCTTAAGTGCCTTCCTAGCATGGATACAAGCTTGAGTGTTCTACCTCCTTTACATGGTGATGATTATGAGTGACGTTGGGAAGAAGATGATGAACGTGGGTGTTAGAGAAATGTAGGAAGTTTGTGAAAAGTTGGATAAGTTGAAGAAGATTAAAGCTTAAATAGGTAAGAGGATGTTCTATGTTTGTTGCATGTATAATTTTGACATCTTGTGCATCAAATTGTATGTGACCTATGCTTGTATATGTGGATAGGAAATTGGCTTGCTTAATTGATGGTTGCTTGATATATTGATAGGGTAAAACTTGATGAATGTAAATAGAGTGTAAAGATGATTAATAATGAAGTTAGTCATGTTAGATGATTAATCTTTGAAAGGTAAATGATTGAGGAGGATGCTGACATTTTTGGATTTATATTGAAGTGAAGGTCTTGCTGACCTATTGGCTAAATTCTTGTGTCATTAGGATGCTTATGCAAGTGGTATTGGTATTGAAAGTGTTAGGGATTGAATTGAGAAGTAAAGCTGGAAAATGGAGTTTGGACCGATTGCACTGTTTTGATCATAACAAATTGTGTGGTTATGAAAATGAAGTGAGGTTTGTTCCCACTTAAACTTTGGATTGTTGGCTACAACTTTGTGTGAAATAGGTGTTGTCTAATTGTAACTCTAAGAGGGTGAAATCTGGCTTGGAAAGTTACTGTTTTGACTTA
>JAOSBK010000206.1:20289485-20304835 GCA_027568895.1 Erythroxylum shatona | reverse complement strand
ACATCACAACTCAAAATAACCCTTGATAGAGAAGAACTCACTGAACATCTGAGGATGTGGATACTAGATACAGATAGCCAAACCCTAAATAAAATAATCTTGTACTGTTTCCCTGCAGTTTAAATTCATACCTTCAAAAATAATCTCATAGCTGCTTGCACAAACTCGAAGTTGTTTCTGGACGATGTCTCGTGAATGAAGTAATCCATGAGCAACTCAATCGAAGCAAACTCAGGTCTCTTTTCAACTTTTTGCAGATCATCTTCCTCTATTATCTGAAGCATTCGAATTTCCATATCTAATGTTGATGGAGATAAACCTTTGAGATAATCTGTAAATGCTGAAACTGAAAAATTGCAGGCACCATACTCAAATAAAACATGCTTCCTTTTCTTTCCAAATATCTATTATATATACCTACATCTATGCTTTCACTTTATCTCAAAATTATAGCAAAAGACTATGAAAGCATAAAACTCACAATTATTCATCTCTACAGAGGACTGAAGAAATTGCAAAAATTGGGTGGTCAGAGCATCAACTTTCTTCTTATTGTTCTCTACTTCCTCAACTTTGTTATCCTTTTCATCCTTAACTGGTTCACTAGGTTTAAATAGAATTTCCGCAGAAAACGATGGGATTGAAGGCAAGAAGAAAGGAGCTCTCTCTGGTTTCTTTGGAGCTTGAATAGGTTTGTTATAGACCTAAAAATAGACTTCCTTGATTAGAAAGAAAACTTACTCAACAAAAAGAATTCTCATAAATGTTACATTTGCTGACTTTACGGATTAAACAAGCTGGAGAGCAAAGAAACATCTTTATGATGTCTATACGATCAAAGATACTTATTCTCTTAACTTCAAATGATGTCCATTCCAGAAGACATTTGTACATGAGACAAGCAGCAACATCTCTTGGAGCAGTTGTTGGATCATCTACTGCTGTTGCAAGGATGGGGTGCCTTAAGGGGTTGGTTCATAATTCTGTTGTTGAAGTAAGCTGTTGCTGCTTAATGAGTACTGTTGTAACTATTGTGCTGCTGTAGTGGTAGATTCACACTTGAGAAACCACTTATGGTTGAGTTCTTCATGGATCCTGGTATGAAAGCAGACAGATTTTGGTTAGAATTGTTAAAGGATGATGCATTCTCCTGTTGAAGTAAGCTAGACTTTGAATTCATCGAGTCCTGCCTCATTAGCAGATTCTGGTAGTTAGTCAGGGCCAAAGCGACCTGGGCTGAACCACTTAATGCTCCACGATTAACCATATGATCGTTGTTGGTCACGTGGTTGTTAATTCCAGGATACAAAGCCATAAGCTTATTGAGTGTGTTTTGATCTGTTGGCAGACCCTAAACATTTGCTAGCTGCTCCATGTCCTGCATCCTCTGCACCTGGATTTTAGTTGCAGTGGTAAGTAGAGCATAATTTTTCAAACCCTCTGCACCAATCATTTTAGAGTGAAAATTTACAGAAACTTTTCAGATGACATCATATTTCAAAAATTTGTGAGCAGCAGAAAACAATTTTAATCTGAATTCATTGACCAAATTTTCCTAAAACAACTCATTTTAAGTGCATTTGAAATCAGTCTCATCTAAGTTACTAAAGACACTAAAAACAAAATATGTAGCCGATAGAAGTAGCAATTCAAAGTTCATTATCATGCAGCCCTAGAGCAATTATTAATTGGCCCAACTTTGTGATCTTTACAGTAATCAATCAAATCCTTCATATTATTCACAACCTCAGAGATCTGCGAAAATTTGAAGTAAAAAGCATTATAAGACTACACATCAACTAAAAGTGAAAATAAAATCTAGAACCCAAAAAAAACCTTAAATTTGACCTGCAAGCATCTGACATATCTCTTTGAAAAGCCCAAATCATTTAGTGATTGTAACTCCAAACTCTTAGAAAGCTGACGACCAGCAGTCAAGACCCTTTAAAAAATTGACATTGTGTTAGAAATAACAGTTAGTAAAGTTTTATTAGTAGCATCCAAGTCCTGTGCAACCCAAAAACTAAAATCAACTCCATTAACCTAAAATCATAGCATTGGCAGATACTATAACAGTAACAGACAATCACTAAACCAAGTATTAAAGAAACTAAAATCTCTTGAAGCAGTCCCATAAAAAACAAACATGGCTGCAGCATTATAATAAGAGTTGTAGGTTACAAAGTTCCAACTACTGGAAAGAGAGTATGCTTCAAATCTTCTTATGTATATCCATATAATGCAAGACAATAGTCTTCAAAAACTCTTCTTAAGGGCAGTACCCATCCCTACCCAACTTGAGCACTCATAATTCACTTCAATACTTTTCACCAGTCGAGATTTTATATAAGCTTAAGAATATGCAACAACATAAACTTCCAAGTTGATATTAATTACAAGCGAAGGACTAGCCACTAGCCCCTGTCATGTCAAATCTTTACATTCATATAAAAAAAACTACAGCTAGACCATCTAACTCTAGGCATAACAAATTCAATAGCATCTCACATAAAAAGGAATGAGAATGAATGTTTAATTTCATACATATTACTGTTTGTCTGCAAATCCTATTGAGAAACCCCATCGGTCCTAGTCTCAGCAATCATGTTTTGACATTTTTGTGCAAGTTGAATGAATTGATTTACCTGCAAAGGGATCTCAAAATATTAGCTTTTTCGTGGAAGAAAATTGGCAGCATTAATGATTTATAAGACCCTTGTTAAGTAAACGGCTTGAAAGAGTAACATAAAATTTTGGAGGTTTTATCCACAACTTTTAAACATATTTGAATTTAGGCATAGAGCCACTTGACATTTAAACGGTGGGCTAGACAGCAAACTTCTGATAATAATAAAGGTCAAATTATTCAGGATCTGATATTGAAGGATTATCCAACTAATAAATCCATTTAATAGTTTGATCTATAAAGAATTGTCAATTAATCAAGATTACCAGCTGTTAACCTCTATTCTCACAAGCATACAAACCTTAGTACTGTTTTAACATCCTAAATGATGTTTTAATACAAATGTAACTTACCACAAAAAGACCCCCGATCGATCAACATGGGTGGTCGCTAACACATCCATGTTAGGAGATGGAGACAATGATGTGATAGCCACATCCACATGTATTGCATCCAATTGTCTAGCAAAGATAATATCCCAGATTTTGAGAGGCCCATCCATACTGGATGACAAAAGCCATTTACCATCCTCATTTCACTCTAGCAATTCAATAATCAATGATTATAGCTCAAAACTCATAGCAAGGGTGTTATCACATAAACATATCATGTACATTTAAGCATCAAAACATAACACTCAATTATGTATCATACTTGACAATTTAAAGATGAAATGCACAAACAAATAGCTTGATCCTATGGGTCGAAATGAAGAAACCAAAGTTTATACCATGCAAAAATTGTATTTAAATTTTGTTGTAATCAATTAAATATTTCAGTTAATTAAGATAATGAAAAAATCCTAACACGTGATATTATTTAATGTATAAATGTAAATTGCATAATTTAGAAATTTGTGATCAAATTATAAATATTAAAATTTTAAATGTATATTAGGAAAGGAATTAGGATAGAAATATTTAAAATATATAAGTTAGAATATTAAAACTGAATTATTAAAATTAGGTTGTAAAATTTTGGAATGAAAAAATTTTAAAAAGTAGGAAATGTAAAGTGTAATGTATTTGTTATAAATGGATAAAATATAGAAAGTAAATACAAATATTAAAAATATAATTAAAAAGTAAAAAATTATATTAATTTTGTAATCAATTGAATAATTTAGTTATGATTAAAAAGGTTAATATTTGTAATATAAAATAAAATAATTTAGAAAATGTTGTGATGTCTTTTTTATAAATGGTTCAAATTGTCATGAGTGTGACTTAATACTAAAAATTTTGGAAGAAATGTTATGTAAATCTTTATCAATTATTGGTATATGAGATAAATTTCGTGTTTTATTTATCATGAAATGATCATGACAAAATAGACATTTTCATGAATACTTCGATAGCTAAATTACACATTATTTATTTATTTAAAACTTATTATGTTTAATTTTTCTTATTTAATTTATATTTTTATACATTTATAACATACACGTTACATTATACATTACCTTACTTTTTTAAATTTTTGTCCCAAATTTTTACTTGTTAATTTTACTTAATCGTTTATTATATTCTAACTTTTATATTTTTAATATGCCATATTTAAAGCTTTTTAATTAAATTTTCATTACATATTTAAATTATTTATAATTAAATTACTAATTTTAAAGTTTTCCATATTTATTATACATTAAAATTATATAATAATAAAACCAAATACAGATTTTAAATATTTATAATTTAATTACAAAATTTTAAAATTTACTTATAATTTAATTACACATTTTTAAATTTTCCATACTTATTTATACATTTACGCAGTGTGACTCTGCTAGTTCCGACTAATGCGGAGTTGCGTCAAACATTAGGTTTTCTTCGTTCATTGTGCTTCTTGTGCTGTGGTTTTACCAAACAGAAAGTTTGATAACGCATGCTCCTCAAGATACTAATTTGCTGTTACCAAATGAAATGAACTCGCCACACCTACCTGCCTACCTACCCCGACTACCCCTCTATGCTGGGGAGAACGAGCGTTGTAGCAAATCCACTTGACCTAGTTTTCAAACACACGTGCAACCAATCGACAACCCTTCCCTTACATACTTACGGCGGAAGCGGAACCACTGCGTAACCACAAATTACAATAAATCTATAAAATTATTTAATTTTAAATTAAAAACGTAAAATATCTAACGACATATTTATTTTTCAGATAAAAGATTCAAGCCATTGATATTAAATTCAGAAATTTTAAATTTTAAACTTTAAAAAATTTAATGAGGAATATTTTACTTAATTGATCCATTAGAAAATACTAATCTATATCCGACTCCATTTAGATAATCCTCGTAATAAATTTCCTCTAAACCAACCCCTTCATCAGTAAATGGCAACGATCAGTCATTCAATTCGCATTACTCCTTCCCTCTATAAAGCCATCCCATCCGTTTGTAGTCCCAATTGTAACAACATCAAGCCAACAACCAACAACCAGTAAGATGTCTCTGTCAGCCACCGAATTCCAAGTCTCGGTGAACCTTTCGTCTGTCAGTGAAGTCCAAGTCGAGAACGTCACTTTCTTGCCGGTGGTGAAGCCTCCAGCCAGCAGCAAAACTCTATTCCTTGGTGGTGCAGGTTAGAGTCAGCTATAATGACCGCTTACCTTTTAACTTATCTCTTCTTGTTAACTTGTTCTCATCTGGTTGGATCTTTGGTTTTGTATGCAGGGGAGAGAGGATTGGAGATCCAGGGCAAGTTCATAAAATTCACCGCTATCGGTGTGTACTTGGAGGACGCTGCTGTGCCGTCGCTCGCCGTGAAATGGAAGGGAAAGAGCATCGATGAGTTGGTTGATTCCGTTGAGTTCTTTAGAGAGATTGTTACAGGTAAAAGTTGGGCGTTCTTGAGTTTGATTAGATTTAACGACAGTTATTCGTAGAAAAAATCAAAACAAGAGGTTGAGTGTTTTGACATTTGATTTCGCTTGTCTGGAAGTGAAAAGAGCTTTACAATAATCTCCAATAGATCTATTGAATTTGTGGCTAAGAAGGTGAAGTTCAGAATTAACAGAAGGAAACAGGGAAATTACATGTTAAGCTCTCTGATTAGAAAACAAGTACTGTCCTAAATTCAATTTGGATAAAAAAGATCACCATTATCTATAGCATATAGTATTTGGTGCCTCCATTACTGACTGTGGTGGATGCTTCATTCTAAATTTAAGGGACATATATCTAAATATCAACCAATTATTGGATTCATTTTGGATATTGTTGATGTCGTCTATGATAATTCAGAAAAGAAGGGTTAAGTCAAGATTAAATGCTTCGACTTTATGTATCTGATCATACTCTGGTTGCGTACCTGAAGGGCCCTTTGAGAAGTTCATCCGGGTGACGATGATCTTGCCGTTAACTGGCCTACAATACTCGGAGAAAGTTTCCGAAAATTGTGCTGCTATTTGGAAATCTTTGGGCATTTATACGGACGCAGAAGCCAAAGCCATTGAGAAATTCTTAGAGGTTTTCAAGGAAGAAAAGTTCCCTCCTGGATCCTCTATCCTGTTCACTCAATTCCCTAATGGATCCTTAGCGGTGAGTAAAAAGAAAAAAAAAATCCTTTTTTTCTTTTACTTAATCTTCCACTGTAAATAAATAAAATAAGATTTCCGTTGAGCAGAGTGGTTTTAATATAGTGTTAAATGAACCCTTTTCTTCTATCCCTCCACAGATTAGCTTCTCAAAAGATGAGTCTGTACCAGAAGTTGAAAGTGCAGTTATAGAGAACAAGCTACTTTCAGAGGCAGTGCTGGAATCAATTATTGGCAAGCATGGTGTTTCTCCCCAAGCTAGGCAGAGTATGGCTGCAAGGTTGTCGGATTTGTTCAAAGTAAATGTTGAAAATAGCGTCTAACGACATTGACTTTGTAAAACCGAACATTTATGTTCTTATCTCCGGCTAATAAAGTTGAGTCCTCTTACTGCTTCTTGTATTTGTTGCTACGAGTGGAGGAGCCAAGAACCCAGCACTAACAGGAGGAATATCTTCGTCACCTTATAGAAGGACCAAAAAAGTAACATTAATGTAAGAGACCTTCAATTTTTCACATTAATATAAATCATCGTAATCAACATCCACTTGAAGTCTCGCTGAGGTACGAAATTTGGAGAGGTCCGATAATAGGTAACTTTATCTCTATTTAGTAGAGAGAATGTTTCCAATAAACTCACATGCAATGCATTATGATGATACTACAATTTGATGTGCATATATATTTAAAAAATCAAATAAGTAAATAATTAAACCAAATAAAAATAATTAAATGTAAAAAATAAAAATTTACAAATAAATAATAAAGAGAAACAATAAAAATAAAAATAGGTAAGACAATACAAAATAACATACGTACAAAACATGTCAATAATTAGCAATAAATAGTAAGATAAAAATAAATACCAGAAAAGATTCATACGACAATAACTCTAACTAGGCCTATCATTACAGTAATTATGTTAAGTAGGAAACTAACTAAGCTAAAAGTGTTGTTTGGTAAATGACTGATTATCTATTTTTTTGGCAGATTGAGAGGTATTTGGCTATTTGACTATATCAAACAGCTGATAATCATATTTGATAATCAGTTGATTGAGATGGTGAATTGAACTCAATCTATTGTTTTTGAAAATGCTCCTCATACATCTCAATGCATCAAAAATGAGGAGTGCTTTGCTCAAGAGACTGAGAAATTAAAAGATGAAAAGATAATTGTGCCAAAAAGTTATTACAAATTACTAAAGTATTAATCTTTTATTATTGTTTTCCCTTCACCAAACACTAGTACCCTAAGTTGCCATCTTTTATTATTATAACTAAGATATCAAAAGACATAGGTTAGTGATAAATAAGTTAATATACTAGAAAAATGAACTTTAACTTGATTAATATGGAGAAAGAAAGTAGTAGTAGTAATGACATCAGCTGATCCAATCAATTGATATAATTTGTTGTCAGCTAACTACTGATAGAATCAACTAACAACTAATGTAATCTACTGATTGTCAAACAAGGTCAAACTAATTAGGATGTAAGTACTACGCAACAAATGCAAAGGACAAGGTTTAATATAACCTACAAGAACACGAATGTCCTCTTTAAGAGAGATCCTTTACCCGTATCCTAATATGTCAAATTTTTGTATTGTGTGCCAAGTCCTCAGGAAGATCTAACCTAGCCATATCATTCTTGATCACTTCCTCCCAGTTCTTTTTAGGTCTTTCTTTTTTCCTCTTATAGTCTCTAAATACTATTTTCTTGCATTTTTTTCACTGAAGCGTCAGAGTGTCTTTTTTTAACATGTCCAAATCGCCTAAGTCTTGTCTATCTTAATTTGTCATCAATAACAACCACCTTTAATTTGTGTCTTACTATTAGATTCTTGACGCTATCTCTTTTGGTAAGGTTACACATCCATCAGAGCATCACCATTTTCATCACTAAAAGCTTATTTTTGTGTATTTGTTTAATGTGCCAACACTCCACTCCATATAACATGATTGGTCTAATTTCTAATCTATAGAATTTACCTTTGAGCTTGAGTGATATCTTTTCATCATGTAAAACTCCTAATGCATTTCTCCATTTGAGCCACGCTGATTTGATACGATGTGCTTTATCTTCATCGATCTCTCTATTGCTTTAGATGATAGACCCTAGGTACTTAAAACACTCTTTCCATGGTATAACTTCTGATCCAATCTTTACCTCCATATTAGTAGCCACTTGATGGCCCGAAAAGTTGCATTCTAAATACTCAGTCTTAGTTCTGCTCACTTTAAAGCCCTTTGACTCTAATGTTTCTCTCTAACATTTAGCTTGATATTGACCCCTCTCTCTTATCCCATCCACTAAGACAATATCGTCAGCAAACAACATACACCAAGGCATATCTCCTTGAATATTCTTAATAAGCCCATCCATCACTACTGCAAACAGAAAAGGGATTAATGTGGAGCCTTGGTGTAGCATAATACCAATAGAAAAATTCTCAGTATCTCCTATTATCACCCTTACTCTAATCATTGCCCCTTCATGCATATCTCTAATCAATCATATATAGGTCATAGGAACTCTCTTAACCTTTAAACACCTCCATATGATTTCTGTAAGAACCTGTCATATGCCTTCTCTAAATCAATAAAAATATGTATGTCTTTCCCTGTAATATTCCATTAATCTTCTAAGGAGGTGTAAAACTTTTGTCGTGGATCTTTCTAGCATAAAGAAACTTTGGTTTTTTTGATGTAGAAACCGCCTTTCTTACTCTCTTCTTAATTACCTTCTCCCACAACTTCGTGGTGTGACTAATTAGTTTGATGCCTCTATAGTTGTTATAATTTTGGATGTCCCCTTTGTACTTGTATAAAGGAATTAACATATTTAGTCTTAATTCATTCGCCATTCTAGCAAACTCGACGGTCACATTAAAAATCTTGATCAGCCAATCAAGACCATCGATGCCTAACCTCTTCCATATCTCTATGGGTATCTTATCCGATCCTATTGCCCTTCCGTTCTTCATCTCCCTAAAAACCTTTTTAATTTCTTCCTTTGTGATCTGTTTACACCTAGACAAGTTACAAAATCTCTCAGACTTGCTAAGATCACCTAAAGAGATGTTTTTGTTAGATCCTGTTTTTGGAGCCCAACTCTGAAGTCATAAAAATCTAAACATAGTTGAAAACATTGGCTTTCGAAGGAAAAATTCTCTGGGAGCAATGACGGGTTCGCCGCGGTGAAACTATGGAAGTATTTCCAAGGACTTTTCAGGGCAAGTTTGTCGTGACCAAACCCCCTGCACCCTTTGAGACAAGTATGTCGCGGTAAAGAACCCAGATAATTCCCAAGTACCTCTCGGGACAAATACACCGCGGCAAAAGTTTGCCTTTGCCGTAACAAAGTTGCCAAAATCAAACAGAAATATCTTTAGGGAAAGGTTCGCCACGACGAAACTTTCAAACCCAGACAACCAAACTCAACTATCAAACACCAAATTTTGCACATACACCTCCACAACCACATCTATAACTTAACCAAAAGATGAATACAACCATATACAAAAGAAACTTCTTTAAATCCTTAGTCTCTTGAGAATGAAATTCGAAAACATGAAAAGTCATAAGCAGACCCAAATATGTTTCATTAATATTAATAAATAAGAGTTTTACAAAGCTTTAATGGGCATTTCAAGCCACAATACAACATTGGTCTCAATCCCAAAAATATCAAAAGTACATGAATGAATAAAACTCGAAATGCGACTAAAGCCTTGTGTTTTCCAAAAACTAGCTCATAAATACAATGATATGCAAATTGGAGTGATGATTTACTTCTCGTTCACTCGATCTCGTGCTCATCACCTAAAGATGGAGACAAAATGGGGGTGAGCTTAAAAGCTCGTAGGTATAATCGAGAACAAACAAAACTATTTATCATCTTCATAACCATAGTAATTTCGCATTAAAATCTTAAAACACTTAGTTCTCAAATTCTCAACTTATCAAACAATTCATAAGCAATATAAGTCATGCATTCATCAAATTTGTCAACACATTCTAAACACATAAGCAAATCAGAATGATTTAGATAGGTCCATAAGGGAGTTTTTGCAAACCTCTAGAAATAATAGAACGTACTAACACAATCCCACATAATGGTCTTCTGTAATTCGTAACAGAACGTATTATCGCAATCTCACATAATGGTTTTGCATAGTCGTAACAAGAGGGAGTCTCTAAAAGAGCTTCATGCTACTAGTGAGCAGGTAGGAGAAGCCTTTAACAGAGTCAATGTGCACTTGACAGAACAGAATGGACCACCATAAACCCACACAACATGTATTTCATAACTTGTAAAGGCACATTTCATAAACATAATTTCATAAGCATAATATATTTCCAAAAATTATTTCCATTTTCATTTCATAATTCATCCATGAAATTTATATACAAAACATGTAGTACTTTCTCAAAGCATTCAAAGAATAATAAATGTACATTTATAAGGTAGTTGAAATCATTTAATTCCATTTATTTGAATGGAACATTAATGAATTATTAACTCAATTTTAAACATGTAACTCACCTTGAATTTCCTTGCTTAAAAATTTGCTTAAGGATGTCACTCCTCTTGCCTTCCTTAATTCTATTTAATATTGGCAAAAATCCCAATTCAATAGGAATACAAATTGAGAACCCAAACAAGGCTTATTCACTAAAATTAATTCTAAAATACTTAAACACATACACTTCCTAAGCTTCATTAACTAAAACCTTTCCAAAAATTCAAAGGATTCATAATGCACTTACCTTGAATCTTCACCCAATAAAGGAATTTTTTGTTCAAATGAAAGCTCTTCTCTTCCTCTTTCTTTTCCTCTTCTAAAACAATCTCAAAATCTCTCTAGAAAGCTTAGAAAAGATGAAACCTTAATTTTCTTCCATCTTTTCTCTCCAACAATAACACTCTCTCCCCATTTCTTTCTTATTTTTGTTTCTTCTTTTTCTTAGAATAAGATAACGCTTTTCTTCTCCCTTTTACACCTTTACTGAGTGTAAAAAGTCCACTTGGCCCATCCTTTAAAGCCTTTTGGCTTATAAACTTAAGTGACTTGCCAAAAATTCCCTTAAACACTCTTATTACTTTAATTTAATTAACCAAGTACTAAAATCCTACCAACATTGACATACTAATTAACTCCAAAAAAATAATTAATCTAAAAAGGCCTCATAATTTAGTTAAATCATGCTTAAAAATAATCAAAAAAATATTTGAGGCCAATAGTTGTCCTCTACGCCTTCATTAAGAAAAACTATAGAAGTATCTCTATCATCAACTCTTGATTTCATCTTCTTCTATAAGCATCTGTCCTGCTTCATCTCTTATAATTTGAACTTGTTCTAAGTCTCTCGTTTTTCGTTCCTTAACTCTTGTCAACTTAAAAATGTCCTTTTCTCCCTTTTTAGTATTCAATCTCTTATACGAATTCTCATAAGCTCCGCCTTAAGCCATTGAGTTTGTCTTCTTTTGCCTTAAGCCATTGAGTTTGTCTTCTTTTGCTCTTTCTTTGCCAATTTGTACCTTTCTTTATTAGCCTTTCTCTCTTCCTCTGTGGTACTTTCCAATAAAGCTTTATATGCTCCCTTTTTAGCCTTTAACTCTTCTTGTACATCCTCAGTCCACCACCCAGATTCCATCTTACCACCCCTCGACCCTTTAAAAACTCCCAAGATCTCTTTGGAAGTATTCCTTAACAGAGTTGCTACTCCCTCTCACATCTGATTAGCATCTCCTTCTAATTTCCATCGACTCCATTTCTTATCCTATCCTTACATTGTTCTATCATGTCCCTTTTTAGATTTTATCATCAAACTTTAGTACACCTCCTAATATGCCTCTTATTCCTTAATCCCTTAATTTCAAGATACAAAAGTAATAGTCTATGCTAAGTTATTAAGCATGCTTTCGGAATCACCTTACAATCGTTGCACCTAGTTCGATTGCTCTGCCTTACAAGGAAGTAATTAATTTGAATCTTCATGGTTCTACTCTTATAAGTCACCAGTTGCTCCCCATTCTTCTTGAATAAAGAATTGGCTATCATTAACTTAAATGCTACTGCCATGTCCAATAAAGCAATCTCACTAACATTCCTATCTTTGTACCCGAAATCCCTATGAGCCTATGGATATTCGTCCAATGCTGCCCTTATATAATCATTAAAATCTCCTCCTAAAATAACTCTCTCTAGTGGGGATTTGTTGAATCACTTCATCTAATACCTCTCATAATTGACATTTTTGTTGTTCGTCCAAACCTACTTGATATGCATACACACATACTACATTTAGAACAACACTACTTACCACAATCTTAACAGCCATAATCTTATCATTTGTCTTTTTATCTCCACAATATGATTTATAAGTTCCTTAATAACTAAGATACCTACCTCATTATGTCGTCTTAAACCCCTTGAGGACCACAATTTGCCATTAATTTCTTTCGCTTTAAGGCCCGTCCACTTTGTCTCCTGGATGCACGCCATATGAACATTATATTTGTCTAAAATCTCCACTAATTCTAGAAACTTTCTTGTAAGGGTCTCAATATTCCAAGAACATATTCGTAGTCTATCACCATCTTTTTTACTGTTACATATGAAACTCACCGAATGACTAGTCCTTGCTTTATCATCGGTATAAAAATCCATCACTCCTAACTCGATGCTCCTACAAGCCCAAAAAGAGGATTCCTAAAAGTCACTAACAACTCCAATAAACTTTAGAGAGCAAACAACCCTAAGTAAGGGAATATCATAGTAGAAAAATTATTAATCTAATAAGCTCTGCTAATACAACACTAGAAAAAAGAAACTAGCGAAAATAAAAAAGGAAGAAGGGAAGCAGTATTCAATATATGTATGGGAATTTGAAACATGTAACTTTTAACAAGCTAGAATATAAAAAGTAAAACCCAGATTACTCAAAGGAAGGTATCCAAAAAATATCCTACTAGAAAAGAAACCTTTGTAATGTAGTTTCTATAACAATCTCTATTGAATACCGAAAACGTCTAAAGACGGAGGAATAACTTCTTAGTGGTGGAAAAAAAACCAATTATATGCACACTTCAAGGGATCTTAGTTTTTATAAAATTAAAGGTTAATCATTTTATAAAATTAAAAGATCTTGGCTTTTGGGAAATCAAATGCTACAAAAAAAGTTTCATAATTATTCCGCTATAGTCGGGATCGGATCTCAACCCAGTTTTTTAATACTGTCAAAACCTCCACAGTTGGAGTTCCAATGTAGGTGGAGTCCATTTTTGTGAAAAACGGGTTTGGTTCATTGAGGATGTGCTTGTTGCAAACGAGCGACAATGAAGTTCCATTCATTTCTTCGCTAAAAACTATTTTGCTGTGGGTTGATTTATATCCAAAAATTGAGACAAATTTCACATTTACTTTGGTCAATAGAACCAATTTTGGGGGCAATGAAGTCCAGTATGTCTAAATTTCTTGTTTTCTTGGCCTAGATTGTTACTCCAATCTTAGTATGGAAAAATAACTCTTAAATATTAGGCAAAGTAGTACATCCTTGGAGACAACCAAAAGAATAATAGAACGACTAAGTAAATGTTTGTACCAGATGATATGGAAGATAGCAAAATTTTAGAATTGAGTATGCAAATGTTGTTTATATATGATAATATGCATTAATGAGGATGATGAGAATGGAAAATAAAAAAATATAAAAGAGAAGGTCAAACTTGGAAAAAGTTTGAAACATTGAGAAAACGTTTTCAAAAACATTTATTTTTACTACAAGTTATATTCTTGAGGAGGATCTTCTGGACCTTGGTCTTCAAATTCAAAATGCTACTCTACAAGAATTGGGGACTGAAATGTCTACATATTTATTGTGAGCGAAACTCTGCCATCAATTGGCTGACCAATTTTGCTTTAAGCCTTTCTTTAGGGTATCATGAATTCCCTAATTCTCCTGTTGGCGTCAGAGCTATCCTTATATAGGAACACTCTGGCGCCACCTTTCTCAGGCGGTGTCCTATATAATTAACGTCTGGAGGCATTTTACCCTCTTTTTAAAGTATATATATTTGTAGAAATGCTCCATGTTTACAGTTTTATAAACCCCTACGATCATACCATGTTTACAGTTTTACACTTTTATAAACCCCTACGATCATACCTTTTAAGTGCAAGATGAAAAAATAGCATCACTCATCAATTGGAGCAGTTTGTCAGATGAAAGGTACAACAGGATATGGACACGTGGAATTACTCCACCAAACTGCATCGAAGTCCTTACGACGCCGGATTTAACCTCGAAAATGATCCACTTCGGTTTTAAGCAACTCCATCATGTCCAACACCTTGGATCCAATCACATTGATGATTGGTGATGCTCAGTTATGGGGGGCCCAGCCGTTGGTGTATTTTGTGCTCTACTTCACAGAACAGGCCAGTGGACCCGCTTTAAACGACTCCAGAATTGTTGATGTCTACATGGACAGTGATAGACGTACGGTTAATCGCTGCAAAGTGGTGACCGTGGGAGTTAAGGGTGCCATGAACAATATCACGCTTGCCCAATCAAAACCGTCGACATTGCTACCTATGATGGCGCAACGGAAGTGTTTACAAGGAGTGGTTCGGGTACGAATTATAAAACAAACTCCGCGGCAGTACTCAATACTATTTTCTACATTATTTTTGTTCACCTTCTTTGATCAATTGTATTCTATTTGATCCATAATAAATTTAACTCAGGCCTACTCGATATACTCAAATCATTGGGTTTGGGTCATATTGTTACTTCCCCTTAAGTTAGAGCCTACTTGACTCAAGCATGATAGTGACTCGTCTTTCTGATACATGTTCTAAAATAATAAATATAACAAAAAAAGTGATGTCCGTATACAAAACTTGCAAGTCGATATGTTGATTACGTAGTATTATTTTCAGGTAATCATCCAACAAAATACATCAACCTTTATGTTTACGAAGTTGGAGTTGGACAACTCACTATTATTGGTTTATGCCCTGTAGCCAATTACTTTGGTTGTAGTTTAGTGACAAATTATTTAAAAGGTATTCTTTATCTTGTACATGTTTAGATGTATATGATAAAGTC
>JAOSBK010000206.1:20274927-20285061 GCA_027568895.1 Erythroxylum shatona | reverse complement strand
TGAATTAAACTAGTTCAACAAAATAAATATATAATTACTTTTTATCATCATAATATTTTTATTAATTTCTTAATTTAGAATTATTTTATCTCTTAATTTAAAATGAGTAATAGAATTAACTTGTGAATATTATTTAAAAATTATATAAATACATTATTAAGAAGTTATGTTTTAATACCTTATTACTTCACACATATGTCTAAATTTTAAGTATCTTGCAAATTAAAACAATAAATGATAGAAAGATGAATCTTTTCAAAGTCATTGTAAGAAAGCTCCAAAAGTGACAGATAAAGCAATCCAAACATGTTAGGAAGATGAAAAACCAACAAAATTGAGAAATACTTCTTGATAGATGGAATTTTCAATGGAAGAAACGGGAGGATCAATGCTTAGAATCATATAAGGAGGTGGTGGATTTGTACCATTAACAAATCCCAATAAATTTTAAGAGTTTAATAAGAGGAGCAACCTTGTTTTTTAGACTAAGATAACAAATTTGAGTTAAATTGAAGTAGTGGAATTGGATGCCAGGGAGGAAGAAGATCAAGTAGGAGGAGGACTAGGAAGAGGAATGATCTGCATATTAACATTATAATTCATTTTTCTTCAATACCATCTATGAACTAAAAGAATGGTATAGATTTCATTAATATCCTTTGAATAACATACATCAGATGACACACCATTTATACATGTATTACAATATTAAACTTGGAGCCACTAAAAGATAATTGAAGACAATAGGTGTTCGCATCTCACTTTCATTTGTGTGCAGAAATAATTGCCACTGATAATAAATTGCGAGGATTGAACTCAATTATAAAGATTTTATCAATATCAGAAAATGAAAAATATAAACAAACATAAATTTTTATAATATTTCAGATTCATAAATTTTTATAACATTTCAAAAGCATAAATTTATAAAGAAGTGTTATGATTACAGAGTAGTCAAAAATATTACACAACTATTACATATAAGCACTTGTTTCTTCTTTGCTTTTTATTTCTTCTTTTGATCTCCACATTTTCAAAAATAGGCCACAAAACATAGCAAGTCTCATTTGATGTGTTACCACATTATTAGTCTCAGCTTCTATGATCACATGCCATTGCTATCACCAGTCACCACAATTTGTGGCCAAGTTATGGAGAGATATAAGTATATTCTTCTTACCTAATAGAAATAATGGAAAACAACTTGTGGTCCAACCTATACAACAAAAACTGATATACAAATTTCAGAATATAAAAGCAACTCTCACCTTTTGCAGAGTGATCTTTATATGAAAAGAAAGTATTAAATTCAAATTTCAGAACACAAGGCCTTTCAAAAGAAAATAACTATCCATATCAAACTAGGGAAAATTTCAATTAAGGGGATCAAACTTTACATATCATTGAAAATGAAGAATTACCTGATTTGCAAATCCCCAAAATAGCACTAAGATCACCACACTTCTGAAGAACACTTCCAAAGAACGATCAGAAAAATGCAAGTTGTAAAGACTAACAACTAACAATTATGTTGAGCATTTCCATTTTATAGGTAAAAAAAAGACAATGGGCAGTTATGATTTAACAAATGGAGTTAAATGCAATAAATAAAAAAATCAACTACTGCCCCTACGAAACATCTTTCTCAGATATACTATCAGACTTCATTTATATCTCAACTACTATCACACTTCATTTAATGAAATTTCTATCTCAGATATACTTTCACTAAATCAATAAATAGTTTCATTAAATAAAAGGTCAGTTGTGATTGCATACTGTAGGAGATAAATGCAATAAATAATAAAAGTTGCTACATCCCCCACGAAACATCAGACTGGTTAAATCAACAGATACAAAATAGATACAATCATAATACTCTGCAATGTAGTGATAAGAACAACGAATAAATTGAAGTCTCTTGAACCACATTCTACAAATCACATCCTATAATCCATAGCAGTCAAAAACCTTCCTTCATACAACCTTAAAGCTAGTATCTAGATACCAAACTCTAAAACAAATACCCACAAAATAAGAGCAGATCCAAATGAAGAAAAAGGATCCTTCAGTAATTTTATTTTATGTAATCCTTTTATTAGGTCCCACTAACTCGACAACTAGGAAAATACACATCAATTTCAACAATTAACATAAATTTCTCAGAAAACAAAAAGCATAAAAAGATAATTGACTAAAAAGATAAGAAATTGATAGTTACATATTTCTGAATACACTATCAGACTTCATTTATATCTCAATTATTGTCACACTTCATTTAATGAAATTAACAGATTCAAAACAGACTGGTTAAATCAACAGATACAATCATAATACTCTACAATGTAGTGAAAAAAAGAATGGATAAATAGTTGACAAACCTCTAAGTTGTAGAATTTAATGGCCGGCTCTGGTTATCAATAGCTTCCATAGGATTGACAGGTTGCTTGAAATCAACTGGAGGTCCATCGGTAGAGCAAAGCATGAAACCAATAACCCCACTAAAATAGAACATCAAATTGTAACATCAGCACCAAAGAACGTCAAATGTACAATGGATACAAGTAGGATAGGATAGAAATGGAATGCATTAAGATAGAGTATGGTTACACATAGTCCATATCTTAAGTTTTTGTACAAAGGAATCCATTTTTATAGTAGTCTTTTAGACAAAGCTTGAGATGTGATATAATTATTTTAAAAGTATTTACTAGAAACTGACAGTTTACTTTGTATCAATAGTCCCAATAGTCAAAGAACTCAAAAAATAATGCACCAAATGAAGTTGTGTGTTCTTCACCTTAAAAATATAGCTGGAATTTGCTAGAAGCATATATGTTGGCACAGATATCTCAAATTGTCAATTTGGCACATATAAACCATACAACATTCTTAAGTATATTACAGAAAGTGTAAGTGCAACACATCTGCAAACTGAATTTTTCTTTATCAATAAGTAGTCTAAGAATGTCATCGATCATATTTATGAACAATTACCCATCATTTGATATTTTAGAGACCATAAAAGATGATAATAATTAAAAAAAGATTAGAAATGAAAGAATTAGTTCTTCCCAAAAGCATTTAACCTCATTGTATGAAACAACAATTCATAAATTTTTAGGAAACTTTCAATGTAATGGTAATATGTAAAACCTACCACTGCCAATAATAGAAGATCCTCAAAAACCCTGTTTTGCTCTGTGTTTGACTTGAAAGCCAAATTGCTCATAAAGCTGCAATGATATACCCATTTGCTATTCTATGGGAAGAAAATAAACAAAGAAGAACCTCATTGATCTAACAATGAAAATTTCATTCGGTGGCACTGAACAAGTTATAACGGTCTTTAAGTAAATTAAAAGATGGAAGTTGAATCGATGTCTTTAAGGAAGATTGCACTACAGTTAGTGCTCTCCATATATGTATGTCAACTCTTAATTAGCTGGAAAAATATATTAATGTTTAATTATCACTTGAGAAAAATCCTATGTTTAAGTTTCCTAACAATTGCCATTTTAATAGTTTTGACTATAGCGTCTTACTGGAAATTTGCACTATGTTTCCATTTAGTAGTGTGAACAATTGTAACTAATGCTTACAGAGTTGGCACAAATTGTTTGTTGTTCAGAAAACTTTCTGCATGTAGTTAAAGGTAATTTTGAAGTTATAATACCTGTAAAATGCGTAGCCAATGAATTCTTTGAATGTCAACACCATAGGTCAACGAGTTTATTCCATGAAAAAAGCCACTTGATATGAGGTACCGATCATATACTTGGTTTGTAGCAAGAACAAGGATTAATATGAAGGTAGTAACATCAAAGCAAAATATTATTTGATGTCATCAACAAGAAAAACATTAAATAACAAAAGCACGCATTGTATAAACAAAGAGCCGAATGTCGTGTACTTGAATTCGAAAGCTTCAATAGTTTTATCTTTTCAACCATTTTCTCACAAGCCAAGCAGTATCCCAGAAGTCAACTTAGTCTAATAAAACAACATAACAATAATCCTTTTTGAAAAAGCACAAAACTTTCCATGAAAGAAACAAAAGAAGAATACTAAAAGAGATATTTTTCAAGGAAAAGTAATACATAAACAAGTGAGAAAGGTAAAGGTAGATACACGTAGACAGATAGAGATAGCCCAATTTGTGATTTTTCAAATCGATTGGCTGCAAAGGTAATATTGTTAGGCAATATGACAAAGGACCTAATTCATTCAAATTGAAAGGGAGCAAATCTAAAAACCTAGTTGATATTTACTTCAAACAATCAAATCAACACTAATAGGATCTTTTGTTCTTGTAAACGTTACCGATTATTGCAATAGCTCTCTTAAACACCAACATGAAAGAAACAAAGCATCAAGATTGCCAAAGATTGTTGAATTGAAACACTTAAACTTGCACATAAACCTTGGTTCACTAGGTTGGATATTTAAGAGTTCCATTGCTATGACACTTTCTCTAAAACCCTAGAAAAAAACACACAGAAGCGAAGATATTAGAACGTGAAAATCATATCAAAAGTAGTAAAAAAAACAAAGAAGGAAACAATCATAGAATCTAACCAAGTATTCTTCAGCTTGAGCTCGAGGGAAGAGAGAGGAAGATCAGAGGATTATGAAAAAAAAAAGGAAAAGGGTTTGGTAGTTAAGAGGAGAAATCGTTATTAGGGTGTTGGTTATGGTGCTGCTTTGGTGATGCGCAGATCCCATCGTGTGAGAAGGAAACCTGATTTGGACGATTGATTTGGTTAAGAAGAAAAGTAGAGAGAAAATGAGAGCTTCTAGATAAAACGAGAGAGACAAGAGAGAGAGGTCAAACGCTAGGTATTTTGGTATTTTGGGTTTGGGGTAGAGCAGCTTCTTAAATTTTGACTAGTTGGCCAAACAAATTTAACAGCTGTTTGATTTAGCCAAACAATTGATTTTGGTCAATCAGCTAATTTTTAGCTAATTAGCTATCATCCAAACAAAGCCTACATGTTTTGTTGTTTTCTATTCTCGCTTTTCTAGAATCATCAAAAATCATTATCAACCGGATTCAACTGTTTCACACAAATTTTGGTCAATATCTGGCTCCTTGCTATGGCCATGCTCATTTAAATTTTATTAAATGAGTATGCCACCAAACTCTTGATTCACACCTTAACACATTATCACAATTTTAGGCAAATGTTAATAAGTAACAAGCAATATTTATTTTGATCATATAAAAGAAATTTAATAATAAATAATGCAATAAATGAATAAATTTTATAGTAAATTTGTATGAGTACTCCAAATATTTTAGTCACCAATACCAAAATAAGATTATTTCAATATTATCATTTATTAGTCAAAACTTATACTAATATTTATCAATCTTTATTTTTTTTCTGGAAAACTTGTAGCAAACTGTTGGTTAACAGGTGAATTGATCCCTTGATAGAATAGCTCGCCTTTTTGAGACTGGGATTTATACTGTTGGATGGAGTTATTGTGAAATACTTTTAGTTATTAAACTGCACTTCTTCTGGTTGTACATTATTTCAATAGCTATTGGCGGAAGTGAAGGCTCCAGTGGATGCAGATTGACTCCATACTCATTGTTTATTGTGGGGGCAGCTGGCTCCGACCACGCGCTAGGCTCAGTTCAAGAGTATTGTTCATTCATCACTAAATTCCTTGTGCTCTACCCATTCCAATCGCCAACTCAGACCTAACATACTCTCCGTCGGACGTATTAGTTTCAAATAGCTGCCTTTATTACTTGCCATAAGTTGAGACAGAATAGGTTAAACGCTATGGTAGGCAAGCCTTTCTTTCGTTTTTTAACCGTTCTAGCTCTT
This sequence comes from Erythroxylum shatona, assembly GCA_027568895.1. Classification (NCBI taxonomy): domain Eukaryota; kingdom Viridiplantae; phylum Streptophyta; class Magnoliopsida; order Malpighiales; family Erythroxylaceae; genus Erythroxylum; species Erythroxylum shatona. The sequence goes on along the minus strand of JAOSBK010000206.1, from coordinate 20,279,221 downwards.
CTTTTCACCCTAACCCTTTATTTTTTAAGGCTTTTAGGTGATTGTTTATTACGTTTAGGACCTTATTGGCTCCGTTGCACCAACTCCTCAAACTATCTACTTTGACTCGGAGTGGCAAAGTGGAGGATACGGAGCCACCGGATGAAGAGCTCGAACAAAGTCACAGCCTGTCAAAGCCAATTCTGAATAGGTGTTGGGCTGACCAGAATTCTGATTCCGTCTTATCCGCTGATTGCGGCAGGTGCAACGGTTCTTCAAAACGCGTTTACACTTGTCCCACATGAACGTTTTTAATTTATTATTCAAAAAGTATTTGTTGTTCCTTTAATTATGTTATTGGCATTGATAAAGCAGCAAGCTTTTCATAGTAGCTAGCAAAGTTGTTGGTTTCCTCTCCTTGACTAACTACTGAGCCAATGGAGAGTGAAACTGGAATGACCTGTCTATTTGTTGAAAACATATTTTGGGCTCAAGTACAAAAACAGGTACAATAGTGACCAACTTTGCGTTGAAAGCAGATATCCCAAATATGTCAATGTGTCACTACGCTTGTCAGAGAAAGAATACTACCCTTCACAACCCGACGCTGAACAACGACAACCCCTTTATTTTTTATCCCTTCGCTGGTAAAATCAACCAAAAGATACGGCTGTCGTTTCAATTATGAGGGTTTCATGTTCAAGCCAACTTCTGTGTCTTTACAAGTTACAACCACCTCTAGGTTGTTTGTGGGGGCACTCATCGTTTCGTTCTCCGTTCTCTGTACTTGTCAAAACAAGACGCTGGCCAGGAAAATTTTAAAACCCAAAAAGAAATATAATGCTTGCTGATTCAAATATATGATAGTCTTGCAACGTTTTGCTGCCTTTTTGTTTTCTCTTCCTGTGATTGTAAGAAGCTTCATCATCTGACCAAGTTTTCTAAAGATCCCAGGTTGTTGTCTACGTGTACTTGTTCTGAAGGTGACCCTTTTATTTTGGTGACTGATATTCTTTTGGATGGTGAGATTGATTGATGAAGACATTCCACACTGATTTTTGGTCTTCCCTGATTGCGTTAGTCCAGGTTTGCCATTTCTTTTCCCACTTCAAAGCAAAATCTTAAGCCCTGAACTTCACCAGGTCCTTTCTCATCTTCTTCCAATAGTCTCGCCTACAGTTTTTGCCATGATAAGCATTTGGTGTTCCAAATCGCTTCTGTTGTTTTCCTCTGTTTTAGGTTTGATTGGTGTCTCCTTGGGATATACTTCACTAGACGACTATTTCATTGATTGTGGATCCTCCAAAAATAGTTCTGTGGGGAATCGTGTGTTTGTGGCCGATCAATTCTATTCCAACATCCTTTCAACTCCCCAAAATGTCCTGGCCAATACAACAGACTCAAATTCTTTATCATCTTTATACGGTTCTGTTCTTTCTCAAACTGCAAGAATCTTCACCGAAACCTCCCGTTACACATTTCCTATAAAGAAATCAGGGAGACACTGGATTCGTCTCTATTTCTTCCCTTTTAACTATGCATTCTATAACTTGAGCACCGCAAAATTCTCCGTGACTGCTCAAAATTTTACCCTTTTCAAGGATTATGATTCTAAGATAGGCTCTGGAGTTAGAGAATACTCTGTCAATGTAATTTCTGATAGACTCGTTATCATATTTACTCCTTCAGCCAATTCTTTTGCCTTTATAAATGCTCTGGAAGTTTTTGCACTTCCTGATGGGCTCATTCCTGGGAGTGCCAGGAGCATTGATCCACAGGGCAAGAACATTACCATTTGGAAACAAGTACTGGAGACAGTTGAGAGGGTGAACATGGGCAATCAAACTGTGCCTCCTCAGAATGATAGCCTCTGGCGACTTTGGGTTTCTGACTATCCCTATCTCAAGCACAACAACTTGGGTCACCCCGTGTCCAATATAGAAGCTGTCAATGTCACCAAAGGAGGTATATCAGAGTATATTGCACCTGCCATTGTCTATGGAACTGCAACTGGATTGAACTCAACATCTGATGCATCATTTAACGCCAACGCAACTTGGCTTTTTGATGTTGATCCTGGTTTTGACTATCTAGTTCGGTTCCACTTTTGTGACATATTGACGGATCAGCGTACAAAGTTCTACTTCAATGTTTATCTAGGTTCCTCGATAGTTTATCAGAATCTTGATCTCCGCAATGTCACAACGGGCACTTTCGGCACTCCATACTTCTTTGATATCACCACAAGAGTGAGTGACGTTCGTACATTAACTGTAAGTGTTGGTCCCTCTGTTATAGACGCCACTGATCGAAGTGCCATTCTTAATGGGTTGGAGATTATGAAAATCAGCAACTCTAAGGACAGCCTTGATGTCTCGGACTCTGTATCCCCAAAAAGTTCGAAGATCAAGGTCCTATTAGTTGTGGGATTAGCTGTTGGATTGACTCTTGTTATTCTTTTTACCTTTGTCCTCTTAGTAATTTGTAGAAGGCAGAGAAAGAAAGCAAATTTGGGTCTCTTTCCCAATACTATTAGTGGAGCAGGCACTTTGAAGTTAGCAGATGGTAAATATGCCAATGACAATGCGATGTTGTCAACTTCCAAGTTTGGGTACCGTTTTGCTTTTGTCGACATTCAAGATGCTACAGATAACTTCAGCGAATGTTTGGTTCTTGGCGTTGGTGGGTTTGGGAAGGTATACAAGGGAGTTCTCAGAGATGGAACAACAGTAGCGGTGAAGCGGGGAAATTCTTCTTTTTCACAAGGAGTTGCAGAATTTAGGACTGAGATTGAAATGTTGTCTCAGTTTCGGCACCGCCATTTGGTCTCTTTGATCGGATACTGTGATGAGAGAGACGAGATGATCATCATATATGAGTACATGGAGAAAGGCACCCTCAAGGAACATCTTTATGGCTCGAACCAGCCGAGCCTAAGTTGGAGACAAAGGCTTGACATTTGCATTGGGGCAGCAAAAGGATTACACTATCTCCACACTGGTTCCGCCAAAGCAATCATTCACCGGGATGTTAAATCTGCAAACATACTATTAGATGAGAATCTGATGGCCAAAGTTGCTGATTTTGGGCTCTCAAAGACTGGTCCCGAGATAGATCAGACTCATGTTAGTACTGCAGTTAAAGGAAGCTTTGGGTATCTTGATCCTGAGTACTTGATAAGGCAACAGTTGACGGAAAAGTCTGATGTCTACTCCTTTGGGGTGGTGATGTTTGAGGTTCTTTGTGGCAGGGCTGTTATTGATCCATCACTTCCCAGGGAGAAGGTAAACTTAGTTGAATGGGCAACAAAATGTGAGAGGAGAGGGCAGTTGGAGGAAGTAATTGATCCTCTTTTAGAAGACCAAGTAAAGGAAGAATCTTTGAAAAAGTTCAGGGATATTGCTGAGAAATGCTTGGCAGAACGCGGAGTAGACAGGCCTTCGATGGGAGATGTCTTGTGGAATCTAGAGTATGCACTACAACTCCAGGGAAACGAACAAAGGCTTAGGAGTGTTAATCGTGGGAATAATTTTGAGAGCAGCGGCAGTGTATGTGCATCTGATGGACAGTTGAGCATAGGAAGCATGACTGACCTGACCGGTGTTTCAATGAGTGAAGTGTTTGCCCAGATGGTGCGCGAGGACATGAGGTAGATTGCCTGATGAGGTGAAAATACATTCTACACAGAATGACTGGACTAGCTAATTCTTGTTGCAAATTCCGATATCAGATGCCAATTATGTCGTTTTTCTTTACCGGCTACTGATGTTTTTCACTTGATAAAATTTGTATCTTTGACTTATTCTTTAATATATCTATACTTGGACGAGTCTATGTTGTTCGGAAATCGGGTTGAGATTTGATTCCAACCGCAACGGAATAATCACAAAATATTTTTGTGACTTTTGATTTTCCAAAAATCAATATCTATTAATTCTATAAAATGATTAACATAAATCATAATAAAGCGAAAATTTAATTTGTACCTTATTCCAAAGCTTAATATCTGTTTTGTTGTATCCCTCGAACTGTTCTCAAAACTAATCCGTCTTAACCACTGTAACTGCAAAAACGTCTGACCTGTAACGGCATCCACAAAGCAAGTAAAGAGAACTCTGTAACTCTTACAAAGAGAGTTAAGTAAGAAGTGCTAGCTCCATAGACCTTAAGCCTATTTATAATAAATTTTAGATGTTTTAGCAATTTAATTGAAATTAAATTCTAATTTCAATTAAACTTTAATTAGAATTACAAATAATTCTAATTAAATACTAATTATGCCCATATAAGATTCAATATCTCATATTGATTCTTA
>JAOSBK010000206.1:20250735-20262979 GCA_027568895.1 Erythroxylum shatona | reverse complement strand
CACGAAATTCTGATTTTGCTTCCAAGGAAGGATTAAACTCTTCCTCTTCCTCTTTCTTCTTAAGCAAACTCTTAAACTCTTCTTTCTAAAGCATAAAAACCTAAGCTCTTACTTCTCTTCTTCTTCTTCTTCTTCTTCTCCAATCCACCGAAGCTCTTCTCTCCTTCTCTTTTCTTTGGTGTGTTTCGTAAGTTGCTTGAAAATGACTTAGGGAATTAAGTTCTACCTTATAACCTAAGCCCAAAACTACGTCGTTTCATTTTCCTTTACACTAGCAAATGATCCACTCTTCTTTTTCCTTATAAATTTCGTGTCCCTCCTTCACCATACGGCTACTCCCCATTTACTTCCCATTTAATTCAATTCTTCTACTCATTTAATGACATTTGAAATGGGCTAAAAGCCCATCTTATAAACCTTAAGCCTAAAACAATTATGGACTTCCTCAAATGCCCTATACAAATTTATTCTTTTTCCTTCTAACAATTCATCACAATTCTTAATTAATTTAATTTTTAATTTTTTTTACCAAAACCCTTCAATTTATTTCCATGTATTAAACACTAAAATCCCAAATAATTCTAACTAAAGGAATTAATCAATCTAAACCTCAAAATAAATAAAATAGGCTTAATGCGAATAGGGGCCCAACAAATTTCTTTTAAGTTCTTCATGACAGTTGTAGAAGATCTTTCAAGCTTTCCAACGATATAAAGTTTGTAAATTTTAGATGTCAGAGTTGAGAGATACGAGCATTACAAGTTATAAGGTTGCATTGTCTTAGTATGATGTCAGCATCGTCTCAATTACTGTTCATTCGCTTCGTCTCAGTTACTGTTTATTTGCTTTGTCTCATTTATTGTTCATTCGCTTCATCTCAGTTACTGTTCATTCGCTTCATCTCAGTTACTGTTCATTCATTTCGTCTTAGTTACTGTTCATTCGCTTCGTCTCAGTTACTATTCATTCGCTTCGTCTCAGTTACTGTTCATTCGCTTCGTCTCAGTTACTGTTCATTCACTTCATCTCAGTTATTGTTCATTGGATTCGTCTCAGTTCATTTGCTTCGTCTCAGTTACTGTTCATTCGCTTTGTCTTAGTTATTGTTCATCGTCTTAGTTTGACTTTTTGCGCCTTAGTTTCACCGTCTTAATTTGCCCTTTTCTGCATCGTCTTAGTTTGTAGTGACATCTTCTGTCCCATGTTCAATCTATTTAGAGGCTGAATATCACTTAGAGTTCTTCATGAAAGTTGTAGATTTAGAAGTCTTCTTTCAAACTGAATAAAAATGAAGTCAATCCAACACCTGGAGTGAGAGTTATGGCAATTGCGCCAAAACATATACAATATGAGTAAAGACATGAACATATTAGATTCGTTTGGCCATAACTTTTCTCTAGACACCCAAATGACTTGATTCTTGAACCATTGGATTCATAAGACATTTTTCTACATCTCTACCAAAAATCATGGCCATCTGAAATGAAGGGAGAAAGATTGAGTAAAAAGAATGGGATGGGTACAGTGAATGTACTTTTAAGTAATATGAACTAATGAACATATTACAGTATTTTGAGTATATCTGGATCTATAGAATTCCAAATGAGATGATTTCTGAGTTTTAGTAAACTAGAGACATGGAGCTACAAATGGTATGAAGAAATTGGAATCTAATTTAGTCTCTAAGATGTTTAAATTTTATACGGAAATTATGTATAGTATACTATTATGGACAAGAGCAATCCAAAAATGTTTGAAGTATATCTTCTGAATTATTGAACCAAATTGATTGATTTTGGTGTCATTGGAAACGTAAGACAATAGAGAAGAGTCTTTTAGAATAAAGTGTTATGTCAGAATATTCAAGGGTGCTTTTGGCAAGATGCTTACGTGTGAAAGACATAAGGCGTAAATGGAAGGGCAAATAGGACAATTATCAATCATTAAAGACATAAATGGAAGAAGAAGTGTTGTCTTACCTATAAATGAAGAAGAAAAACGTGAATGGAGGGATAAGTAGAAGAGAAGAAAGAAAATTCTAGAGAAAAGAGAGAGAATGTCATGAAAAAAAGAGAGAGAAGCACAAGAGAAGAAGAGAAAGAGGGAAAAAAGAGAAAACAAGCTAGGGTTTCAATTTCCTCAGCCTATAAGAGAGATTTTGAGGTTATTCAAGAAGAGAAAAAGGAAGAGGAAGAAAAGAGCTTCCATTTGAGCTAAAGATCTTTTCATTTGGTGATGAATCAAGGGGTCAAGGAGACAAGAGGAACAAGAGAAGAGGCATGTTTGAGCAAGCCTATAAGCAAGGAAATCAGGTGGGTATATGTTTATAATAGAGTAAATAAGCCACTACTATTTTTTAAAATCAAAGAAGTTTTCTGATTTTCAATTGCATCATAAGTACTGCATTCATTGTCTATGAATGATCTATGAAATTTGCTATGTGCTCGTTACATGAGTTGTGTGATGATTATAAAAGTGATTTCTTTTGAAAAGATCAAATGTACATGAAATTATGTTTTCGAGAATGGTTTTCAAGTATATGAAAAATCAAGTTTATGAAATCAAGTTTTGAAAGCGCATATAAAATATTGTTTGCTCATGAAATTCAAGTTTCAGAAAAGTGCCAGTTTGGGTAACATGTTTACAATTTATGGAATATGTGTTTTGTGGGTTTGTGGTGGTGCCCTAAGTTAAGTCACGTGTACATTGACCAAGTTAAAGGCTTCTCCCGCCTGCCCGCTAGTGGCATGGAGTTCCTTCATGGACTCCCATAAGTTCACGGCTACACAAGACCCTTATGGGAAATGTGTAGTACATTCTGTTTTAAATCCACCCGAACCATTTTTGATATGTTTATGTGTTTATGAATTGTGAACAAGTTAAAAAATGCATGATTTGTGTTGTTGTGACTTTGACTTCATGACAAAAATTTTGAGAAACATGGGTTTATGATTCAATAAGAGTTTTCTGTAAGAATGAACTTTTTGAACGGTTGTGTTTGCTACTCCTTATGAATTCTCTATGACAAGTGACACATTTCAAAGATTTTTCTGATTCTTCGTTATGAACGTGTTACCTATGAGCTTTTAAGCTCGCCCCTTCCTGTCCCTACCTCCAAGTTATAAGCAAGAGATGGAGTGACAGAGTGTCAAGCCTCACTCCGAATTTGCTTATGTTGTATTTTTACGTTTTTGGATTATGCTGTAAGGTGACTTGGAGAGCTATTATAGCTTGTAAATCCCTTTTGGATTGATATTGAAATGTAATAATCATGATTATTTGTATGTAATCTATTAACGAGTATGATACAGTAAAGATATGAGAGTCTTATGATCTTTCAGCAAGAATTGAATTTCACATCCAGAGATAAGATCCAACGTTAAGGTAATAAGGTTGTTTTGATGTTCGTTTGTCATAGGCATGCCACCCTTGTGGGATAATACTTAATAAGAGTTTTTGAAGATAATCTTAGGGATAATACGCTCAAGTTGTATGATATCCGATTAAGAGTTGGGTCCCGATAACGGCGCCTAACAATTGTGGTATCAAAGCAAGAAGATGAATTGGTGATGTTCAAGGAATTTCGATAGGTTTAAGCTCACATTCATGATCCGAAGTTGGGCTCCGGAAATGGTGCCCAACATTTTCATAGTTCTCAACATTGTCTTAATATGCTATGAGAGTGTGTCATTTTGTGTACTCTATAATTTCCTTTCAAAAATTCTAATAATAGTACATTTGAATGCATGACCATATAGTTAACCATTTCTAAGAATAGTAATAATGGACACAATTTTGTATATAGGCATGTACCATTTTATACGTTTCATAGTGTCCCTTTAAAAAACTCTAACATGAATATGGTTAACCACACAAGCATGCACTTAATCCTAGCTAAGAATACCAAAAAAATGCATTATCTTATACGAAAGTAAGTCATTTCATGTCACCCATAATGACCCTTAAAAAATTCAAATACGAACACACTTGACTATATGGTTGAGTAGTTAATCATATTTAAAATTACAAATAATTGATATGGTTTTGTACAAAGGTGTGTGCCAATTCATGCCTTTTACTACTATTAGAAATTATAACATTGTTAACCACACGAGTTTATATTTAACTGTGTCCAACGGAACTTTTGATAAACATTATTTAGAACATATGCATGTACCAAATTGTTTTCTTCACAATTTGCCTTTAAACAGGGGAACGTGTTACTAATATGTAAATTAATAATGATATCTTTTATCCATACATACAGTATGAGATGTATAGAATAGTGTACATTGATGCTTGATATTGTTTATACTCATTTATGATATTCTCATATTTAAAGTATAGATATTACTTATTTCCAATGAATGATAATATGAGTAGGATGCATAGTCACTACAAGAAAAGTACAAATTACCAATGGAAAATTACTAATTGAAAAAATATTGTAGGAAATTAGAAACGAAAAATGATTTTTTTCTATAAAATTGTTTGAAAATTTTGAAATTTGCAATGGACACATTATCCATCGGTAAAGGTGGAGGGAAATTTTTGATGGAATATAGCAACGGAATAGTGATGGCCATCGTAAAAATAGGCGGCAAGGTTGGCGGCAAAATAAACGTGAGGTGTACTGGCGGAAGAGTGTCCTTCGGTAAAATTTTAAGTTAAACTTTGTCGTTTGTTTTGGATTCAACGCTTTTAAACAGACAAAAATGACATTGTTTGGTTTAACACCAAATGATGTCGATTTTATCTTACGTTAAACCTACCCAAAATAGCCCCCCTCGTCCATCGTCTTCTTTCCTTGTTTTCGTTTCTCAATTTTCTTATTGTTGCTGTCAATTTTCCCTCGTCCACCATCCATTGTCCACATATATTGCTTTGCTCTTGTCCATCGTCCATCCTCTTCAATTAAGTCGAGGTTAGTCATATATGAACATCATTTTTGTCATGGATGGGTTTATGAACGACAGTTTAAATATTGTTTGTTGTAGTATTGTGTGTTTTTTGAACTATGGTTGGTGAATAATGTGTTTGAACATGTTTATGTTGGTGAATAATGGAAAAATACAGTGGTTTTATTATTAGATGAATTTGGGTAGCCTATGAATTGTTCGATGAAATGTCCTACTAAAGAAAATCATATATTGTTTTTCTAAAAATGAGAAATTAGTTATTTTTTGAGTGTATTATGTTTAATTTTTTTATTTCTATCTATTTTTATTTTGATTGTGTGTCTTTTTTAGTTTCTGAGTGTATACGTAATTTTATGTTGAGATTAATTGTTAGTAGTTAGGTGAATAAAATAGTTAGTTGATTCCAATTTGAACTTGACTTTGAGAATTCTAGGAAACCAAACTATTAAGTGATAATACCTTGATTTTACTTGGGTGAGCTCATGAGAAGTTAGAACTTCATTTAAAATTCTTTGTTTCTATTACTAATACTTTTTTTGATTTTGGATTTTTAGAACTTAAATATCATTTTCAAGACACTTGTTTTGTGTGTAAAAGCATAAAAATAATAAAGGAACTTAGAAAGTTTTATCAAAGTTCCCTATCTTTTATAGGTTAATACATTAGTGAACCTTTTTGAGCCTAACATTTATTGTGAGATCCCACATCGGTTGGAAAGGAGAACGAAGTATGCCTTATAACGGTATGGATACCTCTGCCCTTAAGATGCATTTTTTCAAGGGTGGGAAGAGCAAAACTGTGAGGGGTTTAGACCTAGAGGCAACCTAAAGCGGACAATATCTGTGCGTGGATGGTATGGGTTGTTATAAATGGTATCAGAGCCAATTCCTGACCCGTTGTGCTAGTAAGGACGCTAGGCCCATAAGGGGGTGGATTGTGAGATCCCACATTGGTTAGAGAGGAGAACGAAGTACACCTTATAAGGGTGTGGATACCTCTTCCCCAAAGACGCGTTTTCCCAGGAGCAAGAAAAGCAAAACCGTGAGAGTCTTGACCTAAGGGGTAACCCAAAGCGGACAATATCTATGGGCGGGTGGTTTGGGCTGTTACATATATTTTATCCTTTTTCTTTGTAACCCTTTTCTAAAGAACCCTGAACCTAAAATAAAAATAATTGCACCTTAATTCATGATTAGTGGAGTTTTTATTTATGATTTGATATGGTTGTTAGGTATCATATACAAAAAAAATAAGTTTATATGAGATGGTGACTTATAAGAAAAAGGCAATATCAAAAGGAAATTGATGCCAAATAAAATAAAAAAGTAAAGAAAACATAAAAATAAGAAAAAGGATAATCATTGAAAATTAATTGACGTGGATTCTTTTATTTGAAAAGAATGAAGGAAAATAGATTGTTGCAAAGATATAGGGAGTTAGAGGAGTAATTTATGGATATATCTATTGATCTAAGTAGATTAATTTATGGATATATCTATTGATCTATTTGCTCTTTCTCTACTAACTATTAATATTTTTTCTCCTATTCCTTTTTCTTTATTAACTTATTTATCCCTATGGCCTTATTACAACCATGTTCAAAGACCTTTTACTTTTTCTTATACATATATATCCATTTAAGTAATGGAGATTAGATGATTTTCAAGCTTATGGTATGTTTAATTTCACAAGAAGATGACGAGTATCTCACCTAAATTTCCAACACTTATTTAAATGGGTGATTTCTTATGAGGACGTATCAATTTAAAGTGTTTAAACTTTATGAAGGAGGTAGAATGTCTTTACAATGTTTTTATAAGTGTATTATATTAAATATAAAAATTTCTTTCTTGTAGGACCTATTTTGTGTTGAAGAGCATCACTAATCGTCCAACCTCATCCTTCTTCATTGTATTCTGTGGTTCTCTAACCATCCAGGTAAGTCGTCCGAGTAATGTCTACCATATTTTTTCTTTAATAGTACAAGTATTTGACTTTGGGTTTTGAGAGAATGCAAAGGAGGTATTGATTTTGTGTTATTGTTTAAAATATTCTTATAATCGTTGATGAGTTTTTATGGTCTTCTTTAATAGTCTAAGTATTTATGTTTGGGCTTTATTTGAATCATTGGTGAGTAGATGTATGAATTACATAAGTATTTACTATATATGGAATGAATTTGTATAATTATGGATGATTTGAGGTAGAATAAACCCTTAGGACGGTATATAGGTTGGAAACCAGTGATGCAACTCCCATAAGGCTTATCGGTAAAAATTCCATGAGCCTAGGAGTCACAGCGAGAACTTACTTTCTCGATTCACAGGTGCAAACAATGCCATGTATTATAGTGCTTGGTTTGCATATTGTTTTATTTGACATATTTTTAGTTTGTATAATTATGAACTTATATGGTGGGATAGGTTGGTTTCAATTTGGAAGGGAAATGGTCAGACCTGTAAAAACTTAGGGGTTGTTCTGTAAAGTAAAGATTAAATGTTCTGTAAACTTAGGAAAAATGAAGGATACTAACTATGAAATCAATTTTTTAAATAACAGTTTTACAGAAATGAGTAATGTTAATTGATCTTGGATGTATAGACAATTGACACCTGATGGTTTCATTAATCCTGAGTTTGTTAAAGAAGTTGAAGCTTTTATTCACTATGCATATTCTTAACCTACATATAAGGATGGTCCAAAGATCAGATGTCCATGTAAAAAGTGCAAACATATTCGTTTTCTTCCTATTGATGGAGTGAATCTCCATTTGTTAAGAAAGGGTTTGTTCCAAATTATTTTAGTGGACATGACATGGGGAGCCATTAATTTGTAATACCACAAGGGGTAATGAAGTAAACTCGTTAATAAATGTGGATGGGTTTGAAGGGGGACTGGATTTATAACAAATAATATGCATGCAACTGAAAATCCTTAAACCTAAATGGCTTATGATGCAGCCAGTTATACCTTTTAGGCAAATATATAAAATCTTGAAGAAGAACTAAACCCACATGAAAAAAAGTTTTTCGACTTACTAAAATTAGTTGACTAAGAATTATGTCCAAATTGTGACACCATGACTTAATTATCATCAATTACTCGAATATTAAACATAAAGTCTAAAAGGTATACTTATGATTGATGTTTGGATAAAATTCTTGCTTGGTATAATGAATCATTTCCTCCTGATCATACAATGGTTAATAATTTCTAAAATATGAAGAAACTTATTAGGGGTCTTGGTTTGCCAGTTGAAAATTTTAACATTGCAATTTTGGATGTGTGTTGTTGGGGGTAGATGATGTGGAATTATAAGAGTGCAAATTTTGTTGTCAATCTAGGTTCAAACATAGAAAGTGTTATGTGAAACAAAAATTAGTACCTTGGAAGTGGATGTATTATTTCTTACTAACTCTGAGACTTCAAAGACTATATATCTCTGATGTTACTGCATCTCATATGAGAACTAAATGGGAAGATGGAATAATGATCCATCCATTGGATGCACTCATATGGAAACATTTCGATAACACCCATTTTGAGTTTGTAGTTGAAAGTTGAAATGTTAGGTTGGATTGTCTATAGACAGATTCCAACCTTTTGGTCATCTGACCAACAATATTGATCATGGTCAATCATAATTACTACTTATAATTTCCCTCCATAGATGTGTATGAATGAGGCATGTATGTTCTTGACAATGATTGTGCTAGGGCCTAGGAATCCAAAGAATAAAACTAATGTATTCTTACAACCATTGGGTCTTTGAATTGTATCATCTTTGGGAATTTGGTGTGGAGACATATAATGTGTCTCTTAAACAAAATTTTTTCTTGAAAGCAGCCTTAATGTGGACTATTATTGATTTCCTTATGTATGCTATATTATCTGGATGGAGCATAATAGGGAAATTGGGTTGTCCTTACTGTAGTAATGATTCTAATGTGTTTTCTTCCTAACGGGGCCAAAACAACTTAGTTTGACAACCACAGGAAATTTCTTCCTCCAAATCATCTATTTAGATGCAATAAACAAAAGTTTATTAAGAATAGGATGGTACAAAAACCTCCTCCACCTCACAAAGTTGGTAAAGAGATATTGCAGGAGATTGATGAATTAGGGTTGTTGAAAGTTATAGAACTTGAAGATGAAGAAGTTAATATAAGCATTAGTAAAAACTTTGGTTGGAGAAAACGAAGTATCTTTTGAGATTTTCCATATTGGGAAAAAAATTTGATATGTCGTGATCTAGATGTAATGCATATTGAAAAAATATTTTTGAAAATTTGTTCAACACCATTATGAACATTGAAGGGAGGACAAAGGAATGCAAAATCACAGACTGATTTAAAACTTTTTATAGAAGGAATGAGTTGGATAAAGAACTTCACACATGTAAATATCCAAAAGCATGTTACACTTTGAACAAAAACAAAAGAAAATCTTATATGAATGGTTGAAAAGTCTAAAGTTTTCAGATGGTTATGTTTCGAACTTGGCAAGGTGTGTGGACATGAGCAAGTACAAATTATTTAGGATGAAAAGTCATGATTGTTAAATGCTTATGCAAAGGCTAATTCCAATTGCATTTCAGGAGTTGCTACCGAATAAGGTTTGGGATGCTATAACAAAATTAAGTTTGTTTTTCAAAAACTTAACATCATCTGAAATAAAGTAGGCTAAAATGGAAAAACTAAAAAGGGAAATTCTACTTATCTTGTGCAAATTAGAAGGGACTTTTCCTCCAAACTTCTTTGACTGTATAGAGCATCTACCTATGCATTTAGCACATGAGGCTAAAATTGTTAGTCCGGTTTAATATCGATGGACGTATCCGTTTGAGAGGTAATTCTAGTTAACATTAAAATAAAAGTTATAGCATGTTTTAATCAAAAAATTGTGATAACCCTATTTGTAATGTAAGTATTTACATCATTTAAAGAAAAACGTCAAAAACAAGGCTAAAGTTAAAGGTTCGATACGTAATACTTATTTAGTGGAGGAAGAAAGTATATTTTGTTCACATTATTTTGAGCCACATGTGCACACAAGAGAAAGGTTCGTTCCTCTTAATGACGATGGGGGAGAAACGGGTGATGTTGATGGTAACTTATCCATTTTCACATATCCAGGACAAACATATGGACGTTTAATAAGAAGAATGTTAATAGCAGAAGAAATAGAGGCTGCCCATGTTTGCATTTTATTGAATTGTCAAGAAGTTTAACCTTTCGTGTAGTAAGTTTAAGTTTATTTTGAAGTAGATTATTTGAGTTTCCGAAGTTACCTTTGTTCTTAATTAAAATACATAATAATGCTTTTAGATTATACGAGCAATGGTTACGTGAGCTAATGTCTAAACAAATATAGGCTGATATCAATAAAGAAGTTAGAAGACACTTTCCTCGATAGTTTGAGAAATATGTAAGTTTTCACTTGTAATAATTGAAATGGTTGAATTATCATATCAAAGTGATTAGATGGCATTATACTATTTAATACGATAAATTGTTTTTTGTGTATGCCTCAGAAAATACAATAGAGAACAAGTTTATATGTGATATTGTGAAAAAACATTTGTGAACTGTTAAATCGTATCTGGTGCATTTTGTTAATGGATATAAATATCATACAGAATATCATGATCATAGTACGACAATAGTAAATAGTGGGGTTTGCATACAGGGAGAATTGATGGATTACTATAGTAAAATTATTAAAATACTTGAAATTCAATACCCTGCATTTCCAATGAAATGGAGTGTAAGGTTTAAATGTGAATGGTTTGATCCTACTCCTAGTGTTGGAACAAAAGTGCAGAGCCGATACATTCTAGTTGAAATCAACCAGTGAAGATGATTTTGACAATTTAAACCTTTTTTGTTGGTGATGTAAGCGATCCAAATGTATTTGTCCCTTTTCCCAGTTTACGATGAGATAAATCAGATTGGTTAGCCAAATGCAACATAAAACCTAGAGGTATCTTTGAATTACATGGAAAAGGAGAAAATAAGATAATTGAAAGTGAAGCGTTTTAGGAAGATGTTTAAGAAATAAATGCATATGTAACATATGACAAGAATGAACCTTTGAATAATCCAAATAATAAACATATTGAAATTTCACCTGGAGAGGAAGAGGAGAACAAAAGATCTGGAGAGGAGCCTAAGTTTGATTCTAATTCTTTGGAAAAAAGAAGATGTTGATAATTTTAATTTATAATTAAGTGCTGATAGTGATTAATTTGTATTTGTAATAGAATATTATATGAATAAATCTATTATTCCATAAACAATATATTGTTATATATTGAATTTATATTATTCTATTATATACTGAAAAACTCAATAAAATGTGAATTTTATGTTAAAAATATGCCACTAAAGAGAAAATAGGATATGATGTGGCCAAGGTTTAGGTTACAACAATTTGGACAAGCCAATGCATTTTTATGTGAAGGATCACATTATGTAGATGCTACTGCACATCTAGATTAGGCATCACCTTCTGTACCTATTGCTATACCATCCAACATCCCTGCTACACCATCCACCAACCTTATACCGACAGAGATATCAGAGGTAAACATTGCAGATGAAGGAGGCAACATCCAGCCTGGAAGGAGTTGATGGAAGAATGTATACATCACAATTATCAATAATTTTTAAGTAAAATTCTAAAAATTTTGTACTACATGATAATGCCATAGGTTTGTACTGAGGTTATATGTATTAATTTGAAAATGATCTAAAATAACTTATATATTATGTTGGTTTCATCTAGAATGTGCTCAAGAAATATCTCATCCAAGTTCAAGGAGGGGAAGATCTTGAGGGTTATTTATGAAAGAATATCTCTCCATTGACAAATGATTTTTATTATCAGGAGTTTAAGGTATAGAAAATATATTCTTTAATATTTTTTAATCTAATGTATACATTAATTAGATAAATATTGTTGTTTATGAGTACTTACAGCAAGTTTTTCTTTTTTCAGAAAGAAGATTTTTGGAATCCAAAATTTGATGCTGTAATTTATAAAGTATGGGAGAGGCAAGCTCGTACATGTTATAGAAACTTTCTTGCTTCGATACACAAGAATGGTGTTCAACCATCATATATATCTGAAGAAATATGGAGTTGTTGGTAGCAGTATTGCAGACGAAGAGAGTCTACCCGTACACACTAGAGAATCTTTTTTTTTGGTAATTCAGAAAAAATCAATTAATAAGAACGAGATATGTACTGTTGGACCCCGTTTCCAGAGCCCAACTGATGTCGGATCCCGTTGCCGGAATCCAACCACTTACTCCTAAACCATCA
>JAOSBK010000206.1:20228129-20241882 GCA_027568895.1 Erythroxylum shatona | reverse complement strand
GAAATTGCAAGAATTATGAAATTCATTGTTTTCGAATTATTTGAATAATTTGATAATGTTGCTATGATTTATTAAATCGAAATAATTAATGATTTTATTATTTTTGAATTGCTACATGAGTTTTGGATGATGACTATGCATCGTGATTTGGATTTTGTTTAAATTATGATTTTTACAAATCGCTATGATTATGCATTCTTTGTATAGATGAATTAAGATTTTTTATGTGAAATTGTGTGACTTTAGTTTCGATTATGACATGACATGAAAAATTAAGATTTCGAGATGTGCCTTCGGGCAATCCGAATTTTTCAAGCATGAGTATGTGTTATATGGGTTTGGTTAGGTCCCTTAAGTTGAGTCAGCGCACTGGTCTCATTTTTAAAGGCTTCTCTCGTCTGCCCGCTAATGGCACTGGAGCTCCGCTTTCGGACTCCCATAAGTTCACGGCTACACTGGACCGCGATGCGGGAAAGTGTAGTACGTTTTATTCACGGCTGCACAGGACCGCTATCTGTTAATGTGTTTTTGATTATGATGTGTTAATGTGTTTTTGATTTTGTTCATCTCTGGCTGCATTCATATTTGAATTTGTTCGTAAATTGTGATATTTTTGGAAAATTGTTTAGAAATGATTTGAAAAGTGGAAAATTTTGAAAAAGAAGCTTTTGGCGAATTTTTGTGAAATGTTGATCAATGGAAATAAATTTTGTAAAGGTTTTTGCTTATGTTTCAATTTATAAACATGTTATCCACGAGCTATCTAGCTCACCCACCCTTTCATCCCCATCTCCAGGTTTCGAGCAGGAAATCGGATGAAAGAAAGTCAAGTCATCTGTCCATTTTTGCATATTGTTGTATTTCGTATATTTGGATTTTGGTATTTGGTTTGTGAATGGCTTGAAAAGCCATTAAGGATTTGTAAGTAATTAATTTATGATATCTATGGATTATGAAATTGTATAAGAACTTGTGTATGGTTATGATAGATGAGAATGATTGGGTTGTATTGGGATTGATTTATGAATTTGTATATTGTATTAAGATATGAATG
Source organism: Erythroxylum shatona (assembly GCA_027568895.1). NCBI lineage: Eukaryota > Viridiplantae > Streptophyta > Magnoliopsida > Malpighiales > Erythroxylaceae > Erythroxylum > Erythroxylum shatona. The sequence goes on along the minus strand of JAOSBK010000206.1, from coordinate 20,240,828 downwards.
GGAATTGCGTTTGATTATGCATATGATTGATTGTGACTTGGATATGGATGATCCTGATTATGGATTATGGATTGAGATTTATTGAAGTGTCTTAGGTATAGAATTGCGTTTGTTGTGTTGGATTCCGGACGGGGAGTCCGATGATACTGGTTATTGTTTGAGAAATATAGAAGTGTGTTTTAAACACTTTGTAGGTTTTGGGTTAGTTAGAATGCAGCCGTTATGCTGCCGAATTTTTGATAAAATTGGTATGAAAATGAGTTTTGGGAATTATATGAATGTATAAGAAAATGATTAAGAATTGAGATTTGCATGAGGAAGAATTTCCAAAGGGGAAATTATACTGTTTTGTTTGAGTAAGATGAGAAAGAAAGAAAATTTTTTTATACCGGATTAGATTGGTAATGTCTAAGGTTTTCAACGCGACACTTTTCTGAAACATTTGTTCTCGGATGTTGGATCCGTTTTCGTTTTGTCTCAGTATTCGATTTGCTTCGATTCGTTCGTTTTTGCTTTCGTTCCGATTTGATATGTATTCGGTTTCGCATTGATTTGTTTTTTCGAGTTCCACCTTATGTTTCTGCTTTGGTTTCTTTCGCTTTACGATTTGATTTTGCTTTTGCTTTTGATTTCGCTTTCCGCCAATTCGTTCTTCGTTATGTTTTTCCGTCTTTCCGGTTGGGGTCCGGTTCCGAGATCGGGTCCCAACAAGGGAGGTTATGAGAGAAAGCAAGAGAGCTAGAAGCATACCAATGAGCAAAGCTTTAGCAGTTAAAAGAACCAAAAGATCTAACTAAAGAAGTTAGCCAAGGTAGTTAAAACAAATGTGAAGGAGAAACTTAAGAGCAAAGCAAGGGATTATGATAGTAATATACAATATGAAACAGTGTAATCATAAGCACTGTAGTAGGCAGGGGTAGTATAACACTGATGTTGAACCTCTTAACAAGCATGAGAGTGATAGTAAAAACAAACACTATGTTCCAAAAATCAACAATTTGATAAGTTGTACGCCCATTAGTCAAAAAAGATAATTTAAAAAGATCTATTAAAAAAACAATCTACCATTGGGTAGAAAAAAGCTAAAAACTTCAAAAAGATCAACTTGATTAGCAACTATTATATAATATTGACAAATTCATGAAATAGATGAACCAGAACAGTAGACTCATTTAACCAAACCAAACCCCTCCAATCAACCTTGTAATTACATAAAAAAGAAAAACAAAACCCAACATCCAAAAATGCTCACCTTTAAAAAAAAAAGAGCAAGCAACCTAAAATCTTGAAACAAACATGGCAAGAATGCCATAAATTTTCATTTGTTACCATTGCAAAAGAGATCTAAAAATAGAACTTCTTTAAAATGAAAACATAGGACAAAAGTCAAAATCTAATTACTTTGGGATCCTTGGCAATGATTCTCTAGAAATGGGAATCTTTAACCACAAGAGAGTAAAGTTGTACCTTGAATTCCCCCACAATTGCAAAAGAAGATAATTGTATCTAAAATTGAAGAATGAAGAAAAAAGTTCATAGTTGAATATCATTGAGTTTTATTTTATTAATCAATCTTTAATTTATTTTATTTTTACTTTTGCTGCTTTTTAAATAAATGAATTGGAAAAAAATTAGGCCATGTGTTAGACACATGGCATGTAAAAAATCAGACATGGTTTGTTTTTTTTTTTGGTAATTCAGAAAAAATTAATTAATAAGAATGAGATATGTACATGGCGATCTTATACAAGTGCCTCAAGGACACACGACGTGGAGTCAAAGCAACAGCCGATTGACAACTCAAAACAGAGACAAGAGCCATCCTGCACTAAAGGAGGGGCCTCCCATGACAACTCAAGATGATAAGATAAGCGCAAGCAGAATCAAGCCCAATAATAAAGTAATGAGAGTGCCCAAACTAGTTGACATTCAAACCACTAAGACTTCCAATGAGCAAGACATTAAGGCAGCCTTCTCCTTGAGAGACTTAGTGGAGCCTTTGAAGTATGCACTTCAACCTGCAAAGTTAGTGAAACCAGCAAGAACCAACAAAGGAAAAATTACCTCGCATAAATGAAAATGCTAAGAAGCTCCCTAACGTGGGATATTACCCCGAGATAAGCTCGCTCAACATCCATGGCTTCGTTCTTGAAGGACCTCGCATTACGTTCAGTCCAGATAAGGTACACGGTTGTAGAAAGGATAAGCGAAAAATAAGGTAAGGCCGAGAACTTGGCACCAAAAACACTGTTATACCAGGAGGGAATGGTTGAAAGGTTAGAAAGGTGAAGGACAGGCAACTAGAAGAAGGTAAGGCATCGCTCCCAAATGGTTTTAGAAAAGGGGCATGCAAAGAATAAATGGTCGATAGATTCATTAGCAGCAAGGCACAGTGAACAGTGATTGGGGGTGTAAAGGTAGGACAGTCTATCCCTAGTTTGCAACTTTTGGAGAAAGGCTAACCATAAGGTGAAGGAGCAACGAGGTTTGCAATACTTTGACCAAACCAGCTTGAACCAAGGTACTTCTGGTAAGGGACGTCGTAAGATTTTATAAGCAAATGCATTGGTATATCTTTTGGAGGGGCTCGCTAACCATTCCAGACAGTCAGGAAGGGACGGATTGGGGACATATCCTGGTGGTTCAAGATTTCGAATGACGTCCATGGACACCTCAGTCAACCTCCAATGATCATTAAGTGTGACTGCATTCACTTGAGCTGAGAGCGGGAGCTCTGAGCCATTGATCGCCCGCGGTGTCGTCAAGGTCCTCAATATGCCACGCGGGTGCCAAGGATCCTGCCAAAAAAGAGTAGAGATACCATTCCCAATCCGGAATCTGAATTGATGACACAACTTATCCCTCACTGATAAAAGCTTACGCCAACTCCAAGAACTATTATAAGTGGGCTGAACACTCCAAAAATTGTGCCTCCTCAGAATGATGGTGTGTACTCACTTGACCCATAGGGCTTCCTTATCTACGAATAGATTCCAAATCCTTTTGCCTAATAAAACTTGGTTCCAAGTGGATAAATGCTTGATTCCTAATCCCCCCTCCCTCTTAGGGCGACAAATATCACTCCACTTAACCTTAGCCGGTGTTTCGGACACCACCTTACCCGCCCATAAAAAATTCCTAAGCTTGGTCTCTATGTCCTTCAGGATGGAAGATGGAAGGATGAAATGGGAGGACCAATAAACATGGAAGGAAGAAAGGACTGAGATGACCAGTTGAAGTCTACCCGCATAGGAAAGGCTCTTATGAGTCCAGTGATTGATCCTATTATCAATTTTGTCTAACAGGGTAGCACAGTCTCACCTTGTGAGATGACCCGTAATGAGGGGGATCCCTAGATACCGAAAAGGGAGAGAGCCTTGTTGAAGACCAGAGATAAGTCTCATCCTATGACTAAGATGACACTAGAGAATCTTTGACTCACTAAGAGCATGGACTTCTACTTGTAAATATCAAAACTTTACACTTATATATCCTTTTTTTTGTACTTTGATGTATGAAATTTGATTTCAATGTAATTTGATGTATGAAATTTAAAATGAAAATATATGTGTATTACGGAGAATAATAATGTTATAAATGTCTGGTGCCATTAATAGCTGTGTTGTTGAGTTAAATTTTTTTATATCATAAAAATAGAGGAAAATTGTTGAAATTTTTTTAAATTGTACTTCACTTATAACAAATTATTTTGATGCAAGAAAAGTTTATAGGCAGGAAGCCTATACCACGCCAATTTTTTTGTACACTCACACCAAGAAGTATGATGGTGTGACCTTTGTCAACACCCAATGTAAACAAGTTCGTGTATGTAAAATCTATACTAATATTAATTCTTAAAGGGTATCACTTATTAACATAAACAATTATAATAATAGGACCAAATACAAGAAATAATGAACCACAGTCTTAGAACTCTGAAACTATTGATGAGAGTTAGGCATATCTTTATGTAGTGGGTGGTAGGGACCACTGTGGAAGGATTTTCATCTTAGGCTCATTTGTAAACACATGTTATTCACAATCATCCACATTTACTACAGATGGATCTAGTAGGTGGTCCGCATCAACTAAGAGAGTCCTTCAGCTTGAGAGTATAGTAAAGAGGCTGATAGAGTACATAACCCAGCTCCATAATAAAGTGAACGAGTTGAAAGGTAGGGACAGGATCTCATCGCAGCAATCAAAGCATCTGCCTTCACCACCTGCGTAGCTTCTGGATAAGTGAATGTAATGATAATCTGCTAGTCTTAAACTTTTGTATAAATTCTTAATTAACAGTAATTTCAAATTACTTATTCATGTACATTACAATTTTTTATTATACCATTCAGGATAATGTTTACCTTGCATTTATCAATCAATGTTATATATTATTTATAGAAATTAAATGTACAAAAAACAAAAGATTATCAATAGAAAACTCAATTAGGAAGTGAGAAATGACGGTTGAAATTTATAATAATTAAATTTCCCAATGGGAATACAATGTTCCATCGTCAATTAGCGACAGATTATTAAATTCTGATGGAACATATCATTCCAATGCTAAGTTATTGATGGATATATAACTCCGTCATTAAGTTCGACGAAATAATTTATTCCGTTGGTAAATATTTAACGTCGGAATGTTTTATATCCATCGGTAAATTTAGCGACAGACCTAGAACTTATCATCACTAAATTCACTGATGGACTATTATGATTCTGTCAACAAATTAGCGACGGAATATTCTAAATTTGTTGGTAAATTTACCTTAATTTAGCAACGAAAATTTAAAATTTCGTCACTAAATTTACTGATGAATATATAAATTTCTACATTAAATTTGCGATGGATTCATTTTATCCGTCGCTAAATTTTACCTATGGCCATTTCTTCGACGACTCTTTCCATCGCTAAAACCTATTTTTCTTATAGTGAGTGTCCTAGTATAGTTTGTAAGTATATTTTGATTTAGGCATGATTTTTTTTTTTGTTTACACAGGATAAAAGACAAAACAATAATAAGAAAAACACGCCACTCTAATCCGCACACCTCACTAACGAAGGGTTCTGGGGTAGAGTGCTCCTTTCATATCTTGTTGGAGGAAGTCTAAAATGATCATCGGCGGCTCCTGGATCAGTTGTAGTCCTGGTCTAGATAAAAAGGCGTGAGTATCCAGTCTATCGGCACACTGGTTCCCTTCCCGATAAATATGCTGAAATTGCACCTCCCATGCTCGGTGAGTTAACCCTCGGATACCTGCCACCAAGGAATTATTATTAGTCATTACTATATTTGACGAAGAAAGAATGTTGATGACCTCCAGAGAATTTACTTTCACGACTACACGTCGATAACCAAGTGCCCATGCTAGCGTTAGACCTGAATGAACTCCCTAAAGTTCAGTTTCTAGAGGTGAGCCCACGCTAATATTCTGATGGAATCCACCACAACAACAACCTTGGCAATCCTAAATTAAGCCACCAACTATAGCAAGGCTAGACCCTTGTTTCACTGCCCATCAGTATTTAATTTGACCCAACTAACCATTGGTTTGGTCCAGCCCAATTTCCCAACGGCAAGTCCTATGCTAGAAACACTTGACATTCCATATCTTGAGCCCGTATGACCCATCCAACGTAATCCATAACTATGGAAACGCCTCTGTCGACCAAACGAAGCTAATCTAGAAAATGCTTTGATTTTGCCATTGTCATAAAAACCAGCAAGCGACTCCAAAAATTGTGACTCACTCTGCCTGCTTCCAATGTAATTGTTGTCGAAGGTTGGAAAGAGCCCATGTCCCCTCGTCTTGGTGAAAAAAGTTCCTAGCCACCATTTCCGGTGGAAACTTGCACCAGAAGGAGTGCACCCTAGGACAATCTCGTATGGCATGAATGGTGGACTCTTCCTGTCCACAGTAGAGACAACTGCTATCCGTTGATAGAAGCCACATTACATACTGTTGATTGGTCAGTAATTTCCGTTGAGCCAGAAGCCAAAGGAAGGATCGGATCCGCTATGGGCCTGCCTATTTCCAGATTAACTCCCAAATTCTACTAGAACTGTCCGGGGTGGGTTTCATGCTCAATTATATCATATGTTGATGCCATGGTGAACCCCCGGTGATTTGTATGGCCCCACTCTAACTTGTCTTCCTCCTTATTAAGCAAGTTAGGACGGATTGTCGTAATAATCATACAAACTGTGGAAAGAAGATAATGTTGGAATAAATTCATTTCCAGTTCCCAACCTAATTTGTGAATTCAGAAATAGTAACATTAAACACACTATTAGGGATGGGAGAGATCGCCACTAAATATAAAGGTCCCCAACCAGCCACCCAATTATCCAACCAGAAGTGAATGCGTCTTCCATTGCCCAAAGTCCACTTAGCCCCTTGGCGCACAATGTGCCAAGTCACTAAGATCCCCCTCCAAATCACCGAGGCGCCTGTCCTATCAAGCATCTGGGGAAGATGATAGGCATCAAACTGATATTTGGCCCGTAGGGTCTGTACCCATAAGGTCGTGGGTTTAATGAACAACTCCCATCCGAGTTTTGCAAGTAACACATTGTTGGAAGAACAAATGAGTTTAATTCCTAGCCCCGTCTTTTTTTAGTCGACACACTACTGCCCAATTAACCAGGTGCATTTTTCGATGCCCAACTTTTGACCCCTATACGAAATCCCTCATAATCTTTTCCAAATCATCGCATAATTGTCACGGAAGACGTACTATTTGCATCGTAAAAATTAGAAGGGCCGAAATTACGGATTGAGTTAGAGTAACCCGCCCTACTAGTGATAACATCCTAGTACGCCATCCTGCCAGCTTCTTCTGCGCTTAATCAAGGATGTATTGATAAGTACTTCTCGTTGTATGCTCATGAATCAATGGACCGCCTAAATATTTTTGTAAATTACTTGTACTTGAAATTTGTAGTGCTTGACTGAGGTGTCGCGCTTTATCTCAAGACACATTTTTGGAAAAAAAAGATCCGAGTTTTAGCATAACTCACTCGCTGGCCTGATGCTTTACAAAAAATATCCAAGGTTCGTGCTATCATTTGTGTCTGTGCATCCGTAGCTTCGGCAAACAGAACAAAGTCATCGGCAAAGAATAAGTATAATAAGGGTGGCCTTGTGGGGCTTAGCTTTATCGATTTCCAACACCCCTGACCCGCCTCTTGCGAGATAAGGTGACCTAGTCTTTCCATACATAACACAAAAAGGTAAGGCAAGAGCAGATCCCCTTGTCGTAGTCCTCATTCTGGGGTAAATGGGTTAGAACAGGTATCTTGTCAGTTGACTTGCATGGACAATGTTGTTACGCACTGTATAATGATCCGGATGAGCATATTTTGGATCCCAATATCCATTAAAGTGTATTGTATAAAATCCCATCAAAGCCAATCATAGGCTTTTTCCAAATCTACCTTTATGGCAAGATACCCTGTCTTCCCTTGCTTTTTACGCTCCTGAGCTATGATAATATTGGCAGTTAAGTGCCGTCTAGGAATAAAGCTACATTGGATCTCCTCCACTAGGTAATCCAGGTGAGCTTTCAAACGATTCACAATAACTTTATTAATGACCTTGCACAGCACCGTACACAAGCTAATGGGTCAAAACTGGGCAAGGTTGGTCGGAGAGGGGACTTTAGGAATCAAAGCCAGTATAGTTTGATTTAGATCCAATTCCCAGCGTTCCATACGGAACACTGTCTTAATAAAGGCTACCACTTCTTATCCTACCTTACCCCATTGATTTTGAAAAAATAACGCATTGAACCCATCTATGCCAGGGCTTTGTAAGGGTTCATGCTAAATATCGTACTCTTAATTTCTGATTCATGGACTGGAAGTGCTAGCTCATGAATCCTTTCCGCTGAAAGCGGTGGAAAAGCACCTATAAGCGGGAACTGCTGACAATGCACCGCTTCGTGTGCATACAGCTGAACAAAATAATTCCTTGCTGAGAGTCTCATTTGCTCTAGATCGGTTATCACTGTCCCAATGTCATCAATAAGCCGTTCGATCTTCATTTTCTTCCTTTTGGAAAGGGTGATAGTATGATAATACTTGGTATTCCGATTACCCTTCGATATCCATTCACATTTGGCTCGTTGGTGTCAAAACAGTTCCTCCTTGCACAAAACCTGTAACAATTGTCACTCAACTTCTCCTCCAAGTCAAAAAGTGACTCCAAGTTGTCGTCCTTCATTACTCTGCGAATTCCCTCCAACCGGGCAAGGAGTTGTTTTTCCCTATAGAAGATATTACCAAAAACGTATTTATTCCATCACCTAAGGATATTAGAAAACATAGCTAAGGATTTACTAAACGTCACCTCTGTTGGTAACCAATGTTTCACTACCACTTCGTCAAAACCCACATTTGCCAGCTACGCATTTTGAAATCAAAACCTTGGAGCTCCTAATATCCTTGGTTGCGTGTGTGTTATTTGGATCAACATAGGTTGGTAATCTGACCCAAGAAAAGGTAAGTGATGAGTTACAGTATGGGGAAAGTCCGTTAGCCAAGACGACGAACCAAACACTCGATCCAAGCAAACTTAGGTCATTCCTCTCCCCCAAGTGAAGTTCGATCCCACAAAACCCAAATCATGAAGACTACACCCATACACCCATTCCTTAAACTGGTTATTAACTATCCTTGTTGTTGTAGTGTCCACTCCTTTTGTCCAAAGACTCTAGTTTAGCGTTAAAATCTTCGTCAACCAGCCAAGGTCTGTAGATAGAACGCCCTACCCAATTTAACACCAGCTAGAGTACTTTTTGGGCAGAAAATTATAGGCTAGCATAAATAGGAGTAAAATCAAACGAAGAGCTACCATACTTCACAGTGATATGAAGAAATTGCCTATAGGCTATAACCACTGAAATATCAAAGGCATTCGTCCATAACAGCCATATTTCTCCGGAAAAACCTTTGGCTTCGACTTTACCCGAGAAGTCAAAGCCTAATTTTTGAACTACTTCTTGTGCTCTAGCTCCACTAATTCGGGGTTCCAATAGAACCAAAGTGCCAGGCTTATAATTGCTAATATAATTGCGGAGGATAGTCTGGACGCTACTACCCCCTGCTCCTTGACAATTCCAAATTAAAATTGATATCAAGAACGAAAGGTAGGGTCGGGCATGCTTACCTCGACGGGTAAGTTTAAACTTCCCTCAGCTACTACCTACATTTCCCTACTCATAAAGTCCATCCCCTGCTCCACATCGAGGTCGGGTAACGATCCATCAACTTGCATGTCAGGAGGTTTAGTAGGAGGGAGCACTTCAACCTCCAACCGACCCCTATGGTCCACCCCTGGCTGGGCAACACCGTCCATCAGTTGGCGACGCTGTGCACCCGCTGGAACGGTGACCATAACTGCTTTATGATATTTCTATTTTAAAGTTTATTTTTTATTTATCTGTATGAATAATAATATAATTTTTTGTTCAAAAATGTCATATTAGATATATAACTTTGAAATATACTTTATATGCCGACAACGAATTCTTTATATTCAGTCATAGTATACTTGTTACTTATTTAAAATAAATAATGTTATTTTTGTATAGTTTATATGTACTAATTTATGGTAGGATATTCACATACTAATTTATAATATACACCAAATGGATGCATTACCAAAATGATTGAGTGATTAAATATGGACAATCTACTTTATTTTTCTTCCAAACTCTTCGGGTCTCCTCCCAGCTTTAACTTTCACTCTTGAGTAATGCTAAGATGGTCATGTTAATCATTATATTTTATTTTACATTTTACAGCAAACTTGTTTTTGGGTGAGATTTATTTATAGGAACAGATCCTTTGTTCCGATTACAGTATTTCATCCTTATTTTATTAAATCTCATAAACATATTTATGTGGGAGGATTTTATGTGTTCTTTACGGTGATAATTTTTAACTATGTTATATTAGTACGAAACTGAAACTGAAAACGTTGCTTTCAATTCACGCCCGTGAATGGAAACGGAAGAAACTAATAACAACTGATACTATTGATCATATGAAATTACTTTCCTGCCAAGCGCTGCTGGTGCATAATTAGGGAAACTTCGGTGAGCTGTGTCCGTTACAATTCAATCTTAATTGATAAGATAAGCCCAAAATCCAAATCCGACCCATTCTCCATAAATACAAAAATATCAACTTAACTTGTACTTCAGACAAATACAAAAAGAGAAAGAATGATGCAGGCGATCGAAGTTCTAACTCCAGCAGATTATGTGTAGTCTTAGGACTGCTGACTACAAACCATCCATTGCTTCGTAATCCTATTTGACAGCCTACACTCTGCTTATGTTCATCTTCCTTTGTTAACTTTTAGAACACTTTTCACACCTTAAATACTTCGGTGCAGGTTAACTTCTAATTTGGCAAGTGGTAGCCTATCTACATCAACTACCAACAGTCTTTTAAAGCCAAAAATATCAGGCATTTCATTTCGCTTGTTGTTTAACTCTCTGATTTTCCCTCAAGTTTTGGATATGAATGGGGCGTTGTTCACGTAAGCGTGTCAATGCCTCCAAAACTATCTCGACCATCCTTGAAACTTGCTGATGCACATGTCAAGCTAACGTTGCAATATAAATATTATGTTCGAAGTCTTATCCAATTAACACATTTTATGTTCTTTCTTTATTAAAATATTCTCTTTAATTAATAAATGAGTATTCAATATTCCTAAATTTGTTCAACTACAGACTTAATGAAGGTTTCAAATTATCCATGGGGAGCAGTCGGCAAGTGCAATTAGATAGGACTAATAACAAACATCGGGAGGTTGGTGTTATTAACTTGAAGTTACCAGTGGACAGTTTCTAGAAATCGATTGGCTTAATTACCTTCATCTAAATTGGCAAGTTTCTTTAAGAAAATAGCATAACAGGTTTTACCATTTCCAATTTGGTATGAGTTGCTTTCATCTTCAGGTACATTAAGAATCGGTGACTGACCCGACATGCACATGCACCACACTTTTTTGGAACTTTCATGCCCACTATTGTATTGGTATATAGTCCTGAAGGAACTTTTGCCTTTAAACGTTACTATATATTACCAGAATCCATATGCTCTTGACCCGTGACGATAAGTCAAGCCTACATCAAGTTTGGCCATCAAGCAAGCAGAAAACAGATACATTTAATTAGGGGCTTCAAAGACATAACCATTCAAGACACGTCTCATGGGTGCATGGGCACTAAAGGGGGAGTTGAAACGAACACGAAAAGACATCATAATCAATTAATTGTGATGATAGAAGCTATCATTTTAATCAAAATTCTTTTCAATTTGTATACTTTTTTCTCTAATCTTCTACTTACTAACTCCAATGACAGAAGTCCATAAGATAAGCATAATGTTTGTACAAATTTAAAAGACGAAATTTTGTAGAGATAAAAAAAAAAGAGCCAACTAATACTAAGAGCCTTGGAAGAACTGGACGAACTGTACTGAAAATAATCCCCAATTCAAGCTCATAAACTTCTCATTCTCCTAAAGAACTCCTTAATCAGTAGTAGAACCTAAAAAGCACATCATGATCTATCGGAGAACTTTATTTTAAATTACATTATCGGCAAGTCATTTTCATATGGTGTAATACAAAATCTCAACAATTGTAATGCATGTTAAAAAGATGATCAACTAACTAGCCATCTTTGTCTAACTTTTCCGAACTAGCTGAAACAAGACTGTGGAGTCGAAGAGGAAGCACTGAAGTACTGTTCCACAACTTGAGCAGATGGGGCAACAGCGACTAGAGCTGTGCCACTATCTGAAGAGGGAGCTGTGCAGCGAGGTGGTTAAATACTGGATCGGAGGGAGCACACCGGAAAGGGAGAGCACGCTGGATGAAGATAACCTAAGAGAAGCTATAATAACTACATCCTTTTATGTAACCCTAAACTCGGTCTTAATTTGATCGAGCTTCCAATTTTCTTTTTCAAACTCAACATATCGCCTATTTTAATCTGAAATGACATGAAAATTCGAATCTAAATCGAACCTCGGTCAAATAAAGTCCGAGTTTAGGCCAGAGTTGCTATCCATAAATATTTTAAACAGTTTAACTGTTATAGATATCATAGGAGTAAAATAATTTTAAAAATCCTGCTGACTCGTAAAACTATTAATTAAAACAATTTAAATAAAAGTAAATAATTTTTACATAACATCACATCATAAGTGATTTCATCAATTCTACAATTTTTTGAATTTTAAAATGTTCATAAAAATTTATTATTTTGCAAAAAGTTTAAAATCGGATATTTTGTTAAATTGCACAATTAGCTCAAATTGATATAACAATCTTTCGATTTTTATGAAAAATGACGCATAAGCAACTGGGGACTCATTTTGCCAATGATTAGCTTATGATGAATTATAATACCACTCAAAAGCCACCGACTTAATAAAATTTTTCATTTCTTCCAACCTGACTCTCATTTCACTTCTTCTCACATTTTTACATTTTTTGTTGACGCAGTTCCGCAAGTTCACGGGCATCAAGTAGTACAGTATAATATCGTCCCACAGAGAATAATTGTGTAAGTACTAGGCTTGGATCACTCAATTAATTGGACTAGCGATTTTGTATGTTTGGGGAAATTAAATTAAGAAAATTAACTAGCAAAAATAACAAAATCAA
>JAOSBK010000206.1:20201352-20212545 GCA_027568895.1 Erythroxylum shatona | reverse complement strand
TTCTTAACCAATTCTATATTTTATTATTATCAAAACACAAGTAGGATTTAATTTGTCAACCACCATTGGTCCAACAAGTAGGTCCTATTAGTTGCTTATGTGTCACTCCCGCGTGCCTAAAAATAACCATATAAGTCCGAGTTAACAATACAAATTAATAGAAATACTTGTTTAGGATTCTTTAAAAGACATAAAGATTTCTCACTGAATTCTTAAATAACAAGAAAATTTGGTAAATTAATGAAATTACATGAAATATTAATGTATTTTATCCTTTTATTTAATGGAAAATAATATTTTGTTTCAGTTTATCTTCATTTATTTGAGACATCATCTTTCCCTTTTGCTACATATATAGGAAATGAAAATTCTCATATGCGCCTATTGGATTGAAAACATTATTGTTTTGCACACTTTATAAAAACGTTTAGCTACCATTAATATTATTAAGAAGCTCTTTAAAATTAAAACTTAAGTATAGGAGAGATTTGATAGATCGATTTTAAATTTTAGAATAAAATAAAAATAATTAAACTATAAGTAGTCGGTGTACTTAATCCAAAATAAGCATATCCTCATCTAGTGAAAGCATAAAAATAGCGATTTTAGCTTGATGGGGTACAAAGCCAAGTTTAATAGTGATAATCTTGATATCATAAACTCTTATTTTAATCAAACTTTGTTTTTCTTAATCACGACAATTATTTAAAAGCATCAACTATACATACTTAAGTAGCATCATGCAAAAAGAAGATATATGCTAACTTTGCTTCGTTTTAAAGCATGTTTTTTGTTATTATGAGGAATCAATAAGCTGAAGAGAACAGAACACATGTCGTATAATTACGTGGATTAATAACATTAAGCACTTAAACGAATCATTAAGGTAGGAATGATTTTATAAGGGAAAAAAAAAAACAAAAGAGTATCATTAAGCACTGTCATGCTATTGAATTATCTCTTCCTACGTTGTTCTTAGTTCCAGTGATCGCAGGACAAAATTAAATTATCCGAAAAAAGGCTACAGTGATCCGTTGGTACGGCGGCATTTTATGAGGAATCAAGAACCAATACCCACATCATATTAACAAACCGACAGACATGCCCTTTTATGGAAGTACGTAACAACATATTACGCACTAGTCTGAACTTCTGTGGAGAGTTATGCAGATCTGTTTTAATTAAATCTTACTACAATTGTCTTAAGCATACAGAAAATGACTTTGAAATTTAATAGATCAGATTATAAATTGGTGAAGGTGAAGTTAATTAGAAACATGAATTCCTCTTAATTAAATTAACTTGGTGCTTACGAACGCCTAAACAGGCAACAGTATATCAACATCCAACCTACTTTTTAATTCATTATTCAAAACATCATTTGGCCACGTGGCCAATTTTCACGTGAAATGCAACACCAACACCCTTCTTCAAGATAAAGGAGACGTATAGACAAGAGCGATTAGGTTACCTTTTTCTCACCCGTACACCACCCCCTTCTTCCAACACAATGCCAAACAAAAACCCTGTAGACCCACCAACCCCTCATTGATTTCAAGTGAGAACAAATTTAGAGAGATTTTCGCCCTACTAATAATTCTTTATTAATATATAAAGAATTAAAATCACGAAAATAAAATAATCAATAAACATTGAACACCCTCGCCTCGCCTCTCATAACATTAAGTTGTCTTGTCCTCTGCCTCTCCCGAGTCTATAAATAGTCTTGTCCTGTATCCACTTGGTGCATGTTATCTTAAAACAACTTACTGAGAAGACAATGACTACAGTCCCAGATGACAACTCCTCGGTGAGTGGCGACACAACGCCATTCTACCGTCATTCTACCACATTTGAACTCACCAATCTCCCATCACCGCGCCTCATTTCCACCACTACCACGTCTCCGACCCTAGGCCATCTGTTGAAGCGCGTTGGCGAAGTTCGGAAGGAGGAAACCGGAGACGGAAGCGAGACGCCAGTGCACCAAGTGCTCGAGATCAATGGGGTGAATCTGGAAGGGCCACGAACCCTACCATTTATTCTTTCCTTCAACAATTTGACCTACGCCGTAAGAATCCGACGCAAAATGGGGCTTCCGGAGCTTTTGCCACGACGACGCCACCGCCTCGATGCCACTTCCGACAGCCTTTTCACGACGAAGAAGACGCTTCTCAATGACATCTCGGGAGAGGCGCGTGATGGAGAGATACTCGCTGTGCTTGGCGCGAGTGGATCGGGGAAATCAACTCTAGTCGACGCATTAGCGAATCGGATCGCTAAAGATAGTCTCAGCGGAACGATAACACTAAACGGCCAAGTACTGGAGTCTCGGATGCTAAAAGTGATATCAGCATACGTCATGCAAGATGATCTCTTGTTCCCGATGCTCACAGTGGAAGAAACTCTCATGTTCGCTGCGGAGTTTCGGTTGCCGAGAAGCTTGTCCAAGTCGAAGAAGAAAATGCGCGTGCAAGCACTCATTGACCAGTTAGGGCTTCGAATTGCAGCCAAAACTGTTATAGGAGACGAAGGCCACAGAGGAGTGTCGGGAGGAGAACGACGTCGCGTTTCTATTGGGATTGATATCATTCACGACCCGATTTTGTTGTTTCTCGATGAACCAACGTCGGGTTTGGACTCCACAAGTGCTTTTATGGTTGTGAAGGTCTTGCAGAGGATAGCTCAAAGCGGGAGCATCGTCATAATGACCGTACATCAACCTAGCTCTCGGATTCTTGGTTTGCTGGATAGGTTAATATTTCTGTCACGTGGACAAACTGTCTACAGTGGTTCTCCGATCAACTTACCATCGTTTTTTGCCGAGTTCGGACATCCGATACCGGAAAACGAGAACAGAACAGAATTTGCGTTGGATTTGATTAGACAGCTTGAAGGCTCCCCAGGAGGAACTAAAAGTTTGGTGGAGTTCAATAGGAAATGGCAGAACATGAAGCAGGCTCAGAAATTTGAACCAAACTGGCATGGATTGTCTCTAAAAGAAGCCATAAGTGCAAGTATCTCTAAGGGAAAACTAGTTTCGGGTGCTAGCAGCAATGGTGTTAGTTCTACTTCAATGGTGCCAACTTTCGCCAACCCATTTTGGAAAGAAATGGCGGTGTTGTCAAAAAGATCGGTAACCAACTCTCGACGAATGCCTGAATTGTTTGGTGTACGATTAGGTGCAGTTCTGCTGACGGGGTTCATCTTAGCTACGATGTTTTGGCAACTAGATAATTCACCTAAAGGGGTTCAGGAGCGACTAGGGTTTTTTGCGTTTGCCATGTCAACAACTTTCTACACCTGCGCTGATGCTCTTCCTGTGTTTCTCCAAGAAAGGTATATTTTCATGAGGGAAACTTCCTATAACGCATATAGGAGATCGTCTTACGTACTGTCTCATGCTCTGGTTTCAATTCCAACCCTGGTAGTCCTGTCGTCGGCGTTTGCTGCCACGACCTATTGGGCGGTGGGGCTGGACGGTGGCTTTGGAGGGTTCTTCTTTTACCTGATTATCATATTGGCATCGTTCTGGGCAGGGAATTCGTTTGTCACGTTCCTATCAGGAGTTGTGCCTCATGTTATGCTTGGATACACCATTGTGGTTGCTATATTAGCCTATTTCCTTCTATTCAGTGGGTTCTTTATCAATCGAGATCGGATACCAGCATATTGGATTTGGTTTCACTACATGTCTCTGGTAAAATACCCTTATGAAGCTGTTTTACAGAATGAATTCCAAAATCCAACGAGGTGTTTCGGAAGGGGCGTTCAAATATTCGACAACAGTCCACTTGGGGAGGTACCCACTTCAGTGAAATTGAGATTGTTGGATTCGATGAGCAACACCTTGGGGGTGAAGATTACGGGGTCTACTTGTTTAACTACAGGTTCAGATATATTGCAACAGCAGGGAATCACTGATCTGAACAAGTGGAATTGCTTGTGGGTCACTGTTGCATGGGGATTCTTCTTTAGATTTCTCTTTTACTTTTGTTTATTAATTGGGAGCAAGAACAAGAGAAGGTAATTAAGGTAATGGGTTTCGGGTAGAGTCAATTACTATGTGCAATTTAACGAAAATCAATTTCAACATATTATACAAACAGGTTTAGGGGAGTGGCATAAATATTCTTTGGTTTTAGTTTACATGATATAAAACAAGGACAACAAATTCAAAGTTGATGATCTAATTCATGGTCGCCCTCTCAAAATAATCACTCACAGCAGACATAGAGCCCCAGCCAATCTTGAAAGGAAGTACAATCCAAAGTTGAAACGGAATGTGGTATATAGAAGATGATATATAATTGCCAGATCCGCGATCTTAGATCTATTGTTTCACAGATTCAGCTGCATATATAGAAGAAGAAGGTCATAGTTAATTTTGTCAACGCGCCGATCGTGTTTTCCATCCATGTGACGTTATAAGATAGTTTGTGTTGTGGGACTCTAAAAATTCTAGAGAACTAGCTGGTATGTTTTATTTTAGCAATTAGGTAAACAGAAAGTCCGAGAGAGAACACTAAAACTCACACCTTTAAACACTGCACTGCATGCCCGAAATCATTAAAAGAAAACATTCTACTGCGTTGCCCTTTGTTGTTACTTATTATCAGTTACAACATACCTAATCTCTTCTGCATTTCCTCAAATAGAATATACACATATCCATATATAGACTAAGAAAACATGGAGAAAGATGGTCTAAGTCTTTCAAAGTGTAATTCTACCAACTAATTAGATCCTCAATAACCAAATAACATCCTACAACGTGTTTGGTTTAGAGTAATAGTATGTATTCTATTATCCATCTATTCTTATAATTATTAAGTATTATATTGTTTTGTTGGAAAAAAATAATAGAATAACTATTCCTAAGATTACTCATTCCTGAACATGAGAGAATAGGTAAAAACCACACACATCCATAATAGCTAAACACATCTCTCTCCCTTCCGGACAAGCTCATCCGTCTCCTTTCACTGTCTCCACTCTCTTGCTTTTCTCAATCACTATCCGTTCTTTGTTCTAGTCGTGATTCTCCAAGCAACTCACCGGTGAATTTCTAAGGTATGGTTCCTTCATTTTCATTCGATGAGGCATTTTTCCTTTTCTTCTCATCCGTTTAATGTACATGTGTTTGCGTTTATTTTACTCCCTCCTCACATTGAGTGTCTAATACTAGCGAGATTGAGAAATGTATGTTCTTTTGCAAACAATTAACTACGGGTTAGTGAGAGATAGAGAGAGGGGGTGGGTTTGGCAAGCAAAGCTGGAGATTGGGGTTTCAAAGCTTTCATGGCGGGTCTCGGAGTGGCCACCGTCTACCTCGCTACCACGTTCTTCGTCAACATCTACAAAGGTCTCACCTGGCACAACGCTCAATCGGTAAACCTAGCTCCCTATTATTCTCTTAACAATTTTGTTTCTAGTGTTAATGTGTTATATCTTTGTTTTCATTTTTAATTTCCCATCATTTGGATTGAAAGTACCAAGTAATGTTTGTCACAATTGTTGTTTCGACTTGGATTATCAATGGTTAATTTGTGGAATTCTTGGAAAGTTTTGAACTTGCTAACTAGTTCGTGGATAATGGTTTAAACTATGCCAAGACTAGCACTTCTTTGTTACTTTAGGGTGCTGAGTTGACATGAACTTGTATGTTTCATATTCAAAAATTTTGATGATTGCATTGATCATTAACTCCAATGAAATAACAAAAAGACATATTGAAAACCACATTCTTTTTCTATGGATGCATTTGAGTCTGGGTCTTAGGAGTATCTTTTTGATAGTTCCTCCATTACAATATAGAAATTAATGAGAAATGTCGTTTTTTTAATTTGAAACATGTAGGAGCATTTAAAAGCAGGAACTTGGGGTGGAAAATATTGGCTAGTTTTCCTGACCAAGTGAGAACATGTTATCTGTGTAGGATTAATTAAAGAAAAAACTACTAATGAATATTTCATTCATTAATTGATATTAATCTTTTGACAAATGCACTTGTTGTCCTTGTTTCCTCTGCACTGGTATCTCACATATTCTAGTGTTGAACTTCGTACTTGTTGTTAGATAGTGCAACACTTGCAACCTAGCTTGTGCAATATAGGACTCTTGTCCTGTTTGTTTTCTTTTCATGTTTCAATATTCTATAGAATTAATGTTTAATTATCCCCATAGTACAGTAGAGTCAAAGAAACAAGGTAAGAAAGTTAACATCTGAATTGATAAGAAGAAAATTGCTCTGTGGGAAAAAAACCTTTGGGTTTAGGACTTAGCTTTGTACTAGAAGATCTACTTTTGATCTCCATAGTTGATTGGGGAAAGCAACTTATTTTTCTGATTGAAGTTTTATTGATCTATGAGGCCACTACAGTTTCTCATGTATGGAAATGTGTTTGGCTTTCTCAACTCAAATTTTCAAAAAGTCATGTTCTTTAGTTAGATAAGTCCTTTTCTGTCAAGAGCAATACATTACTAGTGTCTTGACTTAGGTTAAATAGATTTTTATATTATTTGATATAATACCGCTTGGTAGAGGGCTATCTAACCAGAATTATACTTCTTTTTACAGAAAATTGAGAGGCAAACCACCAGAGAAGGGTCCCCTGATTTGTATTTTTGCTTCTGCAAGAATCTTATGTTGTGTGTACTCCAAAATAGCAAAGGTTCACAGCAAAATAAGGGGGAAACAGAGGATTATTTCATTCAAAAGTAAGGGATTCAACAGGGAAAATTCTGGAAAAATGTCTAAGAGTAGCGAGAGTGTGAGGTGAGAAAGAGAAAAAAGTTCAACTGTCATAACAATAAGCATAAAAAATGATTCTGCCGCCGTCCTTCTGTATATTCCTCGTTCCCTATCTTTCCGTGCAAAACGGTTACGCACAACTGGTACTAGCACCTGCTGATGTGGAATTCAATTCATAGTCTCCGAGCCCTCTAGAAGCATCCTTGGTCTTCCACTTCTTCGTGGACCTGCTGCAGCTGCTGTATCACCTGTTATGGGCTCTCGATTCACAACAATACCCAGCCCATCAGCTTTAACCTTGTCCGCAAGGTTGAAATCTGGAAATGTCCTCAGCAAATGATCCTTGTCCTCCCAAGTGGCGTCCTCCGGAAGCAACCCGTCCCACTGCACGAGCCACTACTCGACCAAAGAACTGGAACGCTGCACCAATCTAGTGTCCAGAATTGCTTGAGGTTGAAGAAGCAAAGTGGAGTTTGTGTCGACCAAGTGCAGGGGAGTAATTTGTTGAGCAGGATCGCCTAAACACTTTTTTAGCAAAGAGACATGAAACATCGGGTGGATTTGAGCCGATGGAGGTAACTCAAGTTTGTAAGCCACAGCACCAACCTTGCTTAGCACTTGATAAGGACCAAAGTACCGTCTCCCCAGCTTGTAATGGCGTTGCAGACGAACTGAAGATTGACAAAAAGGTTGGAGTTTAACATAGACCCAGTCCCCAACCTCGAATGACACTTCTCGTCGATGCCGATCAGCAACAAGTTTCATTTGAGCCTGTGCTTTTCAGAGGTTCTCTTTCAACAGCCGTAAAACCGTATCATGTTAATGCAATTGGCAATCCACAAGAGCATGCTGACTAGTATCTTTAACATAGCGTAAAATACGAGGAGGGGGTCGACCATAAAGTACCTCGAACGGAGTCATGCCAACAAAAGTTTGAAAGGAGGTGTTGTACCAGAATTCTGCCCAAGGGAGCATTCTCATCCAAGCACTAGGGTTATCGGCAATGTAACAACGTAAGTACATCTCGAGGCACTTGTTAAGTGCTTCAGTTTGTCCATCAGACTGGGGATGGTAAGCGGTGCTCATACACAGAGTTGTGCCCTGCAACTTATGTAGTTCCTTCCAAAACTCACTAAGAAAACGGGAATTCCTGTCAGAAACGATCTCAGAAGGGATGCCGTGAAGGCGGACAACCTCCTGAACAAAGGCAGCAGCTACTGAAATGCTGGAGAAATTGGGTGGTAACCTAATGAAGTGTCCATACTTCGAAAGCCTATCAACAACGACCAAAATCACCATTTTCCCATGAGAGCTCGATAAACCCGTGATAAAGTCCATAGAGATAGCTTCAAACACGGACTCGGGAAGTGCTAACGGTTGTAATAATCCCCCTGGGCTCAAGGAAGAGGATTTCATCTGCTGACATACTTGGCACTCGCTAACATACTTCTTAACATCACGACGCATCGTTGTCCAGAAAAATTGCGAGGACAAGCGATGAAAGGTTCTGGTGATACCAGAATGTCCACCTACAGGAGAGGTATGAAACTCATGTAAAAGCTGTGTACAAAACGGAGAATCAGACGGCAACACCAACCGATCCCGAAAGAAGAGCAAGCCATCCTTAAAACTGAAATTAGGCATCTCATTAGGGTTGTTCAGAAGACGCTGCTGCAACAATAAGTGCAGCACTAGACCGATTAGCCTCACGGATATCATTGACTATATCAAACTCAACCGTAGAGACGGAAAAGAACTGACTCGGTGGCACGTTTGAAAGCACATCCGCTG
Organism: Erythroxylum shatona; assembly: GCA_027568895.1. Taxonomy (NCBI): domain Eukaryota; kingdom Viridiplantae; phylum Streptophyta; class Magnoliopsida; order Malpighiales; family Erythroxylaceae; genus Erythroxylum; species Erythroxylum shatona. The sequence continues at coordinate 20,204,000 of JAOSBK010000206.1, read as the reverse complement.
CACTATTGGCCTTTCCCGGTTGCTACACAATTTCAAAATCATACCCAAGCAATTTACTCAGCCACCGTTGTTGATCAGGAGTCTGAATTAGCTGACCAGTCATGCTACGAAGGGGCTGTTGATCAGTAACGATAGTAAACTTCCTCCCTAAGAGGTACTGCCGCCATTTGGCAATGGATTGCATGATGGCGTACATCTCTCGCTGATAAGTCGAGGCTTGTCGCATCCGAGGGCATAAAATCTGACTATAGTATGCAATGGGATGGCCTCCTTGCGTCAATACTGCACCAACACCGGAACCCGATGCATCCGTCTCAATAGTAAATGGCTTCTCAAAATTAGGTAATCCCAGAACAGGGGCTTCACTCAATCGTAGCTTCAACTGAGTAAAAGCCTAAGCTGATTGATCGAACCAAAGGAACCCATCCTTCCGTAATAAGTTAGTCAAGGGATCGGCGATGGAGGCGAAGTGTTTGATGAACCGTCGGTAATAGCCCGCGAGCCCCAAGAAACCCCTGACTTCTTTCACCGAGGCTGGAACATGCCAATTTTGGATTGCTACGATTTTTTCCAGATCAACTGCAACTCTTTGGCCTGAAATTACATGACCGAGGTACTCCACTGCAATTAAAGCCGAAATGACATTTTGATTTCTTGGCCACCAATTGGTGATCCCGTAATAACTGAAGAACCACACTCAAATGCTCAATGTGAGAAACCCAAGTAGAACTATAGATCAAAATATCATCAAAAAACACAAGGACAAACTTACGCAATACCGGCTGAAACACGTCGGTCATCAAACTTTGAAAAGTCGAGGGAGAGTTTGTAAGTCCAAACGGCATCACAAGGAATTCGTAATGACCGTTATGTGTACGAAAGGCTGTTTTAGCTTCATCACCGCACTTAATTTTGACTTGATGGAACCCGGCAAGTAAATCAAGTTTTGAGAAGTAACAAGCCCCATGTAACTCGTCGAAAAGCTCATCAATGGTCGGAATCGGGAATCGGTCTTTCACGGTGATTGCGATCAATGCCCGATAATCGACGCACAAGCGCCATGAACCATCCTTCTTACGAACTAACAAGACCGAGGAGGAGAAGGGACTCGTGCTTGGTCGAATTAACCCCTCCTATAACATTTCAGCGACCAGTTTTTCCATTTCATGCTTCTGGAAATGAGGGTACCTATACGGCTTTACATTGACCGGTTTACTGTCGGGCAAAAGATGAATCGAATGGTCGCAATGCCGTGACGGAGGCAGCCCACGAGGGCGTGTAAATACATCCTCAAACTGACGCAACAAATGGTTAATTTCCTCACTGATAGGTGCCTGCTCCCGAGTAGGCTCTGCAATAAACTCCAACCGAAATAACTCAGCAATTGCATGTGTGCGTGCAAGCCTTTTCAACCCATTAAACTGGACTTAGCGTGCAAGGGGTGCACATTCACCGACCCACTGCACATGCTGTCCTTTGTAATCAAATTCAAACACTGATGAGGAATAATCGGTAACCACAGGGCCGAGAGTTGCTAGCCAAGCAACACCCAAGACAAGGTCCCAGCCTTGGATAGGCAACACAAACAAATCCACAGTAATTTTTTGACCTTGTATCACTAACGGCACTTCTCTCACAACCCCCGTGCAAGTGAGTTTCTCACCACTACCAACCATTACAGAAAATGTTGAAGTAGTCATAATCGGAAGACCCAAGAATTTAGCAGGTGCTACCCCCATCCAAGAGGATTTGAACATCGTTGCCATTAATAGACCCCTGAAACCTGAGAGTTGATGAGGAACATCCTCCTGCCAAAGCATTATACGATATGGTCGACGGAGGTTGTGGTGGCTGGTCGGCATCATCGTCGGTGGGTTGCTGGAAAACAGCAGGAGGCTTATTCGGGTCAGGCGGGTCAGATTCCTCTTCAAGAAGCAACAAATGGGGTTTGGCTTTACACTTATGATCCCAAGTGTATTTTTCATCACAATGGTAACAGAGACCCTTCGATCGGCATTGTGCGGCCTCGACCGGAGAGAGGCGGCGGAACGGGAGCTACTGGCCACTAGGTAAGGTTGCCGTTGGAGTGGGGTTAGGGAGTGGCGAAGTGAATGTGGTGGAGGGAATGTGGGGAGACTTGGGTGTGGGCAAAAGGGGTTTGGAGTTACCCAAGGATGGTCGACCCAGGCCCTTTTCCAAAAGTATTAGTTGTTCATGTAGTTGGTCCAGTGACATGGCTTCAGCTAGACTATTGGGCTTGTATATAAGGACAGAGTGTTTAATATCGGACCTAAGGCCCGACATAAAGCAGTGCACCAGAAAATGATTGGGCAGGTGAACGGTGCGGTTCGTAATGGACTCAAACGAGGCCCGATAAGAACTAACTGATGTGTGCTGTTGGAGCTTGGCCAGCAGACCTTCGAGCTCTTCGAAATCAGTGGTCTTAAAATGCTGAACCAACGCCACCGTGAAAACTTCCCAACCGGAAAGTTGCCGATTTCGGTACATTCAATCGTACCAGTCGGCGTGTAGCGCCCCCTTACCGTAAGGTACGCACCGGGACGTCCGTGAATCGTTCCGACGCATATCCCACGGCAAGGAAGTGCTACGATTGAAACAATCACTAAATACTCGCATGGCATCAAAAC
>JAOSBK010000206.1:20188036-20201252 GCA_027568895.1 Erythroxylum shatona | reverse complement strand
CACTATGCATATGCATGTGCAAAATGATCTATCTCTCTATAATCAGAGGCCACAAAGCACTCGATCACAAATTATGCCCTAACAGCTCTACCCGTACCAATAAGCCCATCGCATCGGTAACGGGATGCTACACGGCGGCCGCCTCGTCAAAGTAGAACGACGATATTGTGAGGCGGTCATCGGCCTGAATCTAATAAAAGTCAAAGTAACGGGCTGCTTGAAGGACCCAACGTTCCGGATTGGAACCATTAAAACGCGAGAGGTGCATCGGTGCTGGCTTGTGGTGGCCAAGAGGATTAGCGCCAGAAGTGGAACCATGAAACGGAGTCTCCGTCGAACGCTGGTGTGGTGGCGACGCCAGATGTTCCATGACTTCACGCAAAAGCTGCTTTTGTTCAGCCATAGAAGAAGCAATGGAATCGATGTCCCGTCGGAGAAGAGAATGAGATGCATCGAGTTCGCGGCAGAGAAGAGACTGTGAGTTAGAAACAGCCTTAACAGAGTCATCCAAAACTTTGAATCGAGTTTGATACTGATGCTCCGTCATCTGTACAGAGCAAGAATGAAAGCACCAATGTTGTGTGTACTCCGAAATAGCAAAGGTTCACAGCAAAATAAGGGGGAAATAGAGGATTATTTCATTCAAAAGTAAGGGATTCAACAGGGAAAATTCTGGAAAAATGTCTAAAAGTAGCGAGAGTGTGAGGTGAGAAAGAGAAAAAGTTCAACTGTCATAACAATAAACATAAAAAAATGATTCTGTCGCCGTCCTTCTGTATATTCCTCGTTCCCTATCCTTCCATGCAAAACGGTTACGCACAGCTGGTACTAGCACCTGCTGATGTGGCATTCAATTCATAGTCTCCGAGCCTTCTAGAAAGCATCCTTGGTCTTCCACTTCTTCGTGGACCTGCTACAGCTGCTGTATCACCTGTTATGGGCTCTCGATTCACAACATCTTAATTTGCTCAATTTTGTCCCCAGGATTGTGAATTTTATCTATAGCTTTGATGTTTCCTAATAAAGCATATAATCAAATTCTAAGCTGCTAAAGTTCCCAATACATCACAGATGATCTATAGCATTTTGTATTAGATTTTGTGTTTCATTCTGCCATTAACTCATCACAACAATGTTTAGGAAAGAAAGTAAAGCTATCCTGGTTATCTGAATTGATGGTTATCTCTCTTCAAAATGTATTCCATATACCAGTGGCTAACTATGTTATGCTTATCTTGATGAACTCAACAACAACAACACCTAACATAGTATAAATTTCCTTGGGACTCGACGTCTGGGAAAATCTTGTACTGTTCAGCTTAATAAAGGAATTTGTTTCCAAACTTATCTTGATGAGCTCGATGTTGGAAATTCCATGTCATGTCTAGTCTGTTGCTACATATTCTTAAAAATAATAATAAATAGAAATTTAATAATAATAATAATAAGAATAAGAATAAGAATAATAAGAATAAGAAAATTAATAATAAAAAAGTAATAAGAAGAAGAAAAAGAAGAAAATTAATAACAATAAGAATAATAATAATAATAATAACAATAATAATAATATATTTTGATCTTTTTATTAGTTATTCCTTTATCATTCCAAGTTTATATTTTCAAACTAAACATTGATGTTAAAATTTTTTAATAATAAACTAAACAAAATAATACTCATTTCATTTTATTCTTCATCTTTTCTATTTTTAAAAATAATTATTCTATTTCTTATTTATTCCAGTCGTTAAATTAAATAGACTGCTAGTTTTTATCCTGTAATAGAGGATCTCTTCAGCCTATTATTAGCACATGGTAGGGACTAAGTCTCTAGCAAAGAGGAGCTCATCCCCTCGATAAGACCTAGGAATGGCCAAATTCATTCGATGCTGATAACCATTACTTACATACACATCTAATTTGATTTAATTTGTTCCATCTTTTCTACATGAACTTTTGATTAATAGTGTCCCAAATAATTTAAATTAATCAAATATATAATTTATTGTGTCAAAATTTCAGAATTTTTTTACATTATGGTTTTTTAGTTAAAAATTTATTAATATAAAAAAAGTTCAATATATCTATCTTACAAAATATATTGTGAATTTTGAAAGCTAGATTGAAAGTGGAGAGATTTTAAAATGCTCCTAAATTATAAAAATTATAGGAGATCCAAATAAATTGTATGTATTTTTATTTCTTTTTTTTTTGCAAAGTGGAGCTCACTAGTAAGTTCAAGATCTGCCCCTCAGTATTAATGCATTTTTACAGAGCCTTTTTAGGGAGAATCTACAACCATACTGTGTAGTTCAAAAAATTTTGTTAGAGAGAGAACCATAATATACAGTAACCCTTACTTTCTAGCACTTGAAGTTTGTGGAGTGACTTGAGGAGTCTAGATCCTCTGCCCAATTTTATGGTGCTTTATTTTGTCCCATGAATCTCAATCATTCATTTATGTAGGCTCCGCATGAGTTTCGCATAAATAAATGACTGAGATTCATAAGCCAGAATAAGACACTATAAAATTGAACTGAAAATTCAATCCCTGACTCAGAAGACCTCCCTCGTACTAGAGAACTTTGAGGAAACCGACGAACAAGTTGGATCAGGCTCTAAACAATTATTTGAGACAAGCAGAACCAGTTGGATCGGGCTTTAATTAATTCTGTTGAGACAAGCACCAAGACATCATATAAGAGTGTAACGATATTCGGGTTCAGATCTTCAATTTTTATTAGTTTGTTCTAATCATATTTTTGCTCCAATATAATATTATTTTATGTTAAAAATAAGATTGAAACAGGTTAATGGAAACACAAAATTTCATGCCCAATCTTCCTATCAGTATAATGATTCCCCAGGACCTCTAGCTCTGAAAGCAAAGCATGTATTTTTAGCCGTGAAGAGCTAGGAAATAAAGTGCTTACGCAAGGCCTATCATCCCATTGTTTTCAAATAGCCCAACACAGACTGGTTACTACAACCCCTAAGCCTTTCTTGAAAATTCTTGAATTACTGTTTTATTGCCAAAGTAATTAGCAGTTTTGTTAGTTTTGAAAGAATAATTAGTTTCCTTTTGCATTTTGATTCTGCTTCATTAACAATCTTTCAAATTCTCACATATCAACAGTTGAAAAGAAAGAACTTCGATTAATACAATACAACATTTTAATTCCACTATTTCTTTTCATTTGTCGGTAGTACACCCACTACAATCTGTAAATATTGCCAAGAAAGAATGAGCTAACCCTAAATCACATAATATCACCCTCCCCCATGATGTTATGCAAAGCGGTTCCGAGGGTTACTCTACTGGGCATTTGGCGTCAGAATTTGGCTTATAATCTATGATCTACAGTCTCCAAGTTACAATCAAAGGGCTGCTACGTTTTTGGGTGCCTGGAATCCTGGAGCACTTGCCCTATCTTTCTCCTCGAGGGCAAGATTTTGTCATATCCTACTAAATGTTTACCAAGCTAAGATCATATCTGCTATGATGCTGCTCGTGTAAAAAAGTCATTAACAGCTAGATTGGCATCTCCATGGGCAACGGCATCTTCAGGTTCTGGAACGTAGAGACTAGAAGATGATGCCTGCACATTAAACCATTCCATTCCTTGTCATAAGTGGGGCACTTGCCATGTGAAGCACGTAAGTTCTTATAAGCAATTAACTTAAAAATCAGAAAGCACATGAACTAATTTTTCAAAAAGCTTCTACTATATTTGTTCAATCTAGTATCACAGGCATTTCATAGAAAACGGGTCAAAAAGTCAAATATTTCAGGTGTATTAGTTGAACATCAAGTCAATATTTCAGGGGCATTACTTGAACATCAAAGGACTTACTTTTGCGTCAAGCTGCATATCTCCATTATCCGGAGTAAGGCATGCACCATGCGCCTTCAACCATTCCACACACTCAGCTAACCCATCTGATTCTTTCTCATCCTTTCCTTCACTTAAAGCACAGAAACCCAAAACCTGTGCAATGTATGAAACAGGTAATGTTGGTCGATATGATCGGGACATGCAGCTAACAGCTTTGTACCGTATCTTTTCCACACAAAGATCTACAAGAAAAGGCAAAAATCGTCACTTCTTACCTGACCTTTTGAAACAATTTCAAGCTAAAAGGCTTCAAAGTAATTACATACCCATAAGACAAGTGTTCAAGTTAGGCGCTGTCTTGTATAGTCTAAAGAACTTAATATAATTTCCTGATGTAACAGCTGCACGAACTGCAAGGGCATGTTTAACAGCTTGATCCTTCTTTGCTTCCTCTGTCAATCTATCAACACATCACATTCATGTAAGAACTCAAAATCCTTGTAAATGTAATAAATGGCAGGAAATAGACACACCATGGGTTAGCCAAGACTGGGCACATGAGGGTTTTATTTTAATTTCATCTTATGCAGAATGAATAGAGCTCACTCCCATAAAGAACTCAGTTTCCTGATTTATGCCATTCAGCATCAATTTCCATGTTAATATACTACAGAAAAGTTCTCATAATTCTAAGTGTTAAGTTTTTATGATTTGCCCAATGTAGGATTGATAAACCATATCCAATCGCAACGTAGGCCATATGGCACGGGTGCATGAGTGTGAATTCACCACTTCAGAATGAATGTCTAGCCCAAAATCTCTCTTACAAGTGCACAAGAGTGACTGTGTGAGTGTGAGTTAATCACTTCAGAATGAATGCTTGATTTATTAACAAGGAGAATGAATTTAGGACCCAGAAGCTAAAAAAATCAAAAAGGACATTTTCAAAGCATGTCATGAAGAAAAAATATGAGAATCTTTAGTAACTAATTGCTCAAACAAACATAAATCATCCAACTAATAAAGCATACTGAATCATCAAATTATAAAATTTTATAAGTATTTGAAATAAGAAAAACTACATGAAGCATCATTTAGTTAGAAATGTTTATCAATACATATTACTAACCTTGACATTGATGACACTAGATCTCTGTTATTGCTAGAGTGCAAGATAACACAAAGCAAGTTATAAGCTGTGAACTCCATATGGCATCCATCAATTCCTTCAGCATAGAGGGTTTTCAACTGCGATTGACACTGAAATCAGAACAAAAATAAAGTCAGTAACGAGTTAACATGCATTTCTGATATACAAGAATTGTTTAGCATAAAAAAGAACAACATTATTAATGAAGGCTCCTGTTTAGCTACAACTATGAGAAATACCATGTATATGCTTTGGGCATCAATTTGCTATAAAATTTCAGGTCACTTTGAAACTACCTAGTATGATCTTCCTGAGACAGAATGTCCTTAAAAAGGAAAAATTCCTAAACGGATATTACTGTAGCTAAGAACAGGACACAATCATAAACACTCCAGTTATAGTTGTGGGACCAACCTGATTATACTCGGGCAAATCTCCTACTTCCAATGCTAATCTAGCATGAGTTTCATACACCTGAAGACAAGTTAAACATCATCGCAAAGCACTTCAAAATGCATGTTCATAAACATCAAATGTACACTAAAGAACTTTGAGGTCACAAAGCAATACATAGTACATGCCTTAACCGTTAGTTGATTTCGTATCCGTTGTACAGTTAAGTCTTGGCGAATAGACTTCAGTTGATCACATTTATATAGATAATTCTTTTGAGAATTTTGAACCATTGATAGAGCTTTCTCCAGCACTTCTTCTGGTCTCACCTGCAAAGTATTATGAATGGCAACCAAATAATTAGTGCCTAACATGTATAAAGTACCATACTGTCTATCACCAAATTTTTTGTCACCCAAGGAAGCGAAAAAGAAGGAAATAGCAAACATAACGTTGGACAATTACAGTTGAAGGTTCAGGAGCAGAAGTCAGTCGCAAATAACGCTTCTCAATTTCCTGGCAGGTTCCCTTCAAAATAAGTGCGTCCCAATCTATGTCTTCAACAGCTCTACTTCCACCATCATCAAAATTTTTACTAAGCATCATGGCACTGGCCCGTCTACTGTATAAATTTCCAGCTCCAGCATTTTTCTGTTTGACTTCACTGACAGTAGCTCGATGTCCTTGCCCTTTTTCAAAACGTTTGGAACGGTATTCACGTCTCTTTTTTTCTTCTGGTGCAATAGCAGTTGCTATTGCACCAGAATAATAAGCTGTCAATCCTTGTTCCTTGTCACTATCACTAGATGCATCGCCGTCATCTGTAGCAGTCAGAACATCAGCAAGACGCTGCCTTTTAAACGGCTTCTGGCCACTCTTACTTGAAGTTCTCTGATCTGGAATAGAAAATTCAGTTTTATTTAAAGCATCTTCCTTGATCCCAGAATACCCACCCAAAGGCTGCACAATAGAATAAAACATTCATAAGTAGTTTGAAGTAAAGTCAGCAACAATCACCAGTCACTATAAGATAGCATGTACTAGAAGGAAACAAGAAAAAGAAAATAAACACTTATACCTTCTTGTCCCATCCATATTTTACAGTATTACTTCCAACAGAAATAGACTTATCAACCAACTTATCCTCTGGTAATGGCTCCCACCTACTCTTGGAGCGTCTACTTGGGCTCTTATCATACTTTGGCAAAGAAAACACTGGAGTTGAAGATTGAGAATTCCTATTATAAATGTTCAACCAAGAACTATAAATCAGCTACTGCAGAATACAGGTGAAGAATTCAACAAAGAACAAGAGGGAGAAAGAGACCCCTTATTGTCGGTATTAGGGGTTGGTAAAGTAAAAAGAGGTTCAATATCCCAATCACGAGTATATAAAGTACCATCAGCTTTTGCCTTCGTAATTATCTGCACAATAGAGAAGATAAAGTTCAATAACATCAGAAAAAGGTGTTACAACATTAGAGAATAAATAACAAATGGCAAGAACATAAAAATCAATTAGTGAAAGTCAGTAAAAGGACAGTTGCAAAGGCAAATAGAAAACTGCGGTCAACATCCTATAATCCTTCAACAATTACTCCACTCCAAGTTACCATCAATTCTATAGCTTACACCAAAAGAAGTTGATAAACAGGAGGACAGAAAAACAGAAGAAGAGCTCTTGTATCATCAACTCACTTCTTTCATGACAGCCTGACTAGCTGCCAACATATTTGTATCACTTTTACATCGAGCAAACGCCCTTTCACAATAACCTTGTAGCGACTTCGGAAACATTCCAGGCTGCAGCCAACAATAAAATCAGCAACAATAGAAGAACTGATAATTAGTTATTGACTCAATAGAAGTATAATATGCAAATGACCATAATCAAAATAGTTAACAATTTCATAGGTACTCTTAGAACAGGTAATCTTAAAGCAGCATCTCATAAGGACTACATAAACAACCACACAAACACTGCAGCAAGAAAATAAACAACCATAAGTTTTGGCACATATATTTGTTGATCGACTAAATTGAAAATCCATACGTGGTTAAAGATTGATAATCTTTTCTATATTCTTGGTTTAGCAGTCCAACTAAATTTATTTGGACATGCATAAAATGTAAAAGAAGCAATCTCACCTTAAGTATGGAATCAGCAGAATCATTTGACAGTACTTTGTCATTTGGATTAGGCACTGCAACACTAATGTAGGCAGGTTTTGCTACCACACCAGCTGTAGAGCCATCTTTGTCAGCCTTTGGTATCCCCAACGCCAGATTTGAAGCAATTCTTGGATTTGTTGGAATCTGCAGCTTACTTGCTCTTCGAGAATCTAATGGCGGAATATTTTGCAAAGGTGATTGATAAGTTGGGGGAACCTGATGAGCAACAGGATATTGTGAATTAAGACCTTGGGAAGCATTCTTCTGTTGTTCCTGAAAATTATCATAAGAATTTTTTAAATCAAAACTTTTTTGAAAGTGTGATTGCATAGGACTAGCATGATAATTTTGACAACTTGGAGCCCCTTGTTTCCAATAACCATCATTTGCACCACTAATTGTTACGCCAGGCTGAAATGAATACCAGGAAAAAGAATATTAGACCAACCAAATTAAAGTAGCCAATTGAGTAGGCTTATGCAACACCAAACCTGCAAAGAAGGATATTCAGATGAAGGGGGTTCTGGCTTCCACGATGTTGCGAGACACGAGGATGGCTGGCCACTTGAAGTTGAGTGTGCACCAGGAACACTTGGAACTGCACTTCCCTGATTAGATGTACTAGTTACAGACAAGTGTTCTGTCCCAGGAGCACAACTAACTTCTGTTTGACGGTAGTAATCTGCCCATTGCTTGTAATGCTCTTGATAATTTATTGGCGCTGTGGCTGCAGTACCTGAGTTGTAACTACTTGTTGGGCCGGACGAGTAGTTTGGATATTGATGAGACGCATAATTTGCATAATTGCCATCATTCCACACGGTACTCTGATTACTGTATCCACTGCTTGGATAACCTCCAGCTGTCTGATAATCACCAGGATTGTAGTAAGTGGTTGAATAACTTGCAGTCCCAGCATAAGATCCTGTATTCTGAAATGAGGAAAGAGGCTGATAAGGAGCACCTGTGTTTTGATATGCTCCTACAGGTTGAGAGTATGAATGGTTAGATTGCTGTTGACTGTATGAATAGTTAGGCTGCTGCTGGTAACCACCATAGTAGCCTGGATATCCTGTATTTGCATAACCATATGGATCTGTGGCGCTCGCATATGATGTATAGTTATTATAATCCTGTGGAGCAGTTGTTGCTCCAAAAGTTGATGAACCAACAAGGTTTGTAGCATTCAAGCCATCCTGATCATTTCTTGTGGGTGGCTCTATTTGTTGACTATGAACATAAGTGGAGTTTGAAAGGCTCCCATTCTCAATAGTGTGATTATCCACCCTATGCGTATTCCAGGTTGTAGCTTCTGATACAGTTGTTGAAGGAAGATATGAACTTGTCTGCCCTTGGTTTACACCAACAATGTAGTGAATCTAGAAAAAGGACAACATAATTATATCTTCGACAGGGATATGACAGCACAAAAAGAGTAGCACTTCAAAAGTAGATTCATGCATCACAGACCAAACTTCTAAACCATAAATCCAGCAAGGGAAACCGTAAAAAGCAGAAAGGTATTCATGCAACGTGTTTGAACAGGTGCACGTATTCTAAGCACACCATTTAAACTGCTCTCAACAGTTACCAGTTCAGGCGACTGCTCTAATACCTGACCGCATATAGGCTATAGCCAACGAACTTTTAACAAGTTGCCATTTCCTAAAACATATGTTTTCAAGACCTTTTTTAATTCGGGTGAAGACATGAAGTCAAGAGATCAAAAGAAATCCCCAAAATGTGCAACACAGTCGAATGCATCAGACCAAATTCAACGAGACAGCGTTCTTTCAGTTTAAGTCAACACCGTTAGACAGAATAACGAAAACCATCCTATCTAATCAAAAGGTGTCAAAAACCAAATACTTTGTCACTAATATTTGTGACGGCAACAAAATACTAAATACCTATTATGCACAGAACATACTAACCGCATTAACAAATTCATTTACTATAAAATCATTAGTAATGAAAATACCACTTCCTAGTGAATCAACCTATCTTGTACTATTTAGGCAAACAAGAAAGTAACAGAACAGACACAAATAGTGCAACTATACCTCGAGCGGATTAGGGTCTATTGGTTGGGTATTGACTCCTTGATTCATCATCATCTCATCAGCGTCCTAAAATTCATCCAAAAATCAAAATTAGCATCGCCCACAGGTATTAACCAAAAAAAAAAACCCTAACTGGGTCAACAAGTAACCCCAACAAATTCCAACCTTCTAGGTAAAACACGAAGCCTTCGAGGACCACAGGGGTGGCACTCGGAATTGAAAGATCGGAAAGGTAGTGGGTTGCAAAAATAAAAAATTGAGAAACAACAGAAAAAAATCAAAGCAATGAAATCGCGTGCTCTGTAGGAACTAATACAAGAAATTATTATCCAAATAAAAGAAAAAAAAAAGGAGAGAATAAGTGAGATCGCGAAACAAACGAAAGAAAGAAAGAAACCTAAACCAGAGACACAGAGAAGTACAGAGATTTCAAGTTATAGGGTCCAAATTAAGGTCGATTTTGGGTGGCGGAAGATATAAATTTATTATTCCTGGGAAAGAAAAGATTGTTACTATCGGAAATAGCCAATGGCTTTCGGTTTCATTATTCCAAGTTTGTTACCCTTTCGGAATTTGGCTGTGGAAATACGACGTATTGTATTATAAGCGTGCTATAAGTTTACATTACTTTGTCCAAAAGGTGGAATCAGCAACTCCAGCTACCCCATACTCAGGTCCGACCAGATTATGAAAGGTTAAATCACGGTTTGATCTCAGTCAATCACCTAGCAGAGCAGCCCATGCACTCTTGTTATCGGAAATCGAACATTAGTTCTTGTCCCAATTTACCCTGCTAGATTGCCAACCAAGCTACCCGTGCGGGCTATAAATTTACATTACTGTTTTAGGGAAGAGGAGATCAAGGTGAAATTATTAAATGAAAAATAATATTTCAAATGTTTAAAATATAGTCTTTAATATTTGTATCAAAAAAATTTAATGTGTTTAAAAAAAGTCCTCGACATTTCACAAAAAAATTTAAATAAATCCTAACTATCATTTCTATTATCACTTTGCACCCTAATTTTATTAAAATAATACTTATTGTACTCTGAACAAGGATAAAAGTAATACCAAAAATAACATTAAGGACTTGTTTAGAGTTTTTTTTTATAGAAATCAAACATTTAACCAATATTTAAAGAACTTATTTTTAAGATTACATAATCTAAGGGAGCGTTTGGTTTGAGGGTTTGAGAATGAAGGAATTGAATAGTTGTAAAAAATAGTGTTTGTTTTAGGGTTTTCATTTCCAAGTGAATGAATTTATCCCATTAAATTTGGGAATCTACTAAACCTACCAAAAGGGGTGGATATCAAGTTTTCATTCCAATCTAGTGGTTATTATTTATCGCCTTAATACTCTCCTTACCATCATCGAACTGTCGTCTTCATATTCTTCTCATTTTTTACAAACATATTAAGATAGCCCCAATAAACATATGAATAGTAAATTATTTTCATTTTTATTGAGGGTAAAAATAGTATTATATTGTCTTTCATTCCTATTAATGCAACAAACCAAACAACATTATTGGTATTAATACAGAAACCCAAGTTACAAACCAAACATCATTTTTTTTTATTTTTCATACCCATCCCCATCCCCTTCTACTATTATACTCATATCCATACCCAACCTCATGCTTAAACCAAACGCCTCCTAAGTAGTCCATAGTGCCTAGTTGTGATATCATATAGGCTAAATTGATAACTCATATGCTAGAAACTGTAGGAAAACTTTGATCATGTGTGACAATCAGTTGATTATATTAGCTGATAGCTGATTCTATCAGCTGATTTGACCAGCGGATTATATTAGATGTTTGTTAGAGATGTTTAGTAAAATTAGCTGTTTAGTATTAGTCGTTTATGTGAAAAATGACTTATGAGAACATGACTTTAAAACATTATAAAGAAAACCAAAATTGATTTTTAACCCTTTCCATTAGTCCAAGTATGTTCAATCATGTCCAAGAGGTCGTATATTGCGGCTAAATGCATCAAAATAAAAGTTATTAATTGATGTATTAATTTACATATAATTATTTTTAATAGAAGTATAATAATTTTAAATATGCAAAAGTAATGAATTTTTATTAATTAATAAATATATGTTTTTTTATTTTATTAATAATTAATATGATAATAAAATAAAATATGTTAAAATTTTATTAATAATTAATAATCAATATGATATAAAATTTTATTCAGTTTTTATTTATTACATAATGATACTAATATATAAGATGATCAATTACTCATATTTTATTTATAATACATATTTTATAACTAATTGTTAATTAATTTTTATTAATAAATAAAATTTATATTTTTACAATTTATCATACTTAGATGTAAATTTATTTTTAAGTATATTAATTTACATATAACATCACCAGACAAAGTTGTAACAAAATCTTTTTTTCTTTACCGCGTAACTTTCTCTCTCTTTTATTACATAAGAAAGGGTATAATTAGCTTTTGATGGTTAAATATTTAATTGTTTGGTAAAAATGCTCTGTTTTCATTTTTGGCTGTTTGAAAACAAACAGCTATTGTCTGAACAACTTTTGTAGCTATTTGAAGAGTCAAAAAGTTGAAGTATATCAATCAGCTAAAAAATAGCTCATTGGAAGGTAACCAGACGAGACCTTTAAGGTCTCCTTTTTAGAATTTAGGGTATTATTAGTATCATTAATACCACATTGGCACACTTAGACAACCTGGTCTACTTTCTCCATAGGGTTAGATATATCTAACAGAATATGCACAAAAACTTTTGCTTTTTTAATAAGATAATGGTTAATACTTGCTATGGCGTGATAGAGTTAGATTTCCATATTGAGAAGTGGGTAAAGTATAGGACAAAAGAGAGAGGGAGATTTGTGATCATGAGATCCTTTTTTTTTTATAACTGCTCAAATATATTAAGATAAAGTTGCATCACACATTAAAGTGTCAATTAAAAATTCAGACGGCATGTCCCAACTAAACCTTTTGGGAAAACTAGTAGCTGATTTAGATAACAAATGGGCTACTATATTTACATGCCTTAGAATCCAGTTAAAAGTAAAGGATTGAAAGTCACTAGCTGTTAATTTGCACTCGTCCAGTATTGCTCCGAGCTCATTGATACCGTTTCGTGATCCGTAGAATCGCTACATTAATTAAAGACAATCGGTTTCCACCTCCACAGAAGTAAAGCCAGAATGTATCAACTAAGATAAAGCTTCTTTGAAAGCAATAGGTTCAACAATAAGAGGAGGATAATTGGAAGGAGTGTTGGACCCTGAACTTTTTTTGAAATTTTGAAGTATAAATTGTCATAAAATGAGGAAATTAGGGTAAATTATTCATGTGCAAAGAAAAAAAAGAAAATTTAAGAATGTAAAGTGTTATATGAGTTTAAGATAGGTGAAATATGCTTTTGTTATTAATGTTTATGATTAATTATGGCCTAAAATGGTGTTTTGAGTTTAAATGGGAATTGATAGTGAATAAATTGCTTTAAATGGAGTTGAAAGACAAGAAATGAATAATGAAAGTGTTAGATTTTGGAGAATTGAAAATCTGAAATTTTGAAGATGAATAGTAGCAGAAAG
>JAOSBK010000206.1:20143038-20153611 GCA_027568895.1 Erythroxylum shatona | reverse complement strand
TCTCTTATTTTTCACACTTTTCAAAATATTGCCAAAACAATTGCAATCACTCTTCAGTTGAAAAACCACCATAATTTTTTTCTCAAAATTTTCACATTTTGTTTTTTAAAAGATGCAATGCAACACACTTATAAACAGAACAAAACACACAAAACACATCAAATGGTCTGGATCGGGTCCCAACATGTTGGCATAATGAGATGGAAGAATTTCACTCTTTTCATCTCTTGACTAAATTGCGATGCATGAAAGTAGCTCTCAAAAAAATTTTAGGCTGCAGAAACTTTAACCTTCACACACTAATGGATAAACTTCTGCTGGCACAGAGGCATTATTATTATTCTCCTCATGATGATACATTGTGACAGGTGGAGAGGAAATGTCTTAAGGACTGTCAAGATGCTCTCACATTTCACAACTCTATTCTTAAATAGAAAGCAAGATTAAATTGGTTACAAGATAGTGACTCCAATACCAAATATTTTCACTCCTCCTTACTAGCTCGTCATAATGTTAACAAAATATCTCTGTTGCATGATGATAATGGTATAGAATATTAAGCAACAACAGCAGATGTAGTTAGCTAAATATCATTTCTTAAATCTTATGGTTACTAATTATGTTGAGTATCCTAGTCCTAATGTACTACAACTATTTGTTTGTCATATTGCTCAAGATTTCATAGAGAAGTTGATTGTTTCCTTTACTACCAATGATATATGTAGAATTTTATTCATCCTACATCCCTCAAAATCACCTAGTCCATACTGATTTACATCCTTATTCTTCTAGAAGACATAGTTAATCATTGGTAATTTATTCACAACATCTGTCCTTGTTTTTTGACTCGTCCAAGTTACTTCAAGAAATAAATCGCACCTATGTTTGCCTAGTTCCTAAAAAGTAACAATTGCACACTATGTCTAATGTTTGACTTTTTTCCTACCGCAACACCATCTATAAGATTATATCAAAGTTACCAACAGAGCATATTAAATTGGTACTATCAGATATCATCAACATTACATAAGGGGTTTTTATACTTGACCGTAACATTGGGGATAATATCATATTGATTCAAAAGCTACATAAAGATTAACAACCTAGGAAAAAATTACAACTGCTTAATTAATGCAACATCCCACTACCATAAGGTACATACCCAAACTTTCAAGTACATAACCTATGATAATGGTATGTTAGAGCAAAAACAAATCCAACTTGCATATGGCATCAGCTAACATCATTTAAAAGTCAACAAATTTTAAAACCATTCGTTGCATTCATCCATAAAATTTACAATGTTTCCTTTAGACAAGTATTTACATAACCTTATACAGGTTCTAACAAAAACTACAAAATACAAGACACAATTAAAGTCCGGAATTCATAAACAAATCGCAAACAGTTTAATAACATTAGAAGTTTAAACAAATCAAATCAAATCAATCCTAGGAAATCATCTAGGTTGACTCACAAAACGCTCCAATAAGCTATTGCCTGGATGGTCCGGCAATGTCCGACTGGAGTCTGATGTAATCCTTTAAAACATACACAACACATTTACAATATGTCACACTTTTGCACAAATATAAGTATTCTTTTATGCACATATACTTATATAAAATATGCACAATACATGTTCAATGACAATTCCGGGGTCCTTTATTGTGATCCTTATCAACAATTCATTCAGATATCAAAGCCCTCATTAATACCATGTATATTTATAATTGGACCAAAACAAATTAATGTCAAAACAATTTAATAATTTCATTGACCACTTCAGATTTTTCTTCTAATACACATACGGGTCAATTTTGCATACTAAATCTAATAAAGTAAATGGCAAAATTATGCAACACTTCCTTCTAGAAAGCTGCACTCCAATGTCTTAAGTTTCTAATGATACTAAGATTGTACAATTTGATTCATTATTCAATGAGTTATGCACAAAATACCACAGACTATGCACATTTGAAATTTTGGCTAATGCATGATCATGCATTCAAGTTATACACCTCATATCTCTCAATTCTAGTATCTAAAAATTACAAAATTTATACAAATTTAAATCTAAGAGAATAAGCTACAACTTTGATGAAGACATCTCAGTCTAATTCGGCCCATAACAATACATGTTATTAAATAACCACAGGACATGATTTCTGTCCCTGGTAGTGCTTCGGCTTAAGCTAAGACTTAATTACGTGCCAATTTTGAAAATCTTAAAGATAGAATTAGAAGTCAACTTCTTTAAGAAAGTTGTAGAAATATGTATCTAGTTTAATCTAAATTAAGAATTAACTCATTCAGAAGTCTACAACTCAAGGTATAATCATAATACTGAAGCATGTTCATGAAAATTCTCCAGTTCATAACATTCCAACAGACTTCCACACTTTCATCCTATCAATCATTACCAAATTAATTCAGATAGCTCTAAATTTTTATAGAGAGAAAGAAAAATGTTGTAGGAATCCATTGATCTAAGTTTCAAGTCAATTAGAGTTAGGATCAAAAAGTTATAGCTAAAAGACTTAGAGTTGTTCGATGATAGACTCTAGTTAATAACTCATATATGCAACTACCACCTTTTTCTCTCTCTAGCACGCAAATCTTCATCTTCTTCACCGAAACATCTCTTTCATTTTCATTTCATTTTTTCCAGCAAAAACAAAATCCTAATTCATCTATTCCACATTTCTAACTCCAAAAACAAACTCTACACAAATCAAATTCAATTTTACACTCCCAAAATCGCAAATCCAAAACACCCACCGTTCTTCGTCTCTCTCTCTACTGTAAATTTGCAAATTCTCATATTTTCATCCAATGTATATATTTTCACTTTCATCTACTCTTTTACACCATTTAACTCATCCCAATATCAGAACCTCACCAAATTCATCTTCCACAAATCCATGCGTGAACAAAAATAATCAACCATGTATTTACGCATGTATAGTAAAATGACAGAGTAGGAGTTCATCATTTTTTTCCAAGATTTTGCACTTTTCCTAAACTCGACTTCATTGATTCGTCTAGCTCCAAGTCACCTCATCAATATCTTACAACATCTGATGCCTCAAACATGCAAAAACAATATATCCATATTCGGTTTTCTCTCTCAAACAGGACAGAACATATATATATATATATGCCTCAATTTCCAAACCCATGCATGCAAGTATATATTTACACCAGAAAATAACCATCATCAGAACTACTTACTAGATTCAGCTGTAAATTCCAGCAATGAGAGTAACTCAGCAACACAAAAGCACAATCACTTATTATTCGGTGATGAACAAAACCAAGCAGAAAATACGGCAGATGATGAAAAGCTAAAAAACCTCTTCCTAACCAAAACATAATAATTCATTGCATGTCTTTCACGTGTGCTATACGTCTCCACAGATTCACCATTTGTCATAATATCAATTTGTCATTTGTCACATATGTATTATTGCCACGTGTCACACTAGGATTGATCCAAAAAAATCAATATTTTTCTCAAAATTCATCAAAAATTCCAAAATATCCTAAATGCATCAAATGGCATTTGGAACATGTAGGATTTGTTTCAATGCAAGAAGTGTGTGTATGTTGTCTTGGAATGGATATGAGAAGAGCCAACATTAGCAATAGGAAGAGAATTACCATTACCAATAGTAAGTTGGTCCTTACCACCATACTCTGAGCTGATTAAAAGATTGTTGAGGGCTTATGTTACATGATTCATAGCCCCACTATCTACAAACCATATACTATCACTACCTGCTTTAAAAGAGGGATAACCTTGTTGATTAAGGGCTAAGTAAGATTGAGAGTTACTTTGTGCACTATTTGGTGTAGATTGATGAGTGGAGTTGTTCTACTTCCATAACTGTGTAGTGTTACCTTGCCACGATATATCAAACTGTTTATGACATTTTAGAGCCTCTTGTCTGAGATTGTGACATAACTGATAGAAAACTCTATTTCAATTCCAACTACCTCCTTTTCCACGACCTTCTCTGCCTCTAAATCTACTTCTTCCACCTCAGTTTTGGTTACTATTGTTGTAAGTTGCAAGGTTAGTTACAGGTGATCAAATATCTGCATGAGCAATTGTATTCAATTGTTCTATCCTTGTTTCATGCATTATAAGAGAGTATTATACCTCTTATAGAGTTGAAGTTTTCATACAGTGTGTTAAATAAACCACAACAAGATCATATTCATGACCAAGACCATTGAGAGCACTTAATATTAGTTCATATTCTGTGATGATATATCTAGCAACTTGGAGTGAATCTCCTATGGATTTAACTTTTTGTATATATTCAGATATGGTGTGTGATCCCTTTTTAATTGTTGAGAGTTGAAGTTTTAGTTGCAAGACTACAACCATTAAGTTTGAGCATCAAGACTCTCCAGGATTTGCCATACTTGGTAGTGAATTAGAATGGTTTACCTGCCCGATCACTTCTTCTCCAATGGCTAAGAGAACCAACATAGCACCAACTGATCTATTCTATGCCATGCTTTGTAATATGGGTTTTCTATGGCTTGATCCATGTCTACAGTGAAGAACTAAGGAGGAGGTGCAGTGGTGATGAAACTTTCAAGCTCAAAAACTCTTATGGCTACAAGTACTTGTACTCTCTAGTTGAAAAAGTTCTACCTATCAAGCTTAATAGGAAGATAAAAGTTTAGTATTTTTACTAAGATGGGAAA
Organism: Erythroxylum shatona; assembly: GCA_027568895.1. Classification (NCBI taxonomy): domain Eukaryota; kingdom Viridiplantae; phylum Streptophyta; class Magnoliopsida; order Malpighiales; family Erythroxylaceae; genus Erythroxylum; species Erythroxylum shatona. Next base: position 20,148,889 of record JAOSBK010000206.1, on the reverse strand, counting down.
ATCAAGAGAAGGGGTGGGAGGTTATGAAGCATTTTGGCTAGTAGCTAATGAGCTAAAGTTGGGATCCATTGACGTTGTTCAAAGATAAAGCTTCGATACCATGAAAAGATTTATGAAAGGAATAGTTATTTATTTCATCTAAGTAAATGTTTATATATACACTTGGTGAATGAATGTGAATCATTCGGTTATAATAGAAATAAATTAAACAATTGTGGGGTATTTTGTTTCAACAAAAAGTGTAAGACAACTCATATTAGTTGGCAATTAAATTTTCCTTTATGCCTTTTATGCGTTCTCTTCTAACACATATAGCTTTAGCCTAATAAACTAATAATAAAGCTCACTATAACCATAAAAACTCTTATATATGCACCCAGTATACAAATACTTAAGTAATTAATCAATTGTACTTCATTGCAGCCACAAATGTGATAACAACTCCTGTGAAAACAAAACTTAAGTGCCAACTAAAATCCACAATTACCACGCAAATTTTTTGAAGAACTACAATATGTACATGCTAGGTTACTTCATTCAAAGGTTTGATGGACAAGTAAAATCAAGCTAGAATGTGTCACTCATTCATAACATGATTGAGAACCACAATCAAATTGTTTAACTTGTTATGTGCTTCTAACACCAATCTCCCATTTCCCTAACTGCCAACCATCAAAAAAATTCTACAAACCCACGCCACCCCAAATTCATCAGCTTCTGTCTTATTTTAAGGATCCACATTCCCAAATCTCTTATTGTTTCTCAAAATATGTGCATTTAAACTCCTATTAGAGATGAAAAAACTTAGATTACTAGTGTTTCGAGCATGATTCATTTTCCTCATTTCTTTTTACCACAACAAATATAGTATAGAACTGAGCGCTCAGTAGTATAATTAGGTAAACCCTTAATCATCTTCTCAGTATGCGTTACGCCAATAGCTTCAAAGCCATCTTTACTGATGTTTCTTGCAACTCTATTAACCATCTAAACACCACCTACTGTAGACTCATCCCTCCCTTTTAGAACCGCCCCTTCACAGAAAACAAATTGAATTCTTATCTTTAATATCTTTCTCCTACCTCAAGCTCTCCTAACAAGTGCGCCATCTAGTCCAGTGTTATAATTAATGAGCTCACCATCTACTTCAGCATCAGAATAGGCATATTTATGTCTAGGAATATCAAAATATAAATTATGAAATTTTGAAGCAATGTCACATTCAAATTTTCTATCACCGTGTAAACTCAAAATATTTCTTCTACCTCTTACAAAATGCATTCTTACATAGCTCTTGTGAACTTGTATAAGCCATCATAAAATTTCAAATAAGAAAGTAAAAAAAATCAATGCATCCACTGGGTAGTGGAAAAGGGAATACAAGAAAATAATAATAATATGTGAAACACGATTCTCAGATCAATCTCAGCCTACATACGATTAAACATCTTTCATTGTTATAATGCTTTCACAATTCAATTTGAAGCAATTGAGAAAATAAAGTAAACTTAAACTAACAAAACAAATTATAAAAAGCAGTAGAAAATGATAAAGGTCATGAATATGTGAAACCCGATTCTCGAATCAATCTCGACCTACACACGATTAAACATCTTTCATTGTTATAATGCTTTCACATGTCTCCTAGAACTATTCATCGTAGACTAATAACAAGCTTTGTTAATCCTAGTTTTTCCTTAGGGTATATTTAATTAAGATACGATCGTTAATTAAACCTAACTATCGAAAAACCTAGAATATGCTCTCTAGATTTAATTGGGTAGCCGCATTACGAAATGGAAAATAAATCAATCTAAGAAACAATCACATAAGCTCGGGTCATTTAACCTAGGTTAAGTTCTCCCTAATGATTTAAAACCATTATTGCCACAAATGAATCTCAATATAATAATTACAAATTATATTGAGTATTCTAGCAATGAATCCAAATACAATGATTATGAATTGTATTAACAATTGTAACAATGGGTTCATAATATAAACAATCTAGCGATAACAAGAGTACAATTATCCATAAATGAATATCCAAATCAATTAAGCAAAGGATAACCTAAACAATTCTAAGAGAGAGATACAACATTAAACAAAGATAAGACAAGCTTAATCGTGCATCCTAGGAGTCGATTTCACCTTTGAACTAGTATCGGGAAGTTAGTCTTCCTTCTTCTCCATCAAGCTCGAAGAAGTAGCCTCTGTCACCTCCATCCTTGTTGAAAACCGAAGAGAAACAGTGAAGAATGGAGGTGCTTTTGTTTTTGTCTGCAGCTCCTCTTATCCACTGTCACAACTTGTTCCTTTTTATAGTAAAACCTAGGGACAAGTGGCACTTCTCGCGACCGTGCCCTCCGTGAGACACCCTTATATAGGTGTGAGAGTGGTCTCATGCTTATGCAATTGGTTACATGGCCATGAGATTGCTCACAGGTGTGCAACTTTACCAATTGGCCATGAGCCACTTTGTTGCTTTGTTCTTCACTTTAACACTCTATCTTGTCTCTTCTTCTTTTAATCATCTGCTTCTTCTTACTTCATCAATCAATAAAGTATGAATATTGAGAAGATGACTCAATGAATATGCTTTCGGGTCACTTTAGCTATTTCATTTCGAAAATGTAATTGAAATCAAATATGAGCTAAAGTGAGTATCCTAAGCATTTTTAAGGCATTAATCGATAAATGTAGTAGATTAAATGAATCACTTTTAAGCACATATCAAGTTTCCCCATATTTAACTTTTGACCATCCTTGGACAAATCATCAAAATCAAAATCACAAACTAAAACTTTTACTCATTTTTTAGATTTCATAAGAATAGATAATCATAAATAAAGATGAATAACTTTCAAAAACTATATCAAGTATTCAACATGCAAAGATTTTACTTATATCATTCAACATTCATCACCCTTAGAAACTGAGCAATCTAGAGGTAGACTTAGACAAAATGTGTTTAAACAAGATATATCTATAGGTACACTCGAACATCATTCATGATCATAATAATCCACAACTTTGCATATCATTTTATTTCTCCACCATTAAAAGTCACATACATAATCATGAATCAAAGGACTTTTCTAGGGTTGTAATATGGGCAAGGGCAAAGTGAGATATCCTTTGGGTAATATAACGTAAAATTCATTAAACTAGTGAAGCAAAAGTAATACTCAATGAGATATCAAGTGCACAAGTTAACATTCATTTACAACTGAGTACCATCAGCTATGATGAATGCAACAACTATATTTCAAAACTCAATTCAGCTCTCACACCATACCATATGAACATAGCACAAAGAGTGTTCCATCCAAAACAACATTTGCCTTATATGCAATATATTCAAACCTCCTATTCAATATAACTTTAGGAGGAAAGACTAATCATAAATAACTTTGGAAAATATATGCATTTCCTCCTTAATATTTTTATTCGAACATTTTTCTTTTTTCTTTTCTTTTCTTTTCCTTTTTATTTTTTATTTATTTTCATTTAAAATTGAAAGAAGGTACATCAACATGGGAATTCCATTGACAAGTCATAAAATAGCTTCCGAACAATAATAATCATCCCACACATATGCACACCCACACACTTATACTTTTGCACATCCATAACCATCAACAATTGACAAATTTTCCAATAGTTTTAAGGCTTGGGTAGGACATTTGGTTAAGTTTAAAAGCATGTAATGTAGTTTATACAAAAGGAAAGGCTAATAAAGCTCAAAGGGGGTTAACAAAGAAAATTTCATATAAATGGGTAGGCTATTTGACTAATATAGCTCGTAATCAATAAAGAATGTTTAATCATTTTCATGACAGTACATGTGATAAAAATGTGGTCTTTAATAGAAAATCAAAAAAAGTCAGGATGTACATGTCATGAAGGTCACTCATAACAAAAGACAGTGAGACTGATATAGATACGTCAGTCTAATATGACTCAAAATCTCACTTTCTTTTGTCTATCACTAGTCACCACTCTTCTAAAAATAATTCACATTAACTAATTACAAGACCAATAGTACATGTTAAAGTTGCTATTGATTTTGTTAGTCAATTCGCACTCTAATTATGACTATATAATCTTTAAAGCAATAGAAAACAAGAAAAAAAATTGTTTGATTGATTTTGAAAACTGCCTAAGAAGTCACGTAAGCAACAATTAAGCTCAAAACATGCATGAAAACTAAGATCCCCACCCTCACATTTAAAACTTACATTGTCCCCAATATAACATGAAATACAAGAAATGGAGCATTTAACAAAAACAACAAATGAGAGAATGTAAATAAAAAGAAATCAACTTCTCTTGGGTTGTTTCCTAAGCAATGCCTTTGTTTATTGCCATTGGCTTGACTCCATGTTGCTCTCATCAAGTTATAAAATTTTGATCCCCAGAATAACAACTTTGACATTTTTCAGTTGACCTTCATCAAAATAAGGCTTGAGTCAATGACCACCTACATGCAATGTCTTCCATATTTTTAAACTTTTAATCTCTACTAAACCATAAGGAAAAACATTATTTATCATAAAAGGATCAACGCAATAAGGATGACATTTATGCATAAACAATTTATATTTAGCACAATAAAGAATCACTTTTTGACCAATAGTAAACTTTTTGGCTAGACATTAAAGAAATTGCTTATTTGTATATTTCTATTTACAATCTTCCTGAAAGGTCAATCGCATTAATTGCAACAACAAAGTGGTCATTATGGGAGTACTTATTAACATCAAAAATATTGAAACGAGTGACTTCCCCATCGAATTCCATCGTGAGGGTACCTTCAGGAACATCTATCTTAGTTTGGGTCGTTTTGAGAAATGACCTCCCTAGTAAGATAGGCATTGGGTCATGGGAAGTTTCATCATTCATTTCAACCATATAAAAGTCAGTAGAAAATATTAGCTCATTTACCTGCACAAGCACATCCCGAGTCACCCCATCTGGGTAAGCATTAGAATGATCAGTCGATTGTATGGGAACACTAGTTTCTTTTAATGGCCCTAAATTTAAAGAAGCGTACATGGAATGAGACATAACATTAATCGATGCTCATAAATCTAGAATGGCTTATTTAATCTCAGTGTTACCAATTTTGCAATAGTAAACATGCCTAGGTCCTTACACTTAAGAGGTATTTTCTTTTTGAAAACTGCATAAACAGTTTCACTCATCCTAATCCTTTCATTACCTCTTAACTTTTTCTTGTTTGCACACAATTAAATTAAGGAATTTTACATACCTCGACACTTGCTTAATCACTTATAACAATGGGATGTTCACATCAACATTCCAAAAGGTCTCCCATATCTTTTTATCCTTATCCTCCTTATTTGACTTTGCTAACCTGCTAGGAAAAGGTGGAAGATTAATCTTTTCAACAATTAGGAATTTAGCATTTACCTTTGAACTTGATGGCATATCCCTTTCTTCTTCGAGCTCCCTATCAATGTCTTCCTCATTAGCCATCCCTTAAGTAATTTTATTAGGAAATGTAATGCATAAGGGCCTTTGGGTTAATCTGGTGTAGTTAACCCCTATAGTGTTCTTAGATTTGTCATTGTTTCTTCAAATCCAAATGCTTGTTCTACTTCCGGAGTTGTTCTTGCTTTCCTTTGTAACCTCTGCAATGTCCTTTCGATCTCTGGATCAAGTTGCTCAAGTTCTGTTGGGACTCGATCTCAGGAACCGGATCCCAACCGGTAAACGGAAACGGAAAAACAAAAAACGAAACAAAGTGAGGAATCGGAGCAAACAGAAAACTCGGAACGTCGCGAAACGGAATACACATCGAAGCGAATCGGAAACAAGTGTCCGA
>JAOSBK010000206.1:20096603-20121792 GCA_027568895.1 Erythroxylum shatona | reverse complement strand
GAGTCATCAATGTCATTTGTTATAATCAGTCAACTTGGGGATCAAGAAACTATGATTAATCAAAGGTTGACATGTACAATTCTTTGTGATTAATCTTGATATCTTGTTACAAAGGGACTGAGTTTGTAATCATGGTTATAGGGTAAATCAGATTACCGATCCTCATTTGATTTGGATAGTCATAATGTCTTGCCAGAGGCCGCTTATGACTTATGGGCCTTGAAATGTGATCAAGCCCATTGGCAACATCAAATAAGCCTACAGGGTCGCACACAAAGAGTGATGTGATCTAGGCTTATTCTCTTGAGCCTAATTTATTAGGCATTGAATAAATATATGTGGATATATTTATTGGGTTAGATTGAATTAAGTTGTTGGGCTTTTATTATATGAGATATAATATGGGTCGAAACTTATTGGGCTTCAATAATTCTAATAGGTTTAAGATTATGATGTTCTTATCCCTAATAGGAATAGGGATTAAGTTTTCTCTATAAAAATAGAGAAACTTATGTCTCATTAGATGAGAGACGAAAACCCTAGCCACCTAGACCTAGTTGTTCGTTCTTCTTCTGAGAGAAAAATTATGTGGTGTTCAAAAAGAGTTTTAGAACGTGCTAGTACACATTAGCCGCTGCCCGGATCGTTCATCCTCGTGTGGATACCGGTAGAGGCCATTCACGCATTGCAGTGTCTACAAATCTGAAAAAGAAACAAATACCAATCCGCGTCAAGAGTTAATTTCATACATGTTATAATTTTTGGTTATACTTATTTTTGTGAAGTATGGTCCATTCCGCTGCGTATTGTGAATATCCAGGCCATAGGCGATCCAACAGAAACATCTAAAGCTTTGCACTTTCCAACATCAGGTTAGGTGAAGAACATTTACACATTGTTCTAATACATTAAACCATTTCCAGGTAAGGCTTTAAAGGTACAACTATTGCCTTTTTTGTCTTCATTTATTAGACTAACAAACATAAGCAAAACTAATAAACATAAGCTTAAACAAACAAACCATTTCCAACACTTTGCTAAATGTGTTTCATAACTAGTCCTCATGGCAACTATGTCATTCTTTAACTTCAAAATTTTTGCAATCCTTTCATCTTGCAAAACATCTACTGCTTTCTCTCTTAACTTTGTCACTTCAACCTTCAATAGATTATATTAACAATATAGCATCTTCTCTCTGTTTTTCAGTTCTAAAATAATCTGTCTTGCTCTTGGACAAAATCTTTGATCATGTCATTCATAAAATCCACAAACATTTTCACTCTACCATCAAAGAAAAAGCAGCAATTCATTAATGAAATATATGAACATATTTAGCTAAAACAACATAAAAATGTACCAAAATTACCATCTAGGTGCTTTCAAGTTATACTAACAATATTTAGCCTCTCCATTATAGCCTCATTCAACTGGGTAAGTTGAAGAAATCAACTTATATGACCTTAAATCAAGCTTAGAACATGTCCCTCTACTGCTAAAGTTGAAAATTTGAAAAATTTCAACCCAACACACAATCATAACCAAGAAAAATAACAAACTAAATCCTCTAATCAATCTCATTACCTTGAAGAACTACTACTTGAGTTGATTCTCAAGGATAACAGCACAATACTATAATGTTAATTATGCACCCACTGACAGCTAAATGATGTCTACAGAACTGAATTTGTTTGCTCCTAATATTCTACATCTCTTCTATGAATGTCATACTTTATCTTTAACCTAATGGATAAAGATAAACAAAACATGGATAACCACCAACGAAGCTAAACCAAGTGACATAAATCATATCCTATGTACAATGTCAAGTACATGGGGAAGAGAAAACTTAATCATATCCTATATACAAATGTATAATAGAATTGTACATGAAAAACAATTATCGTCTACACTATGTTCAACCCAATAATCAAACCCATTTAAAGAAGATAAAATAATTTACGTAAATGTAACATTGTTAGGGCAAAGGAATAAAGTGAGCATTAAAACATCATAAATTTATATACAAAAATTAGAAGGGAGCATGACTCATTACCTACTTCGGTCTTCAATCACAGCATATGTATGTTTCAAATCTCCAAAAACCTTACCGCCCATTCACCTCCAATGCCAAAAGAGAGGTCTCACACTCACACTACTAGAAAAGCACAAGCGAGATTGGAGTGAAGGCACATGCATTAAGTGATGATGCATCCAGGGATTGGAGTGAAGGTACAACCTAGAGAAGGAAAATAGGGTGAAAATACATGTTCAAACAAATCGCTGATATAGGCTTGAAGAGTATTTCATTTAAGTCGAAAAATAAATGAAATTAATAAATTTTTCTTAAATTACACCTAGCCTGTGCAATAAATTAGGTTTATTAACGTGATATCTAAACACTAATTGACCTACATGTAATGACATGTGTAAACACGTCCTAATTTCTATCCAAAAAGTCTTTATTTGAGCAGACTCGTGAAATTTTAGCCCTTTGTTGATCAAGTTTCAAGTTTAAGTCCTAAATTGATCAAAATAAAAAAGGTTAAGCCCAAATTTGGGCTTTTAGTAATTCATGTTAATCTTTTAATATTTTATTGTGAAAGAATTTAGTTTGACCAATTTATATCTAAGAAACAAAACTGGATGATATAAAATTGATTAGGAACTAATATTTAATGTTTTATGAAATTAAAACATAATGCAACATGAACAATAAATCATTTAACTAATTGTTAAATTACATGCATCCTTACAAAATTAAAAAATACAAAGATTCATCTAAAATAAATAAATAATAGATAAGCTCAATATTATGAACAATTTCAAAAAAGAAAGAGCAAATCATAACTTTTTCAAAAGCTAAAACTTCATAATATTTGAAGCAAGTTCAAATTTTATTTGGTGCGATTAATTACTAGTATTTGATACTGTACAACAAAACGAAACAATTCAAGTTATACTTTTTTGTTAAATTAAGTAAAACCTAAAATTTAATGTTTTCAAAAAGTTTAACTTAGAGTTTTAGATTAACAAAACTCCAAGTTTACTACCAATTATGCTAAATAATTAGCAAGAGGCTTACAATACCACACCTCCCTATATGCTTACTTTCCAAATTAACTTAACTGAAGTAGGCATATTTTATAACTATTTCTATCATGAGCTCTCATCTTATTTTATTATCAGTTAGATTACAATTCCATAACAATTTGTTCTTAGGAAGCATCATAATATTAGTAAATCTTAATATTTTGTTCCTATACAGTAATACTTTCTCTAAGTCAATCCAAGTAAAGATTTGTCATTAGGATACACCTTTTAAGAAACTAATTATTAGGGACAACTTTTTCACACTTTAAACTTTTTCAAACTTCAAAAGGCCAAACGTGTATTTTAAACCCTAACATTTACATTAGAATCTAAGTTGAAACCTAACATTTTGGGGCGTTCAAGTTGAACCATAACATTCTAGGCGTTTAAGTTAAACTTCAACGTTTACAAAATGTTCAAAACTAACACTATGAGGACGAAAAATCTCACGGAGATTACCTCCATCACTAATAAATGTAAATTGCATCGTATTTTAGGACATAGTTTGATATATGCTTGGCTGTTAATTCAATCATTTAGTAAATGTTTAGGTTAGAATTGTGTTAGTTTGATAATTATTTATGTTTTAAGTGTTTTATGGGTTAGTACAAGTGTTTGAGCTTAAATATTATGTTGTTAAGATACTTTGTTGTGTTTGCTAGTGTTTCAGGGTCAACATCGAAGAATGGAGGAGTTTCGAAGACATTCGGACCGAAACAACGACCCATGATCGTCACATGTCAGGCTACAGTCGTGACAGAAGCTCTATATTTAACCCACAATTGTGTCATGTCAAGCCATAATCATGAATCAAATGAAAACGATTAAATTGGACTGACGAGAGTTAGGTGATTTAATAAAAACCAGAATTAAATCAGATCGAGAATTTGTGCAAAAAGAGATCTTGCATAGATTCCTAATAGTTTATTAGAGAACTTCAGAACTAATTAGGGGTTTGGATAGGTTGTGAATTGAGAGATTGCAACCTCCATAAACTGATCGAGGTTTATGATTTAGGGTTAATGGTTATAACTCAAGAGAGAGCAACCAACCCTAGGATAGTCTAGAACCAATAATCCAATAATTCATAATCAGTTAGGTTAGCATTAAGGATAGGTAAAATTCTCTTTCTCTCAATTGATAATTTCCTTCAATTGATTCTTGGGTGTGTTGCAAATTGCTTATTAATTAGTAGTTTCACATTCGATTTCTAATTTGATTGATCGAATTAAATTCTCTTATTAGTTTTGTTGCAACTTGAATTTCTATTATTTGTTTCTAGCCTTTGATTTTAGGATTAGGTTAGTTCCCTCCTAGTGGGATTAACACCTTTGGTAATACACTAATGAATCGTGAGCTTATGGATTATCGAGGGTTAATAATTAAAACTTACACAAAACCAAACCACGATCAGTCACTTAAATACCACTTAATATATTATGTGACATTTTTTAAAATTCAGCATATTAGTGGGACCCGCTTTTTGCTTATGTGATATTCTTATTTTTAAATGAAAAGTAAATCCCATAACTCTGTATAAAACTCTTCGTTTTGAGTCTCTTCAACCTCACTATTTTGACGTTTTGAGCCTAATTATTCTTCAATCATCACTATTTTACATCAGGCACAAATCATCATCATTTCGAGTCTAATTATTCTTCAATCCTTAATTTTTATCTTCTTTTGAGATGATTGAAGAAGCATCCTTAAATTGCTAATTCTCCCACACTTCATTCTAACTTTTGAAGAAACTCGAACGCTCTTTCGTTATTTCAGTCACACCAACAAAACCTCTATCAAATTTCTAGGAAATAAGATAGGGACAATACATCACGATAGGTCCACTGTTTTGTCTGGCTTTTATGTTTGTTATATGTTATGGTCCCTTATTTCTTATTGATTTGATGGTTCTCTCATCTAGTTGTTGGTTTATGTTTATTACATATTGTGGTCCCCTATTTTTGACTTAAGCTTGAAATCCTTGTTAAGGTGTTCTTGTTATGGTCCCCTATTCCTTAATTTATTTAAGAAGTTTTCTTGTTGGTAGTGAATGTGTTAGTAAAGATAAAAGTAACAAAGTTATAGGAAATTGAATTTCCTTTAATCATTAAATTAAAAACAAACTAACTAATTATTAATTACAATGTTAAAAAGTTGTAAGTAATGTGTTAACTTAAATAACCCATTACATATTTAATGACTTATAATTAAAGTATAAGACCATTTGTTTTAACTTGAAAATGGCAATGTATATGTTTCTCCACATTTTAAAAAATGGTACTATATCAATCTGTTCTTAGTTTGTTTTGAAGAACTTATCTTTTTCTTGTTTTTTTAAGAAAAAATAACAAATATATCTTTAGATTTAGTTCATAAAATCTTGAAATATACTCTTAACTTGATATGCCAATATGTGTTAGAGTGCAATAATTAGAGTGAGAAATATATGAGTCTATAAAGAAGGTATTAAAGTTTGGGGCTAGAGGAGATCGAGTGACCTCATATTTTGTCTTGCACCAAAAGAGTCCATAAATATTCAGTTTGACCTAACGTGCACATTTTTACTCTAGAATTGTGTGCCCTTTTTATTTATTTTTCTTTGCTTCCATTTTACACCTCTGATCTCACTTCTCTCTCTTATTCTGTATGTCTTTCATTTGTCGACTTGTGTGAGGTGGTGTGGAGGGTCCATGCATTATAGGAAGTGTAAAGGTATTACATGGACATAGAACAACACTAGGTCAACCCTAAATTGCAATTCATATCTATAAATAATGTGAGGCAAAACCAAAATGTTAATATCGATTATCTTTTGCCTACTAATTATGTCGCACTCTATATATAATACGTGTAATCATTAGCTAAGTGAAACATTCAAATCATAGAATTTTATTTAAAGAATTAGTTCTCCTATTAGCCAGTAGAATTAGAGAATTGAAATCTCACATAATTAGTTTGGCATCCAAGAAATGTGTACACCTACCAACAAATTATTTAATGATGGTCTAACTCCATTACATATTGTTTTAGTTTTTGTCCTTAAATTCTTCAACCACTTTGTTGCTGAATTAAGCTTCTATTTTAAACATCAACATTTATCATGTGTAGATTGATTTGTTGTTTAACCAAAAGGAAACGACTCTTACATAAGACTCAACCTTAGTTTTGTCTACAAAAGGCAATGATATATTATTAGCTTCTTAAATTCTATTGACAAATTTTATTTCCCCTTTATTATGAACAGATGTATAATGACCCAATTTGATAATATAAGGTTGTTTTATGGTGGAAAGTTCGTAGTAGAACTGGAGTTAAAATATGTTGAAGAACAAACAAGTATTTTTAATAAAGCAGACCCTGATTATGTTAGCTACAGACAAATATGTGAGATAGGAAAGGAATTAGGATACCTTCAAGTGCATAAGGCCCATTACAATGTACCTGATTTTCAATTTAGTAAGTCATTAAGATTGATTGAATCAAATGAAAGTTGTCTAAGGCTTATGAATATTATAAAAATCCACCAAATGATTGATCTTTTATGCATGTAACTCATTTGTTAGACTCCCCATTCTTTACACCTGAGTTATTGCCTACAATTGGAAGAGAGGATGGAGATAGAGAGGGTGAAGACGAAAGTTATGAAGCTAGTGAAGGAGCTAGTACGGCAAGCAGCTAGTTGAAATTGACTCGATTGATTATGCTAATTTTATTGATAGTGATGAATATCCAAGTGAAGAAAAGCCTAGCGAACCATAACGAAGACCTAGTACTATTATTAGGCATAATACATCTAAAGTGGCAACACATTGGAGATGGGAGATGGAGTTTGGATCAACTAAAGTATTTAGAGATTTTGTTATAGATTACGCAGTACAAACATGATACAGTATCAAGTTTTAAAAAAGTGAAATTCATAGGATCAGAGTTAGATGTATCAAGGGATGGCCATGAGAGTTGTATGTTGGTTATGATAAGAATGAATAATACTTCAAAGTGAAGACATACAATCCTAAAAATAGCTATTTTACTACCAATAAACTTAAATTTATTTAAACTAAGTTTCTTATAAAACATTTTAGGGAAAGAATACTTGAGAAACCTAGTATTTTGAAGGTGAAGATGATTAATGAATGAAAAAAACTTAAATATATTTGTTAACTCAAGTATGTGTAGAGTTGTTAAGAGGAGATTAAGAAAAGAGAGGCCAATTAAATATGTGAATAAATATTCCACGTTGCAAGGATACGTATATGAGTTAAAGATGAGTAATTTATAATCAACAGTAAAGTTGCAGTTGGCAAGGAATGAAGAAAATTGTTTGTTACAGGTATGCAAAATTAAATTTATACATATCATCGACAATAATATTTATGACATTTATTCATTTGTTCTTACATCTTTATCTCATTGTGTAGTTCAAAAGATTGCACATTTGCTTTGATGCCATGAAAAGAGGATGAAGGCATTTAAGGCCAATTTTTGGTATTGACAGTTGCTTTTTAAAGACAGAATTACAAGGCCAACTATTGAGTGCAGTTGAGAGGGATAGTGATGGAGGGATGTATCCATTAGCTTAGGCTATTGCAGAGGTAGAGAACAATGATTCTTGGATATGGTTTATGAATTTGTTGGCTTTCTGACTTGGAATTGGATAATAATGAAGGACTTACATTTATATTAGATGTACAAAAGGTATTTTATTCTTTATTGATTTAAAGTTTATTATTGTACATATTTTATATTAATTTAATATTTTCTATTATTATAGGGATTAATTAGGTTTGTGAAAGTGACATTACCGTATGAAACTCATCGTATGTGTGTTAGATGCATATACCATAATTGGCATATGAATTAGAAGGGAAAGGATTGTGGAAATAGTTTTGGAATTATGCATGGTTAACTTACATTGAAAATTTTAACGAGTAGAAAAAAAGATTGGATAAAACAAGATCTAGATGTGCATCATCATTGCTTCAATATCCTAAGGAGAGTTAAGCAAGATGTTACCAATCTTTAGAATCAAAATGTCTGGTTGTCGACAATAATGTGAGTGAAACTTTTATTAGATGAATCTTACCGGCAAGAGATAGGCCAGTTATCAACATGCTTGAAACCATTAGAAACATGATGATGAAGAGGCATGCAGGCAGGAGAGAATTTACACATGGTTGGAAGTAAGAATATTGCACCAAAGATTATGAAGACATTGGAGAAGACTAAGAAAGATGAAATGCAATAGAGAATAGTTTAAAATAGTGATGGAGCATATGAAGTGTCTAAAGGTGATGACAAGCATACTGTAAGGATTGTTAGACACTAATTATAAAGTTGTCGAGCAAGGGAGATATATGAATATCCTTATAATCATGTTATAAGTGTTTTTCATCATTTCAAACAACGATCAGAGGCATTTGTAGATGATTACTACAAGAAGTCCAAATTTATGGCATTGTATAACCATATGTTGCAACCTATTAGAGGTGCAAGTTTTGGCCTACTGTTGATGTAAAAGTAATGAACCCCCGTTCAAAAAAGATATGTCAAGAAGACCTAAAACAACTAGAAAGAGAGGATTAAATGAGCTTAATAAGTTAAAAAATACCAAAAAATTTTGACTCTAAAGGATCAACTACAAAAATATAGGAAATGTGGCAATTCTAGTCATAATGCCAAAAATGTAAGAATGAAGGTTTAACTCAACCTGCTTAGCAATCTCCACAAGTATAAAACATTTTTTTGATTATCAAACCTTATTTTGGTTACTATATATTGCTTCATATATCTAGTGATCATTTATGACATTATTTGATTTTCAAACTAACAATGATATTCATGTCATATTTATTAGATTATCTTTGAGGTTTCTTCACAAGTTGAACATATTGTTATATTTAGTCAATACAATAATACTGTGAGTATATAACCATTCATCACTCTATTGATAACTTTCACAAATGAATATTGTTAATGTCATACATGTTTGTAGGTTGCTAGCTCTTCGCATAGTAGTAAATGGAAGTATGAAGAAGTTGATCCACATTCATTCAAGTTGTCTTTTGAACAAAAAAATATAAGGTTCAAAAGACAACCTAGCATCACTTCCCAACGATTATAAACCTAATTAATGAGGAAGAGATCATTAGTGAATTAACCAGTACATGATTAACCTTCTCAATCAGGTGCAAATGAGGGAAGCAATTTGGTTTATTCCCAGACTATAAATTAATGTTGTCTATGTGTTGTTGGAACTTTAGTTATTACATCCAATCACTTTTGTTTATGGACAGATAAGTCCAATCTCTTTTGTGATATAATCGCTTTTGTATATACTGCTCCAATTATTTCTTGTGATATAACTGCTTCCATATATACTTAGTAATGATTTTTACAACTATTAATTAGGCATTATTGAAGCATCTTCATAAATAACAAAACAATAAAGACAAAGCACAATATATTACTTCAACAATTTTCTCATTAAATTTGTCATCGTATCACTTGAAAAATCATATCTTGTAACTTAAAAGAAAAATTAATAATTAATAAGAAAAACATGAAACATATATACAAACAATTTTACCTTATCAAAAAATAAACTTATAGGATATTTGGGGCTTCATAAAATCTTCTTCCTGGGTTATTATGACTCTATAAAGTTCTTAATGAGGCTTTTAAACTACAATAACACACCATATAACCATTATTTGAATTTAATGTAGTATTAGTTGAAGATGTCACATCCATAGCTTTGGGTTGTCACTGCAAAACTATATTAATAATTTTAGTTCTCCTACATATAGCTGCATAATTGACAAGAAATGATTCAAATATAAGCAAATGGACTAGCTTTGCAGTCATTTATCACTTGCCATCAATCATGCCTTGGTTTTGGAAAAGGCATCTTGTAAACTCAAACAAAACCAAAGTTTAGAAGAAAAAAGCTATAATTTGATTACATCATAATACTGATGACAATAGAAATGTATTATGAAATTTCCATTTGCTAAATTAAAAGGGCTACAAGCATTTACCAGTTTTCCCTACCCCCACATCTTATCTTTTATTGGTGATACCAACGAATTGTGAATTATAACCCATTTTAATGAATTGTATGAACTAGTTCATCTAAAGTAGCATTCATCTTAGGGTATGAAATAATGCATCAGATTATGACTTTATAAGAGCGAAATGAAGCTTTCATCCATGAATCAATGTATAAGAAAGAAGAAAATAGTTGTACCATTACACCAATCAAAGACTAGTTGTAAGAACCAATGGCAAGCTAAGGCAAATTAGTACAAACAAATTCCAATTATAGGATTATAGTATAAATAAATCTATATACAAATAATTGAATGGAAATAATAAAAAAGCAGACCATTTATTATTTAACCTGTGATAACATTTTCGACTAATCTTTGGAGAAAAGATCAATCCTTCTAATCATAACACCAACATTAATTTTCCATAGTCATCTTATTACCTTACTAACTTTAAACATATACATATATACTTTAAATGGCAGTTGCAAACTAGACAAAATTCCTTGCATCACTTGATTATGTTAGTTTCTAAACTGGAGAGAACGTTACTTGGTTTGTGTAAATGAGATAGGAATGGAAAATTTTCAAGCAACTAACAAATGTGATACAAGTTTCCAAAAGTGATACATCATTCCCTATCTTGTTTCCTAGAAATTAGACAGAGGTGTTGCTGATGCAATTGAAATAGCAAAAGAGTGTGCGAGTTTCTTCAAATGTTAGAAGGGAGTGTGGGAGAGTTAAGGATTTAAGGATGTTTCTTCAACCGTCTGAAGAGAAAAGAATTAGGGATTTAGGGATGCTTTTGCAATTGTCAGAAGAGAAGAAGAAAAATTAAGGATTGAAGAACTAGACTTAAAGTGGTGAGGATTGAAGAATAACTAGGCTTAAAATAGTAAGTTTTATATATAGCTCAAAACAGTGAGGATTTTAAGAGAATCAAAATAGTGAGTTTTATCCATAGCTATGGGTCTCACGTTCATTTAAAAATAAGAATGCCACATCAATAAGAAGTGAGTCTCACTAAAAACTCAGAATTAAAAAAAGCCATGTCGTATATGATGTGGCATTTAAATGACATCAGATTTTTCTTCAGTTTCAACATTTTATAAATGTTGGAATTCAACTTGAATGCTCCGATGTTAGAGTTCAATTTAAATTCTGGTATAAATGTTAGAGTTTAAAATTCACTTCTGGCCAACTTTCAAAATCTTAAACCTTTTCTTTAACAATCTCATTGTAAAACGATTAAACTTTTTCAAACGTAGAAATCTTAAACTTTTCTTTAACAATCTCATTGCAACACTCTTGACAAACATTAAAAATATGATGTCATTACAAAATCTTGACCTTAACATTAACAACTAAATGGAAAATTTCTTGAAATTACTTTACAACTTACTTTTCTTAAACTAAAATCAATTTTTTTTATAATTTTCAAATTTAAATCTCTTCATCATTTACGTTTATGAAAACATTTCAATTGATTTTTGAAATTATATACTTTTGTTAAGATTAGTTAACTTTTTAAATAACAACTGATTACCAAATTTACAAGGTTATTGCTTATTTATATAAAAAAATTACTCAGAGTAAATTAGGGCCGTAATGATGATAATCAAATTTAATAGAAGCATTACAAACTCATTGGAGATTCATCCAAATGTTTGTTTTATTAATTTTAACAAAATTAACATTTTAATGAAATTTCTCAAAATTAGGGAGAATGTAAAAACTTCTCAAATTTAGAAATAGATTAAAATAAAACATCATACAAAATTTAATTAATTTTGAGAAGTTTATACAGAAAAGAGATAACGAAAATTTTATACACCCATTTTACTAACTTAATATTTAATTGAGAAAAATATAAATAATTAAAATATCGTAGATTTAAATTGATAGAATCTATGTAGAAAGGTAAAGTTTCATCGTCATAAAATTTAAATTAAAGATTTTAAAAATATTTTAGTTATTTAAAAAGACTTCCAAATTATTAGATCTAAGCGTTTAAGTATAGGATCAAATTAATAATTTAATTAAAAGTTTACTAAACAGCGAAACGGACCCCTAAAACGGCCATCTTTGGTGTCAGACAAAATTCCCGCGCAGGGAAGCACTAGCCTGTAAACCTCCTCTTGACATTAACGCGAACGGTTGGTGAGCAAAGAAGTGCAACCTCCTTCACACCATATCAGATGTTCTTGTCATCCTCTAACCTGACCAAGCACTGTTGGTGTCTTCGTCATTTCTCTGCCAACATCAAGTTTTCCTCCTCCTCATCGAAGCCCAGGGTTAATGACTTGACATTAATTTTCTCTTTTCTGGGTCTGCGTAGTATCGAATTGTTTTATGTCTACGTCTAGTTTTTGTTTATCGAAATTTATGATTTGCTTGTTCGGATTAGTTGTTGAATCACCAGGACAAGGACTGTGAAGACTTTTTGCCGTGGTTGGAAAGGAAAGCTGGAGTTCAAGTTTCGTCGAAGGTTTACATTGGAAAATCCGCCCACGGCAGGTTGCGTCTCATTATAATTTTTGGCCCCTTCGATTGCCTCCTGTTATTGCGTACTAAAATTAGTTCATAGCATTCCATTCACATCACTATGTGCTGTTTTCTTTTACTGTATATTCCTGCAAGTACAGGTCACTATTTGCTGCGGAAGACATACGAGCTGGAGAGTGCATCCTTCAAGTTCCATACAACGTGGTATACTACTCATTATGTTGACCCTTAATTTTACTATAAAGTATACACAACCTTTTATTGGTGGTAGCTGTCGATGTTAAATTAGAAATTGTTATCTAATGTAATATCTCAGCAAGTTTCACCGGACGGTCTACTTCCAAAAGTAAGAACTTTGTTGGAAAATGAAGTTGGAAATGTGGCAAAGCTTGCTGTCGTCCTTTTGGTTGAACAAAAAATCGGCCTGGTAATCTATGTGTTTTTGATACGAAGTCAAATTGTGTAAAGTAACGGTACTGCGTACTGCCTGTAACATGTATATTTCACCATCAAGAATTTTGTATTATTTGGTTTGACATTTCTGTACTTACTTTTTAGCTTATGCAGATTTGTGTGAGTATGACTGCCAATTGAATTAGGTTTATTACTTGTAGCAGGAATCAGAATGGGCCCCTTATACCAGCTGTCTTCCTCAGCTTGGTGACATTCATAGCACGGTAAAATCTTTCCTTTTCCATTGAGTTTCTCACTCTTGTAAGAGAGAAAATAATCTGTTATCCTTTTTGACAATATCTGCAGATATTCTGGAGTGTGAGAGAGTTAGACATGATTCGTCAAAGTTCCTTATATCAAGAAACTATGAGGCAGAAGGCTCAAATTGAAAGGGACTTCTTGACCATTAAGCTGGTAATTCACATGCACCTTTTATCCCCTTTCTTGCTGCGAGATTTTTGTTTTGAGTTCTATAAGAATCTGACCAACGTTGGTAAAATGTAGTGTCTTTGTGGTTGCTTGAACCTGCAATCTAATCGAGCCACCCTAAGGGATACAAGAAAAACCTTCTCAGCCAAGTACACGTTGGATTTTAGTGGTAGTCATATTAAACATCCAAGCATTCATTTGACAAGTTACAGTACTAAGAACACTTTTACATGGATGATTTTGATATAAATGAGAAATTGGCTTTTTAACTGCATGGAAATGCAGCCATGAAACAATACTTGTGCTAATAGCTTATAAGTGATAATATGAATAAAGTTAAGTTAGTAGTATTCTCACTGGTGATAGTTTTTTTATATGATCACCTTTTCTTATAGGTTCTTGATCGTTTCCATGGAATTTTTGAAGGTGTTACTTTAAGGGACTTTATGCACGCATATGCTTTAGGTGAGTGGCTACTTACGGCAGTAGCTACTTCCACTTTGATATTTTCTCTTTTTTATTTGGTTTATTGTGACAATAATATAAGTAGCAATTTTTCTTTGAGCCTGGTTATATTGATAATGTTGGTGATTATGTGCTTTGTGGTGAAACTTCTGTCACATCTATAGCTAGAAATGTGAAAGTTGAGGATAATAGTGGCACCTTTTGGCAGGGCCTCTCACCCCTTGAACTTACGTGTGAAATTTGCTTCCTGACAAGTAGATGTTGTAGTATGAGGGTGATTTGTACCAAATCATAGAAAAAGAAAGGGAAAAAGTTGCTAAAGCTGATATTTCATTGTCTATGTTGATGGGAATTTTTGTTCTATTGAGATGGTTAAAGTTCTCATGAATAGTTTGTTGTGAATGTGACAGTTGGATCTCGAGCTTGGGGAAGCTCAAAGGGTGCATCTCTGGTACTGTTTTCCTGTCATATACATGAAAAAAATTTCTGGAGTACTTTCCTGTTTCAATGAACATGTTTATGATTGCATTATTCTATAGATTCCCCTTGCAGATTTTTTGAACCATCAAGCTGATTCTGAAGCATTTGTTTTAAATGATGAGGACATGCAGGTCTCAGAGGTATAATTGTTTCTGCTGTTTAAATGTGATTTCTAGACTTTGGCATGGTTACCATGTTCCTTCCGACATCCACAGTTTAGCAAAATATGTTTTCTGTTGGTAACCTTAACTACAATGAACCATTAATATTCTCCTAGTTCTGGTTTTATTATTCTAAATTTTGAATTATTCTCAGCCTTGTATTAGCAGGTATGTCTAGAAATCTCCTTAATTATCTGAGTCATTTTGTACAGGTCATTGCTGATCGTAATTATGCTGCTCATGAAGAGGTTACAATGAAACATAGCTAATGTTCTTGATAGACAATAATCCTCTGATCTTGGAGATTAGTTTAGAGAGAACTCTCTGGTTCAAACATTAGCCAATAGATGATGTATTCTTGTGAATTTTGACACCAGTATATGTTTGTAATTTGCATACATGCTCAGCAGGTATTTATTAGTTATGGAAAGTTTTCAAATTCTACCTTGCTGTTGGAATACGGATTTGCACTTCCATATAACAAGCACGAGGAGGTTAGTCTTGGTTTTGCATAGTTGTATCAGTCTTGTCCTTATTGTACTGGTCCAATATCTGATCAGTGCTCCAAGTTTTTGCTCCAACTTTTACTGTCTTATATGAAAATTATGGTGGTTACTGTCTGGTTCAGGTTCAGGTTCAGATCAGTATACCCCATCATGATCTTTTACCCAAAATGAAGTTTGAAATTTTGCAAGGACATCTATTTCCAGTCACTAATGATGCCAATGGCTTCAAGACTTCAGAGAACTCTTTTATAATAAAGTAAGAGTTGAGTCATGGTCTTTAGAGTTTTTGAATTCAAAGGTTATGGAAAATTCTACATCCAGACATCCATTATCGTTAGCTGGTTAGATTCTACTTCCAATCAACTTACTGATTATCTCATATACAGATACGCTCTCGGATGTTTGCATGACACTTGAGTACTTGTGATGTGTACTTGAGTCATTGCTTATTTGACCTTTTATAAAGTACGACTTTCCACTTAATTGAATGTAGTGTGTAAATCATTGCTTATTTGACCTTTTATAAAGTACGACTTCCCACTTAATTGAATGTAGCGTGTAACTCCAGCTTTATGGCCCTGGTACAATGTGTTGTATTAGAGCTGTTTCAAGGAAGTTCTTGCGATAAGGGAAAGCATGTCTGGATGAGTTGATTCTAAGCCCTACTAATCTTTTCCAATTTGTTCATCGGATTATTGCCAATTGGAAGTTCACAATGAAGTGAAAAATAATATTGCTTTAACTCACCCTCTGAATTCTCTTTTGCTTCTCCTTACCTCAGAAATTCATTGTACTTTATGCTGTTCCTAGCAAATTCAAAAAGTTGTGTACTTATTTCTAGTCTTTTGGCAGTAACTGTGAAACCTATTGCTGTTTGTAGCCATTACTAGTTTGTGAACCGTAACTAGGCTATGTCTAGTTTGTGAACCATAACTAAGGCTATGTCTTGCTTAAATGCATACAGTACCACGAGTAACATGCATCGTAAAGTTGTCTTTACTAGTACCTATTCCAATTTCTGATAAGATAATCACACTCAGGGAAGTCAAATCTGTTGAAGGAAAAGGAAAGGGTCTTCCACAATCTCTTCGTGCATTTGCTCGTGTTCTGTCTTGCACCTCTCATCAGGGTATGCTTGAAAATATATCTTGTGGATTATATCTGTTTGGTAAAATGAGAAGGTCCTCATCGGTTATATAAATATTTAGAATTAGAAAATCTGACCAAGGAAGCAGCAGAAACTGATGGACGATTGGCTCGTCGTCCTTTAAAGGATATCAGCAGGGAGATTCAAGCACACGAGATCCTGTTGTCACGGTTTTCACAGCTCATCGGGGGATACAATGCGTCTATTGAGGTAAATGCATAAGTATGATCTCCCGTTGCTTAATTAGAGTTTGGGATAGATTTGGAGATAAATGACTGCATTAGCTAGTAAAGTCTTGCATATTTTTTATCGGAGGGCGTCTTATGCTTGATTGTCAGCATATAACCAAAATATTGTGCTAGGATCGTATCGAAGATGTGACACTTACATTAGGATCAAGAAACTTGATATCCTGGCTATTGTCCCTTCTGATCGGAAGGTTCGTCATTTGTTTCAAGCATCTGTTTGTACTTTGCAGTCATTGGAAAAAATTTCTTCAGTACCTACATGTGAAAATTTTGCCACGCGAAGGAAAATGGCTCTAAACCTCCTTAATGGTGAGCTTCGAGTACTTGAATCTGCATCAGCATGGCTGAAGAATTACTGTGCTACGTTGCATTGACACCGGGCAGGTTCCTTGATCAACAACGTGAAAGGTACACTTTGACAGATGAATTGTATTTTTGCTCGTGTACGCCTAGTTGCCTTAGCACTATACAAATCAAGAAGTGGAAATACAGGGCCCTGAGGTCTGGGATAGAACGCACAAATCAAGGCGTCAGATGTAACCCCAAACGGGAAGAAGAATTGATCATGGTTCATGATGTCAATGCGACTAAAAAGCAGAGTCAGAAGTTTTAAGAAACTTTATCAGCCCATAACTAGTCATTTTATGGACGTCTGTGGATTTCCTCTTATTTCTTCAATTGCATTATGCCCAGAACGCTGATGGTTGCATCTCTTGGACTTCAACAAAGTCCATTGAAACGTGTAAAGCAACACCTCTAGAAGATAATTGCATTTAAGATCACCTTTAGTTTTCTTTAATTTGAAACGAGAAGAAAATTACAGGGAACGTTTCAATACGAGTTGAATTGTCCTTTGCGTATATACAAGCGACAAGTAGGAATGGACACGGCAGCCCGAGTTGTTCAAGCGTTTTAAGGCATATTAGAACACCAATATGTTCACAGATATTGCTGCACTATCATAACTGCTTCGGAGGCCCAGCCAACGAGTTTCCTTTTGCTCAATCTATGATATATATGCCTTTACCAAATCTGAATAATTGCAGACGAGACCCGTCCTTGGACAGGTTATTTTACCCTCATTTTTCTTAGCCATTTCTTCTAGCGCCTGCGGAGTCAATAAAAATGATGTCAGCTAATTTGGACATATCAAACTTCACTTATATATGACTAGAATAATCAGAACCTTGGTGCTGTACACATATCCATTGGGTAAGACTTGGGGCGGGTTCTCCGTGTCCATTAGCTCTTTAGTTATGTAGCAAACAAGCTTCGAATGGTGTTGCTTGGAGAATGGTAAAGGCGATGCTAATTTCCTGAAACCCTCCTGTGACAAAGGGTCCTCCTTGGTGCAATCATCCTCGTAACAGTATCTTAAACAATCTAAGGAAAGCAACATATAACAAATAACTAGCAACTCTGACACAGTCAAGGCATCTTATAAGAAAGAAGCAAGCTCATGCTCCACGAGGTAAGCTAAAACATATTAGCTCATCTGATACAAAACTTGCTATAAAGATTCTATTTATGCTAGAGTGGGAATACGAAGAGATTCAAGATGCTCCTTTTAACAAAACATCTCATCTGCCCTAACGTATTCTCTCTTTCATCCCATACAATTTACACCATTGGGAATCACAATATGTATCATAACCTTGGTCAGAGTCCCAGTTGCTAGAGGTTTATGCAGAACTGATATCTAGGTAGTTCTATGCAAGCTTGGTTAACACAGAGCAAATAAAAAAGTAAAGGATGAAAAATTGCTTTGAACACAAGAAATAAGTCACTGGATGATGGATACGGTGTTTTCAGTGCAGATAAGCCTGCCTGCAGGTAAATATTTAGTAAAGGCTCTAGTGTCATGCCATATAATTTGCAGAATTCCTGTTTAAATTGTTCCACCATGTGGTCCCACTGTTTATGTTCAAACAAAACCTGCAAGTCATAACATAAAAGGCAATCATAAGGTCCCGAATTTAAAAATGACGACTGCCTACTGAAAAAATCATAAAGTGTGATCAGGCCCAACAAAAAGATGTTAACGAGGACCTCAATTTCATAAGTAAAAATTTCAACAGAATATTTCATGGAAGTATGAAGTCTCATCTTTTTTCCTTTTTCTTGATAAAAGAATAAGGATAGTATTGTCTAACCAAACTTCGAAAACAAAATGGCCATTCACAGTAAGATGATAGTCAGTCCTAATATAGGATTATACCTTGTATGTCGTACAATCAGTGGTGCTTCTAAATGCCACTGTTGCAAAAACATGTTGCAATTCTTTCATATGTGTGGCACCCCATGGTGCGAGATATTTCCGACAATATGTAATGGCACGCAAGTAGTTTTGTGCCCGAACCAACTCTACAAACTCTTGAAGTCTCAGCTGGAATTCCAATTTGCTCTGTCATCAAGAAGAGAGTAATAAGCAACCAAAATGATCAAGTCTCTGTAGGTTGAAGGGATGGATGCATCTATTCTTATGGAGACAAGTAAGCTTTGACGACAGCAATCAGAAATCAATTTTGTAAATGTCATTGATGGACAGCCTCCTTTTTTAAATTTAAAAAAAGTTTAGTTGCAAAAACTCGGCATCTGGTTTCAACTTCTTTCTAAAGACCCAGCAATAACCTGCTCTGGGTGAAAAAAAAAACACGACCGTGGACTTCTCATACTATAGAATAAGGGTCAACTCTTAAGAGGTTACGCTCAGAAGATAAATTCAAGTAAATTTTACTAACAATTCCAAACGTTTATGAGACAATACTTCACGCAAACATTATTGGCTATTAGATGTATTAATCTTTTCTCTTTTCACTCAATAAATGTTTTAATACTCATGAACTGTAAAAATCTCCATCTTGCTGGTTAAACCAGTCAAAGAAGTTCCTAAATCCTAACTGATGCACAAAAATAAGAAACTTGTTCAGTCAATAAGCTTGAACCTTTAAGATTCAACAAGATTTAGCATAGTTGAAATCAAGAAGGTAAAGATATCAATACCGTGACTCTGAATGCAAAAACCAAAAAGTTTTAAAAAGGGTAACACATTTACGTGCTATGAAAATATTATTTGTTTACCTTGGTCTTCCTCAATCGTGATTTGTTATCAGCACACCAGGCCAGAGCAGCACCAACATCCCTGTTATGAAGGGCATCAATCACCTTTTTTGCTTCTTGGAATACATCAATATCAACAAGATCCTGAAATATCCAACTTATCACATGAATTGCATCCCAGTGATTGAGCAGTCTAAAGCAGGTAATGCGTACATACACAGAAGCATAAGTCCACAACTTCCAATTCGCACCCAGCCACTTAAGAAAGCAACAATTGCTGGGAGAAAAACGAAAGGAAATGGGCAATGACGTTACCAGAATGTTGCTGTCTTGAGCCAGTTTGACTCCCGTCTCATAGTACGACATACGCAACATGTAGTCCACAAGAATTCGCTTCAGGCGAGTGTTGCTCCACTCCGATAAATTCTCTGCGTCTGCGGATTCCAGATGCTCAAGCCGAGTTCGACACCTTTGCGCTTGCAAGTTCTCCGTTTTACTTCCCTCTTCCAACTGAGCAATCCAGAAGAGCCATTCTCATTCAACCCGTCACTTTCAAGAAATTGTTCGATTCTATCGTCCAAAGATGTAGTGTTGATAATAGAGGAAAATTCTTAATTCAAAGATTTGTGGGTTACCTTTCTTTTGAGGCCTTGCAATCTGGTGACGAGGGAGGTGAGGTGGCTAACGGCGTCGTCTTTGGACATATCGGAATCAGCGGCATCATTAACGGACGATATTACGGAGGAGACTTCTTTCTCGACGGCGCGGTGGTTGGAACGGATCGTTTCCTTGTAGTGTTCGAAGGGGACACGCAAGAACTGGTGCTCTAGCTTCAGGGACTCCGTTAGTTTTGACGAGGGAACTGTATTGGGCGTAGCATTTGTGACGGAAGTGTTGGCGGTTGTGGCGGTTCCGTTAGGGAGGGAATCGACTTCCATGTTGGAGAAAAAATAGGATTGTTTCAACAACGGCAAGTAATTCGATCGAGAAATCGAGGGGAAAATGAGAGTGACAACAGAAGACAAGCAAGGCGAGAGCCGAGGGGGTGTGTTGGGGACGGACCTTGGGAAACGGCAGCGTGTAGCTATGTTGGATTTTGAGTTTTGTCAATCGGGCTCATTGTTTAATGTTGGAGCTCAAAACCACGCAGCTTGTTGGTCAAATAGAGTAATGCTTTGCTTTGGGCTTCTAGGTTTCTTCAATTTATGTCCCAAGAAAGAAAGAGATGGAATTGATATTCTTTGGAAGGGAATTTTTCACTAATTCCAATCATTAGATAATACTAACAAATTGGGCTTGTTTGTCTCTATTTAAATTATTTTCATTTTTAATTTGTTAAAAAATCTATTTGTCTGATCTTTTAAGTTTCAATTTTTTTAGTTTTTATAACCTGTGAAAATTGTTTTTGTTTTCTGTTTATACTTTTTCGTAATATAATTTACTATTTATTAAAAATATATTATTTAATTATTTAATATTAATTATTAATAAGAATTATAAATAATGTAATTCAATATTTATATTTTATATTTTTATATATTAATAAATAATCATGATTATAAATAATTTTATTTAATAATTTAAAATATAAATATAAATATAAATTATTAATAAATATATTTTTAATTTAAAATGTCTTCAAAACATGAAAATTTAAATAAAATTTACTTTAATAACTTAAATAAATATTAAAATAAATAAATATTTATTAATTATTTATTTTAATAAAATAAAATAATTTTGTTGATAATTTATCCATAAATATTATATAAGAGATTAAACTAAAATTTATTTACAAAAAGTTTTATCTTTAAGTTTTACTTAGTATGTAATTATTACACATTAATAACCACATAAGTTTTGGTTTTTATTTAAAAACAGAAACTAAAACAAGAAATGAAAACTAAAAACTACATTAAGTGAAATCAAACAACCACTTAATATCTAGACTAGGAGTGACATACAACATCCTATAATCTGACATTCAACGACACACTTTCGTAAGATTCACAAATTGTTTGACAAAGTTAAAGCTAAAATTTGAGATTAATTGCTTTACCATATAAATATCATGAATGATCAAACGTAGAAGGAAATTAAACAAAAAAAACATATATCAATTATATGAATGACAATTTGAGCATCATTCTCAACAATAACATTGGAAATTATTTAACTTTAACCAGTATATGGATATCTTATTCTATGAGCCTTAGCTAATTTTTGGATTGACAATACCTTGGAAGAAAAAACCTATAGAGCCATTAAAGTATCATTACAATTCCTTAATAGCCAACCACAACCAATTCCACTCCAAGATGCAAAGATCGTTGCATCAAAATTCAACTTTAACTTTCCAACCAAAGGCTTCTGTCATCTTATAGCATCATGAATTATAAGAGGACCAGATGACACCATATTAGTAAAAGTAGTCATTTTTTAAACATATTCACAATTTGAACTTTACCATCTTAAGTTGCTTGATTTCAAACAAACCATAGTCACCAATATAAAACGTTATAACAAGAAACAATCTTCTCATCATAGCTAGACTTCAACAACTGGAAATATCAAGCGAAGCAAATATTCCACCTCTAAAAAAACTAATACATAATGCTTCTTATCTTTTTCTAGCATACGAGTTTACAATAGAGTATCTCCTCCAATATTGCACAATTGTGCATAAGCAACCCCCGGCTCTAACACATGTATATTGATCCAATCGTCAATACTAGGGGCAAAAAAAGTTTCATTAACATCATCAAAGATTAAACACCAAACTGGCGATGCCCAGTTGCAATCACGGATGACATGTAGGTCCGATTCAGAACTTCTCCCACATCAAGAACAAATAGGGGAATCTACCTAATTGGGTCAGTCGTGCTAGGCTCAGGCCCAGGCATAGACGGCCCATTCATAGATGGTGACTTTCCACTCATAAGGGAAGACCTAAACCTAGTAGGTATTTTTTCATATATAAATTTATTACCTCATGATGAAAAAGGTACGACTTGAGAACCCTATTATTCTTTATTCCTAGCCACCAAAACCCTCACAAGAAAAAGATTAACTTGAGCGTCGGAGGGGCCTACCAGCAGTCAACCCCCGGCGTGCCTTTATTGTTTTACAGGTATCTTTGAGCCAAAGTCAACCAATCTCATGGATCCAAGCACAGCGCCCAGCCCCATCAGAATCAGACAGAACCAGTTGGCGCCCACCGTGGAGTCGGGCGTCCGGGCACCACGTCCAGAAATACTCAGATCAGTCAGGCGGCGGCAACAAATCCTGATGTAGCCGTTGTCGCGGCACTTGCGCTACAGCGAATGGGCTTGCAGCTAGCCGCCGCCCTTCCCTTGCCGCATCATGATCACCAAACACACCCTCCACCCATCATCCAAAACCCTAGCATAGACGAGTTACCCCCTCAAAACCCAAATAACCAAATACAATATTCACATCAACATGATCAACCGCAACAATATCAAAACCAAGACCAAGAAGCGTAAAGCGTGGCCTTAGAGGACGACGCTAGAACCAGTTCACATCCTCACACCCAATATCCCCTCAACCCAGACCCTCCTACACCACAACAAGCCTTCCTCACACAAAGACAAGTAGAAAAAGCGGCCGATCTACTGATTCGCCAAATTTTACGATCTCAGGTGGACCAACAACAAACCCCCGCTCGGCAGATAGGCATGGTGGTCGATCGCCGTTCTGTTGAATCTCTCGTAAAAATCGTGGACGACCGAATCAATCTGGCCATGAATTCCCGACCAGATCAGTCATCCACACAATACTGCTCTTCTTTCAGTCCGGAGATCCTGGATAGCCTTCCAGCAGTCGGTACTAAGATACCAACGCCAGAAAAGTACACAGGAAAGACCAATCCCCTCGATTACCTTCAGCACTTCCAATCAATGATGAATTTGCATTGCATTCCCGATGCAATTCAGTGTAAGACTTTCTGTACAACCTTTCAAGAAGGAGCCCGACGGTGGTTCAACAGTCTACCCTCACGTTGTATTACCTACTTTGAGGATTTTAAGCTGCTATTCCTCAACCAATTTGCTACGAGTAAATGGCCACAGAAGACTGCCTTGGAAGTGATGCAGTTGACCCAAGGAAGGAACGAAAGTTTGTGGGAGTTCATCACTCGGTTTAACAATGAAGCTGTCGAAGTCCCTGACCTCACCTGCTCGTCCATGTTGGCTACCCTGATGAGCAATACGAGGGATGAAGAGTTCAAGAAGTCACTGGCTCTTGATCAGCCCAGGTCTATCCAAGAGATAAGAAATCGGGCAGATAAATATATCCAGCTGGAGGAAGTGTTGAAAAACACAAAACGTAGAGCAGATAACCGCTGGCCGAGTGGTAGAGCCGATGATTCGCATAAACGGTAGAAGGATCAGTCTAGCTGGAGAAAGCCGATCGATCGACAGGACCCACGACGCGAATCCTTCACCCCACTCAACAAGCGGTATGCGGAAGTATTGGAGGTCATGAGAGCTGAAGGGGAACCCCTCTGAGAACCAAATAAGTTAAAAACTCCCCTCAAAAAGCGAGATTCAACTTTATACTGTCGTTTCCATAGAGATGTAGGTCACGACACGGAGGATTGTTGGGATTTGAAGCGAGAAATCGAGCTCCTTATCCAAAGGGGACGGCTAGGTAGATTTCTGAAGTATGAAAAAAATGCCGAACGGGGCAATGAAGGCAGGGGTGGTCGGTTTGACAATTGGCGAAAACCCTGGAGACAAAACAACATGAACGATGGAGGAAGACAGATTAGGAATACGGACGACCGACGCGACACGAGAGGACAGTCCAGGGCTAGAGATGATAGAAATACTGGGCAGCAGGATGACCGACCGGTTAGGGTCATAAACATGATTTTTGGTGGTAGCGCAGCAGGAGGGTCCACCGTCAGAGGAAGGAAGAGGTATGCAAGGCAGATCGCTGAGGGCCAGTCAGCAATGAAAAAATCACAAACTGATGAGGTGATCTCGTTTGACGAATCTGATCTAGCTGGTGTCAGCTGTCCTCATGATGATGCACTAGTGGTCACTTTGAATATGAACGGTAGCGAGGTGAAACGGATAATGATTGACACAGGCAGCTCGGTCGACCTACTGTACTACGATGCTTTTAAGCAGATGGAGATTTCGGAGGAGCGGCTACTGCCGATAGAGGGACCCATCAAAGCGGTAATAGGAGCATCAACCTATCCATTCGCTCGAGTCCTAGTAGTGAAGAATGTTGAATTCCTAGTTGTGAAGTTTGTAGGAGCCTATAATGCAATAATTGGAAGAGCCACACAAAATTCCCTCAAAGTAGTCATCTCAACCTATTATCAAGCGATGAAGTTCCCAACACCCCATGGCATCGGTATTGTCAGGGGTCAGCAAAGAATCGCTGGGGAATGCTACTTGGCAGAAACAAGAACCTTTGAGGGAGTGGTAGTTTTGGCAAGTTCTCTTGATGTAAGAGCAGATGAAGAAACCGAGAGGATGAACCCTGCAGAAGAAACGCAGCAGGTCATACTGGACGAAGAAGACCGATCCAAGTTCACAAATTTGGGCTCCGAACTCGAAAAAGG
>JAOSBK010000206.1:20075433-20092486 GCA_027568895.1 Erythroxylum shatona | reverse complement strand
CTTTCATCTTTCCATTGATATAAAGTTTGTAAATTTTGGAGTTCTGAATCAAAAGTTATGGAGTTTGGAAGTTGAGATGTTGGTGAAGAAAAAGGGTCGCAGGTCCGCTAGAATGTGGCAATCGGTCGGCCAGAATGTGGCGATCGTGCATGCGCACAATCGCGACTTCCCTATTTGTTCAAGGATAGCTATTTTCTAAACATACTCTGATCTTTTGCTTATATCTTTTCCGTCCGACATCCGATTGACTTGATTTTTGAAGCGTTGGATTTCTAAGACATCCCTATATTTGTCCATGGAAAATTGTAGATTTTTGAGATTAAATTGAGGATGATTGATTTAATCAAAATGAGTTGGGAAATTTTCTAAACATGGTTCAGTATTTTGGTGAATTCTTGGTCTGTGGAGATCTAATTGAACTGATTCTTGTTGCAAAATAAAATACAGTCATGGGGCTACAAGTCATATAAAGGAATTGAATTTCAATTTAGTCTGTAAGACTTTTGGTTGGGTCGGTCGTGCTAGACCTAGGCATAGACGGCCCATTCATAGATGGTGACTTCCTACTCATAAGGGAAGACCTAAACCTAGTAGGTATTTTTCACATATAAGTTCATTACCTCATCATGAAAAAGGTACGACTTATAGAACCCTATTATTCTTTATTCCTAACCACCAAAACCCTCACAAGAAAAAGACTAACTTAAGCGTCGGAGGGGCCTACCGGCAGTCAACCCCCGGTGTGCCTTTATTGTTTTGCAGGTATCTTTGAGCTAAAGTCAACCAATCTCATGGATCCAAGCAGCAGCGCCCAGCCCCTTCAGAATCAGACAGAACCACTACCATACCTCTATTGAATCGCAAGAGATTTGTAGGCAGTTGTTGCCATCGAATCTGCCAAAGGAAGATATGAAATTTCTGAGGCACATTAAGCTTCCAAATTTGCATCCATTTCCTCAAAGGATTAGTGGGTCAAGGAATGCGAGTAATGAATTCATAATTGGATTTCATTGTATAAGAACCCGTCGTCGACTCCCTCCAAATTAGAGAATCAAGCCTGTTCATATTCTAGGAGGCAGGGATTGCAACAATCCTCTTCCTTAGATTACAAGACAAAGTGGTGTGTAAGATAGAAAAATCCCATTGACCTCGATTAGAGAGTAGGCCACTGATCATGAGATGTCTATCCCTATCATCAATAGAATGGGCATGTCTAGTAAGGGCCAGTTCACCGCACCATCTATCAAACCAAACAGAGATATGTTGGCCAGAGCTTACCCACCATAAGAAGCCATCTGTTAAGAAATGAATAGATTTTTGGATGGTTTTCCAACAAGGAGAGGAGTTATGAGGCAAACAGGTAGCAAATAAAGAGAGGCCACAAGAATATTTACCATGAAAGATATCCACCCAAGGTTTTGACTAGTTGGAAATCAGAGACCAAACCAACTTACTAATCATTGTAATATTATTATCCTGAGCCATACGAAGAGTAAGGCCACCTCTAGTTTTAGACTACACACAGCTTCCCAATTCAATAAATGTATGCCCTTACCATGATTAGAAGATTGCCAAAGGAAATCCCTACAAGTCTTATCAATGATGGAACAGATGCCTTCAGGAACCCAACATGTTTGCATGGAGTAAAGAGAAATAGTGGAGAGAGTGGATTGTACAAGAGTATGACGCCCTACTTTGTTCAATAACTTAGACTTCCAACCCTGTAAACAAGATTGGATTTTGTCCAACATCCTCTGAAAGTAATGTTTACTATTGTTTCCGAGCAAAGGAACACCAAGATAAGTGCCAATATCTGTCAACTGAGATTGTCTTTGTAAAGACTCTTTATATGCACGAGCACCTTAGGAGAGATAAAGGACTTGGATTTTTATCATTAGTAAGCATGCCTGAGCATGCACAAAAATGCCTTATGGTGTCCAAGACAACACAACAATCTCGTGTAGATGCATGAGAAAATAATAAGACATCATCTGCAAAAAGAAAATGAGAAACCTCGGGACTTAGCAGAGATCTTAATTGGCTTCCATTGATTATTGACAATTTTGTGGGATATTAGAAGAGACAATTTCTCCATGCAAAGAACAAACAAGTAAGGAGAAAGTGGATCCCCTTGACGAAGACCTCGTTTAGGAGCAAATCCTATAAGCCTATTACCATTCCACATAATTGAGAATTGTGAACTAGAAACACATGACATAATAAGTAAGACAATCATATGAGGAAAACCAAAATCTTCTAAAGTTTGTTTCAAGAAAGACCAATCAACCCTGTCGTAAGCTTTAGCCAAGTCAATTTTTAGAGTAAGGTATCCCGTTTTTCACTTGGTTCTGCAAATAGTATGAACCACCTCCTTAGCTAGAACTACATATTCAACAGCTGTTCTCCTAAGGATAAAAACACCATAGTTTTGACTGGTAATAGAGTCTAAAAAAGGGCGAATTCTCTAGACCAACACTTTGGTGAGAATTTTATAGCTTACATTACATAAGCTATATGTTCTCTAAAAAAGATGACCTTTTTATAACGAATTACATCAGCATAAAAAAGTCCATTAAAAAATATTTAGACCTTATTATAAAAAACTAATAAAACATTAACAAACTCCAAACAAACCCTTAAACAAAATGATATGGAATTGATTTTATAGATTAGTGTGAAAAAAAGGGCATGTCTTAGTAATGATGACGAGTCATATCCTAACTTTTAAGAAGCTCTTTTCAAAAATTTATAAAAGCCATTTAAGCATTATTGTTGTAGTTTTTATGGTCTAACTTTAACATTTATAAAATTAAGCCTATAGATAAGCTCGAGTGACACTATTATGTTCTTTCAAAAAGATGACCTTTTTATAAGGAATTGCTTCGGCACAAAAAAGTCCATTAAAAAATATTTAAACCTTGTTATCAAAACTATTAAAAACTTTGTTAAACTCCAAACAAACCCCAAATGATATGGAATTGATTTTGTAGATTAGTGTGAAAAAGAGGGCATGTCTCACTAATGATGATTAGTCATAAAAAGTGATAAAAATACGCATGAATGACATTTGGATTGGCCCCACGCATGACCCAACTCCAACTCACGACGCCATCTTCGGCCACGCTCCTACTCCGCTAAATCCGCGGCACCTAAATATTTAAAAGGGGTTTTTATACTCGGACGGAACTACCCTCCTCCTTTACAAACAAACATTTGGCCCCCTTTCCTTTCCTTTCCTTTCCTTTTCTCCAGCTTATATTTGTTTGTTCTTTTTCTCAGTTGTTGCTTTATTCTACGACTCGCTTCCTACTACTGTTACTCTCCCACTCTTCCTATTCCTGTCTCAGGCTTTCAACGTCTTTTACGCCGCCCGTTACACTTCGCCCACTTTCATGTTCAATTCAGAGATTGCTATTTTATTTCTCTCTTTTTTTAAAATTTTGAATTAACGATTGATATCGGTTATTAATTTTCTAATTAAAACACGCATCATTCAAGGCTGTGTCGCTTCGTATTTTTCAGGCGTTTTTACTGCTGACCGTTTGAAGTGGAGGAGAGTGAAGGAAGGCTGCTTGTGACTGATTCAAAAGAACTCCTTCAAACTTTTCTTTTCCTTTTTGGGTGCTTGGCTGGTGAGGAAATTCGAGGAAGAGGAATGGAAAACAATAGAAAAGTGTTAGTACTTGCCGTTTCTCGTTTTCCTTTCTTTTGGATATTCAATACTCTTGTTATTTGTCGTTTCTCAAGAATCAATCATTTCTCAACAATCAATCTGTGTAAATCTTGTTTGTTGGCATAGAAGAATACACATTCTTGCTAGAGAGATGATTTCTTGTTTGTTCATGTTTTCTTTTGCTTCGTTTTTTTTTTCTTTGTTCAGTTTCTATAATGACTTTTGAGTATGTTTGATTTCTTATTCTTAATCACGCAGTTACATGGTTGGGTCCCTAGAAGATGAGGGTTTATATTGTTTTCCTAAAGACGCAGGGTAGTTTGGTCTTTAACGTTTAGTTTTGTTAGATCGAATCAGAGCCCCAAACAATTTTATTTATTTTTATGGTTTCGTTTCGGGTTCTGTGTTTTCTTTACTTTAAGAGTTCATGGCGCAGTAAATTTTCCTATTATAATTCCACTGATGCTTTTCTATTGTATGTAATAGAAGTGCATCTCCAGTTTTTGAATAATATACAATTGTTAGGCTTGAAGTGTTAACGTCATGATACTCATTAAAACAGATGTGCAATTTCAGTGATTATTGTCTCTAATTTTTGCTTCTGCAATTATGCTCCAGGTGTAGTGACACCCTCTTCAGGATTGAACAACACCATTTGTAATGCGCTCTCTGGTTTGAGGCAGAGATGAAAAAGTTATTCTTCTTCCGATCTTCAGCCAGCAACTGTAATGGCAATACTGGTTCTCCACTATCTGCCGAGAAGCAAATCTACTGGGAAATGCCATCTGAGAGTGGGCTGAGCAATCGAAGTGGTAATAAGGCTGACAGCAATGTAAGGACCGCCAGGGGCTTATTTTCAAAGTCTCGAAAGCAAATATCTGATAACCAGAGCTCCAGTGTCATTCCAGGGCTTAGAAGAAGTCGATCCATGTCATCAACAGCATTTTTCAGTGATACACCAGAGCAAAAAAAATTTCTTTGTGCAGATGATCAAAACGGATCTCCTTCTAGCTGTTCCAATGGTGCTTCTCGGCAGCAGTATAGCGTTCATTCATCTAGGTGAGACATTTAATCGACTGAGATACTTCATGGATTAACTCATTGTCCCATGTTGTAATTTGGAGAGAGAAACAATTCAGTATGAATAATCTGTGTGTTAATATTTATATTATGACACTTCCTGAGATTTGACTGCTGGTTTCTGATATTCTAGGCAGGTCCTTACACCTGAGAATCAAGCAAAAGTAAAGAGAACTGAAGTGACAGTTATTCAAGATCCATGTGTACTGGAGAGGCTTGGTTCTTCTGCTTCTTCCAAATCTCATCATGATTCTTTGGCAAACTCTTCCTCTAGTAATGGCTCAGGTAAGGTTTTGGACAGGTACATTGATGGAGAGCAGCTTTGCGAGGAAAGAAGTAAACCCAAAAGCAATTCTTCACACAGACAATTTGCTGGGAATGGAAATGCTGTTGGAAGACTTCCTCCACGAGTACAGTATACAGCCCCTTCCTCACCAACAGATAGTGCCAAAGATAAAACCAGGTCTTATTCATTTAGGGATGCTAAAACTACCCGTTTTCCTTCTAGAGGTTTGGTGGACAATGGTTTTGGTCATGAATCTCCGAGGAGTATTGCAAAGAATGTAGTTGAAAAACTCTCCCAAAGTCATGCTGTTCCCAGGTCAAGTCCTAACGAGTTTGACCATGATATTCCAATCACAATTGAAGATATCTATTCTGGATCAATGAATAGATGCTTTAATTCTAAAGTAGATGAGCCTGCCCAAAAAATTTTCTCTCTGGATGAACTTTATGAAACCATTAATGACTATCATGGAGAAGAAGATTTCTCTAACTGTGGGAAACAGGATAGTTTTTGTCATGAAAATGTTGGTGATGTGAACTCTGTTCAAAGTAAGGATGCTTTAGATTTGGAATTGCAGCAAAGATCAAAGGTAGCTGAGGAAAGGGTTGTATTTCTTTCTGAAGCACTTGATCAGGAAAGCTTTCTTCATGATAGTGGATTTGATGATATGTCATTGCTTCGGACTATTAGGAAATTAAAGGCTGATAAGTTAGGCTTGGCA
The DNA here is from genome assembly GCA_027568895.1 of Erythroxylum shatona. Lineage (NCBI taxonomy): Eukaryota > Viridiplantae > Streptophyta > Magnoliopsida > Malpighiales > Erythroxylaceae > Erythroxylum > Erythroxylum shatona. Next base: position 20,086,726 of record JAOSBK010000206.1, on the reverse strand, counting down.
ATTGAGGTTTCGGGACTTTTCAAGGCTTGGATTGCTGAGAGGGATTCTGCAATGGAAGAGCTTAGGTTGGGAAAAGCAGAGCTAGAGTCTCACACTCGGAGACTAGAAAAGGAGAAGAGTGAGTTGCAGTCAGCATTGGAGAAGGAATTGGACAGAAGATCAAGTGACTGGTCTAAAAAGCTTGAGAAATACCAATTAGAGGAGCAGAGGCTTCGAGAAAGGGTTCGAGAGCTTGCAGAACAGAATGTCTCCCTCCAAAGGGAAGTGTCTTTACTTGATCAGAGGGAAACAGAAAGCAAAAATGTGATAGTGTATTCAGAGCAGCAAATAAAGCACCTGACTTCAAGGATGGAGGAAGTAAGTGGGGAAAACCAAGATCTAAAACAAAAGCTCTCTGAATTCCAAGAGAAATACACAGCAGTACAGGACGATCTATATTGTGTCAAAAGAAATTTTGAACAGAAGGACAACGAATGCAAAGAGATGCAGAAGTCCATTACTAGATTATTAAGAACCTGTAGTGACCAAGAGAAGACAATTGCTGGGTTGAGACAAGCTTTTAGTGAAGAGTTTGAGACGAAGCAGTCACTGAACAAGTTTGATAAGCAAGTGGCAAAAATTCAAATGGAGCAAATGAGACTGACTGGGCTGGAGATGACTTTGAGGAGGGAGGTGGAATCTTGTAGGCTTGAAGTTGACTCTCTTCGAAACGAGAATATCAATCTGTTGAATCGGTTGAAGGATAATGGAAAAGAGATAGATGCTTTAACTTTCAAGTTAGATAGGGAAGTGCAGACCCGGGTAAGCTATCTGCAAAATCAAGGGCTAGGAATGCTAAATGAAAGTGCCCAACTGTGTTCCAAGTTATTGGAGTACGTCAAAGGAAAAGCTGGCCAATTTTCAGAATCAAAGCAGGGTACTGAGTTTGCTGTCAACGGTTTAGATGGGCAGTTTCTTGTTGAATCTGACATGAAGATTCAGGGCTTCAAGCGTAGAACAGAGAGCTTCACGAGGAGTTTGCAGACAATATCTTCTTTGCTGCAGGAGAAGTCTAATATGGTTGCTTTAAAACCTCAGACATCATGGACCAGTGAGTCGAAGAAACTAGATGATCAAACTGCTGATGTAAGTTGCTCTGATATCTACCTGGTGTATTTTGGAGCAGGGATAAAATGTTAAATTGACAAGCACATTAAAGTTAAAATTGTTTTTAACATGAATTTATTTGTTATGTTGATTTCGTGCAATTTAGAAATTGGAACACAAAGTTGTGAAGGGTTATCTTTGTAGAATACTTCTTCTCATGTTTCTTTCCATTTGGACATCAGAATGTAAGAGTTGAGCTTAAAGCCGAAAGCTTGCTTACTACTTTACTGAGAGAGAAGCTGTACTCAAAAGAAAGTGAAGTTGAGCAGTTGCATGCTGAAATGGCAGCAGCTATCAGGGGAAATGACATGCTCCGATCTGAAGTCCAAAATGCTCTGGACAACCTTTCCTTAGCCAATCACAAGTTCAAAGAGTTAGAACTTGAGGTATGAATAGCATCTCTAATGTTAATATGATTGGAACACACTTTATGTACCGTTCATGTTTAGGACATTTGTGGAACGAATAGTATTGTAGCTTGAGGGAAGAATGATCGTTTAGTATATTTCCTTGTAAAGGCTTGATTCTAGTTACAAAAGAACAATTCTTTGGTTATGTTGACTACTTTGTGAGACTTCCTTGATGTTATGCTGCACTAATAGATGTGTTTTTAACAGGTGCTGAAGAAGGACGATAATATAAGTCAGCTTCAAAGAGATCTGCTAGAATGTAAGAAGGAACTAACAATAGTTAAGGGAATTTTACCAAAAGTTTCGGAGGAGAGAGATTTGATGTGGGAGGAAGTGAAGCAATACAATGAGAAGAACATGTTGCTGAATTCAGAAGTCAACATATTGAAGAAGAAGATAGAGGCCCTTGACGAAGATATACTTCTGAAGGAAGGGCAAATTACCATCCTTAAGGACACTCTAGGAAGCGGACCTTTTGACATCCTTGCAAGTCCTGATTCTATACAAGAGTTTTTGCTAAAATGAGTTTCTTGAAAACTTCTCGGTTAGAGCATGTCTATATTTTACAATCCCATACATACAATCAGAATGCGTCCTTTAGGATCCTATACTTTTTGAAAGATGTGTCTAGTTTTCTTCAACAGTAGCGGGCAAGACATGTCGAGTTCTCTACTTGTCGGCATGGTACTGGTTTTTACAAATGTATGTAGTTTTTGGCATTTTCTGGTTACACTCTCCCATCCTTTGTAAGTTCAGCCAACGTAAATTGTCATTGGCTTCATCCTCGTTGTTAGTCGACTTTTGGTTAATTGTCAATTAAAAGTTTGTGAATTGAGGTTTAGCCGATTGTGAGTCTTTATTCACGATCCTTTAATCATCTGGTCCCTTGCAAGTCCCAACTAACAACGGTGATTCTTCATCGATAATCGATGTTCTGATTGTTTAATGTAGAAAGGTAAAAAGAACGTTTTGGATTTAAAGATTTGGTGAGAGGATAACTAGTCTCCAAATTTTTGGCAAAAAATTTAAGATAGTCCTTACGGTTATCATTGATACCAGTTTTACTCCCTAATATTTTTAAAATTGAGCAATTTGTTTCAAAAATATTCACTCTTTTATTTAGCCCTTTATCAAATAAATGTTACGTCTTGCTAAGTTGAGCCACTTAGACGTACTGGACAATGTTAGCTGTTATGTAATTAAATATTAATTTGTTATTTAAAATTAATTAATTAATTTTAATTATTTAAAAAATTTTAAGTCTCAAAAATTAAAGTAAAAAACCTAATTTCATGTATCCTTAATTTTCATCAGTCTTTCCTAATTTGCAGAAAACCCCTAAAATCTTCGTACTTTCTATATCTTTTGCGGTTCAAGCAAATCCCTAATAATTTTTTTATCCTTCTTGCTTCTTCTTCATCTATCTTCATTAGTTTTTAGAAATTTTTTTCACTCTAATTCAACTTTGTCCTCCAGCGAACCAAATCCCTAATAATCATTTATTCTTCTTGCTCATTCTTCGTCTATCTTCATTAGTTTTTAGAAAATTTTTCTTCACTCTAATTCAACTTTGTCCTCAAATCCAGGTACGATATTCTCATACCTTTCTATTTATTTTATGTTTATAGTGCTTAAATTTTTGTCTATAGAGGCGGAGACAGTGGAGGAAGGTGGTCCACTTTATGATCCCTCATGTTTCTGGTTACTAAATTAAAGGTTAGTGGTCCAACATTTTCATCTTGTAGTCCTTTGTTTATCATATTATGATTAAACTATATTATTATGTTAAATAAGTTCTATTTTTAAGAATTTAGCAATATCTTTGGTGAATTACGAAATACCACCGTAGTTCAGAAAAGCAAAAGTTAAGCATAAGTAGGAATTGCAAGTTCAACTCTTATTAGAAAATTAAAAAAAAACACATGATCAATTTTATATTGGATATGTTTATATGAAATTATAATAAGGTGATTGGTGAGTGTTCATCGGCAAGGTATAACTTAACTTGGAGTGAATAAGTAGTAATGCACTTGTGTACTTTAGTGAAGCTAAGATCTTACAGCATAAGGTTGTTTCCTTCTTCTAGTAATAGCTAGGTGGATTTTACTAGTTCTTAATGGTTTTGAAGTGCTTTTAGATTATAATATCAGATAGATTTTGCAGGTTTCAACATGCTATCTTGTAATGCTCTTGATTCAGAAGATAAAGAATAGTTATACTTCTGTATATAAAGATAACTTTAGTAACAAAGTAGATATATAATCAAACAATTCATTTAGTGATTGTAAAGTTGTTGCAAACTAATACTATTATTAAGTGTTTGATCTATTGATTTATCAGGTGTTGAAGTGTAAATATGGATAATAGGTGGAGGGATTGAAGTTGAAATGTGATTAACTGATTTATCATGTTACTTATGATCCCCTATCTGTTGGATTTGGTATAGGTTTTGTAACAGGCATTATAAGTGGCTATAGATTCAAAGTTAGTCATCTCATAAGATTGAGTAATTATTAGATCTATAAAAATATATTGAACATGCTTAGAGGCACATCATATAGAGCTATCAATCTCCTGAATGGGATAAGGCTACATTTTGAGTTAATGTTGTATCTTGTTGAGTTGAGTCTTTTGAAATATTTTGTGAGGAATGTTTATTATTTTGTAGCTCATCATAGTTGCCAGTTAGAAGCACTTTGTGACGAATGTTCAATAACTTGGTTTTCATTAGGTAATTTGGTTTCCTTTTATAACTCACCAGTATAACACCTTCTTTCATATGACCTTCAAGCTAATGGAAATTTTATGTCTACTTCAATAAAAACATTGGTATATCACATAGGATGTTATTTTCTTCTTCTAGAATATGTAATATAATGTTTAATACACCCAACACATTATTTTCTTTGAATATGGGTCTATATTCATATATTAATTTTTAATAGCATGTTGTTTATATAGTAACTATTTTTTTTTTCAAATTTATCTACATAGGATGACAATGAATGAAAGAGCTAGTATGATGATATTTCATGGTGGAGATTTTATTCCAGAAGGTATACTGAAGTATATTAGTAAGCCACTGTAAGTTTTTGACAATGTGTACTTAGATTATGCAAGGTTGAGAAAGGTATATGAAATGGGTGCAATTTTTGGATATATAAATATTGTTAGTGCATGATATTTGATTCATCAGAAGGATTTGGAATAAGGTCTGAGGAGATTAGAATCTAACCAAAGTGCATTGGATTTGATTAAATTGGAAGTGCAAGGTATAACTGATATTTATTTGGAGCATGTAGATGAAACAAAACTATCCATACCTATATTAATGTAACATGATAAATGTCATAAAATTGAGATGGTTTTAGAATTGGGAGGTGATATTGGAGTGGAAATGGGTTCTCATAGTGGTTTAGGAGTTGATTTGAGATATGATAATGTTGACTTGGAAGTTCATCACAATGTTAATGTTGATTTGGGTTGTGAGGAGTTGATTTGAGAGGTCACAGTGATTTTGGTATTAACTTGAGAAGTAATACTAATGTTGGAGTGGATTGGGAGATAATACAAATGTTAGAGTGCATGATGGAGGTGATTTTGAAGATGAAGAATCAGCCGGTAGTAAATATAAAATGATTGATGGTGGTGATTCTGATATGAGTACTCAAGATCAAGGTGAGTTGGGTGCTCAAGATAGAGATGATTTGAGTGGTCATGATAGAGTTGAATTTGACTTGGATTTTAGCATTAGTGTTGATGCATGTCAAAATATAATATGTATTGACTCTTTTGATATTAGGAGTTTTTTAGCCGGTGATGAATATCCCAATGGTGAAAAATCATATGCTGTCATGAGGTAACCTAGTTAAACTAATAGATATGTTACTATAGTTATTGCAGGTAAATAAAAGTTCAGGATGGTGTTTGATAGCACTAAACACTTTAAAGGAGTGACTGTTGATTTTATAGTAGTAATATGATTTAGCTTGAGTTTTAAGAGGGATGAGGCAAAAAGGATAAGATATGGTTGCATCGATGGTTGTCCATTTGAGTTGTATTCTTCATGTGATAGAAAAGATAAATGCTTGAAGCTAAAAACTTACAATCTAGAGCACATATGCAATCTAACAAATAAGCCAAGGCTAGTTACATCTAACTTTATCATGAGACACTTCAAGAAAAAAAAATCCTAGACAAGCAAGCATTAAAGTCAAGAAAATGGTTGAAGAATCTAGGGAGAAACTAAATTTTTCTATAAATTCCAGCATGTGGAAATATGCAAGAAGGAAGATTCTTAAAGCAAAAACAAAAAAGCAACATACCGAATACATGAAACTTTATGGTTATATTTCTAAGTTGGAAAAAAAATCTAGGTCCTGTGGTAGAGCTTCAAATTAGAATGGAAAAAGACAAAATGATATTCAAGAGAATGTATATGTGTTTTGATCTAACAAAGAATGGGTATGGAACTTACTAACTTCTTCCTATATTTGCATAGAAAGATCGAGTCCAAGCCTAACTTTGAAGAAATGATCATATGCAACCACCATAACATGTAGGACATAAAGTAGATGGGTAAGTGAATATAAAAAAGAAAGTACAGTTGAAATAAACTAAACTATATGATAAGAAGACATGACAGATATATTTGCACTTTACAAGCTTTTTACCCACATGAGGAACACATGGAGCTCTAAACTTACCATTTCTAATATTTAATCTTATAATAGCATGGTCTATATATTGGTCCCTTATTATGTTAGATAAGGCCATCTTGGCTCACTAATAAGGGATGGTTATACAGTGTTCCTAATCCTTAGCTAATGGACCTAAGGTGATGAGAAAATTGAACAAGAATAAAAAGAAAGCAATGAAATGGAGAGTTATTTGGAATAGGGATAAGAATTATGAATTAACTAATGGACATGACACACATGTTGTCCAATGGGGAAAGGAGCAGGTTTGCTATTATAAGAAATAAGAAGTCTACGAGTATCGTTGTAGTCACGTGATTAGTGTCATTTTTCATGCAAAACAATAACTATAGGTGTATGCAGATGAGTGTTATCATAGAGGGAGGTTCATGGAAGTTTACGAGAATGTCTTGCAATCAGTTAGAGTGCAAAAATTTTGCCACCAAATACTCATGAAGAGATACATCCACCTTTGAAAAGAGTTACGGCTGGATGGCCTAAAAAGAATATTCAAAAGATAAAGATGAATAACAGTGAAGAATCCTCATAGACTATCATAAAAGGGGAAATTCCAATTGTGTGGAAAATATGACAGAAGTTGCCGTAACAAGAGAAATTGTAAATCTGGTTGACTTCTTCTAGTTAAGATGGAGTTGAGGTTTTATGTATTTCTCAGTAACTAATAATTGATGAAATATCAATATTGGACAGTCATTTAGGCTTAATGAAGATCCAATAATAACAAAAAAAATTCTCAACCAAATTCTTAAATTTCCAGCAGACAACCTTCTAAACTTAGTAGACTTGAAGTTAGTCTAACACAATTGTCAGTTGTCATATATTATTATTCATGTATATTATTTGTTTTCTATGTTTTTGTTACATGAACAATTTATTGTTTTAACCTTATTTGTAACATCATTTACATCTTTACCACTAAGGAGAAAGAGAACATTTGGATCAATTGATCTAAACATTTTTCTCATTCCAACCAAGAGGGATAAGGGGGAAGGTAGACCTAAGTATTATATAAAAATAATTACAAGACCGACCTTCCAAATGAAAATTTGTTTCTAATGCAAACTAATAAGCTTTTAACATGCAAATTAGAAGTCAACTAAGTGTAAATGAGAATTAGTTGTACATTAGTTAGTTTGTAGAGAATTATGGTTAGATATAGTATCTTTTGGGTGCATAATTGTCAATTATGTACGTATTTTTGGTTGGATCCAGTTCTGGTTTGTAAAAAAGTATGGTTGGATCTAGTTCTCATTTGTAGAGAATTTTGGTTATATCTAATATCCAATACTCGGTTAGATCCATTTTGTATATTTTTATATATTCCAGTTAGATCCAATTTGTTTATTTTGTGTATATTATATAACATTTTAGTTGGATCTATTGTGATTTAGAATTGCAACGTTGTAGCAGAATGATACAACTTGGTGGCCATTATATACATAACTCAAACTAGCATACATTATTTTCCTTCGTATAATTACTTTCATTAAATGAATCTTGTTCTTTTTAGTGGTTTACATTATATGAATATAAAATTAATGACCTATATTATATGAAGCTCATCTTTACAGGTTTATGAATATCAACGTTACATGCTTACAGGTTTATGATTCTCACATTGTTTATAAGCTTGTCAAATGGAACTTAGGATATTGTCTTTTTATGATTGCCTTTTTAAGTATATAGTCATAATTTAAACTTTAATTTGAATGTAATTACATATGTACTTACATATGAATGGAATTACTAAAATATATTAACTAAATTTTCATGTATAATACAAGTACTTCTCATATTAGCCCTATTTCATACACAAATATACAACATTTTTAATATATAGGTTCTTATTAAATATTTCACACTAGCCCTATAATTTCAATAGTGAGAAACATATAACAACAATATATATCGATATGGAAACAACAATAATATATGTCATGAATATCTTCTTTAGCTCCTTGTTATCATTTATAGTAAGCTTCAATTCATATTTATAGCAAGCTTCAATTCATTCTCATTTGATTTATTTTTTTCATCTAATTCAATTTATTCCTTCTATTCCTCCTTATTTGGTCTTCTAATAACTCCCTCACATAAGTCATCCTCAATTGTTCCTTTGTAACTCAATGTTAGTTGGTGTTTTAACTTAGCACATCAACTTTTGAATAATTCAAACAACCCTATTTAGGAAGGGGTTTTCATGCCAACGAAAGGACTTACAACTCTCAACCTTGTAAGCATCACCAAAACATTTTTAGCATATTTATTATATTTTTGTTCCCATATTGAATATCATAACAAAATATTTTTAATAATGGATATTTTGGGCACTTACAAAACCTACGAGTGGTTTTCTTTTCACTTTACGAAGTCTTTAAACGAGCATTGAATCCAAATAAACATTGAATGATAGATGACAAACTATTGTTAGTTGAAGACTCAAAAAATGAAATCTCCAATCCAGACTGTTCCATTTTTCTATTATACTCCATAACAAAATCAAGTAATAATAAGAAACATAACCATCAATTAACAACATAGAAATAATCATCAATTACCAATAAATAAATATCCTATTCTTAATGGAAACACAAAATATAATTGAAACACATGCATTTAATAAATAACAATGATATTAAATATGGATTTCACACTTACTTTTTATAAATTACATTGTTAACTATTTTTTAGAAATTATAAATGAGACAAATTAGGAAGTCATTTTCTTTATTTGGAAGAAAAAAATGAACATATGGCAACATTTACTCTACCAATACTTTGTTGGCCATTGAAAACATTTATCTAATTCTAGGATGCTAAATTGTTCTTTTCCTTTCTTCATCACTCTTGTAAAGCTACTAACAAATATGTGCATATGTTGAAACCTCGTTACCCTCCAAAATTTTCTCAATGCCAACACTCTATTCATTCAGTTATATTTTCCATACCATATGAGAATTTAAATTGTAGATAAATGTGGTATAACTAAAATCATGTTAAGATAAAGGTCCAATTATAGATACTAATCAATTTAACATAAACACCTTAGTCATCCACCACTGCTTGATTCATGGACAAAAACAACTAACAATTGAAAAATTAAAGGATATGTAGGATTACCATGAACAAAGTGCCCCTGAAGGAAGAAGAACCAAGAATATCAAACACTTATTGGCTTAAGAACAATCGAAGATGATATGGGAAAAGAAGAAACAATCATCCTTTGTCCTTATATATTAACAATTTGCTGCAAATTAGAGAAAATAGACAAAAATAAAGTATAGATGCAATCAAGGTTAGGCTTTAGAGAAAATTAGAAACTTGTAACTAAGTTAGTTCAATAACTTTTGGATAGCTTCATAGCATGTGAGAACATTAAGCATTCTTATACGTTGCATTTTGTGTTAAGTTTTTGTATTAATATTAAAATGTAATTAAAGTTATGTATAAGTTCTGACTGGCTTGGTGAAGGAGTTAGAACTGAAAAGTTTCACAGGAGTATGTGCATGTTTCTGTTGTACTTATTTATTTTAAAAATCCAAGTTTTCTAGGTGTAGACATCGGGTGTCAACTTTGGGGCAAACATGGGATCGATTAAGGCGAAAAATTAGTTCAAGTTGTAGTTTATCCTTATAGCTTTCAATCGATATATAGTACAAAATTTTTGGACTTCTTGGCTGAAAACTTTGGTCCCTCTAAGGGCACATGCATCTTCTGCCTTTTCGCTTCATCTATGTGATGACGTCATCTCCTTCTGTGTTTGTATCTTCTGCCTTTTCATTTCTTCTATGTGATGACGTCATTTCCTTCTGTGTTTGTATCTTCTGCCTTTTGTATCGTCTGCCTTTTGTATCTTCAGCCTTTTGTATCGTTTGTCTTTTGTATCTTCTGCCTTTTGTATCGTCTGCCTTTTGTATCTTCTGCCTTTTGTATCGTCTGCCTTTTGTATCGTGTTGGCCCCCAAATTTTTTTTATTAAATAAGCATGATTTTTCAACTTTATTTTTTTTAGGTTTTGATTGATTAATTGTTTTGGTTAGAATAATTCGAGGTTTTATTGCTTAGGTTAATGGAAATTAAATGGAGGGATTAAGTTTAAATTAGAGTTTTATATGGTGTTAGAAAAAGTAAAGGAAAATGATGGTATAACGTCAAATTGGGAAGTTCACTTAAGTTGTTAAGGATTAAGGTTTATAAGGAGGGGTAATGTAGTCATTTTAGTTTCTTTTAAAGAGGAAGAATGAAACATCACCGTATTGGTCTTAGGCTTGAAAGTAAAGAAACGAAATTGGCTTAGTTCTTTTGAAAGAAGGTTACGAAATTTACAAAGAAAAGAAAGGGAGAGAGCTTCAGTGGAGAAAAGAAGAGAAGAAGAAGAAGAAAACTAGGGTTTCACTTTCCTTGCTAAAGAAGAGTAATTTTTAAGGGTTTTCCAAGGAGAAAAAGGAAAGGGGAAAGTTTAATCTTTCATTAAAGTCAAGAAGCAAATTTCGTGGGTGGCTTTTTAAGGTGAGTGTTTTGGAAATCTTTTAAAAATTTTGATGAGTTTTAGTTGAATTGGCTTAGGAAAAGCATGGGTAAGGTTTTATAGGATCAATTCCATACTTTTGTTTCCTTAAATTTTCCAATTTTGGGATTTTTGTGTTTGAAAAAGGGCAAGTGAGACAAGAGGAGCTAGAAGAAAGGCCAATTGATCAAGCCTAAAGCAAAAGGAATTAAGGTGAGCGACATTTTAATAATTGAGTTAATAAGCTAAGTGAGTTTCTTGCCATAAATGCAAATTAATGCTTTCCTATAACTTTCAAATTTTGCATTTATTACTTTTTGGGATGGTTGTAAATTGTATTATATGTCTTTTGTATGTTAATAAATTGTGAAAATATTTGCAAAGTTGTTTGACAAGTGAAAAAGAATGAGAAATGGGATTTCTGAAGAATGTGAAAGTGAAAGTGAAATTTTGTAAAGAAGGTGATATTATAAATTTGCTTTCGGAAAAGAGCCATTTGTGGCTAATATGTGT
>JAOSBK010000206.1:20050770-20063688 GCA_027568895.1 Erythroxylum shatona | reverse complement strand
GATTGTCTTTTATTCTTTCCATTGATATAAAATGTGACATTTTTGGGCCATTGAGTTGAAAGATATGATTTTTAGAAGTTCTATCACTGTATAGGATAATTTTAATTTAGGCAGTCACTTTGAAGGGGTTTATGATTCCCTTAGAGGCCAAATTGGTTTTTAAATCCTTCATGGAAGTTGTATAGCTTCCTTTTAACTTTTCATTGATACCAAATTTGAAAATTTTGGAATTCTGTGTGAAAAGTTATGAATTTTCAAAGTTTCAGGTGCGAATTGGAGTGGCCAAGCTAGCCACTCGCGATCGCGAGGAGAGCGTTTTCTTTCAACGCTCGCCTCGCGACCTTCAGAGTGCGACGAGGCACTTAAAATTTTTATTTTTATTTTTATTTTTTTAAATTTATTTTTTGATTTTTTCCTTTTTTCCAAATTCAACCTCCTCCCACTCTTTTGCTTGTAACATTTTCGTTTGAACTCCGATTTACTCGATTTTTAAAGCATTGGACTTCTAGAAAAATTCTCTACCCTTCCATGAAAAATCTAGAGCTTTCGGGATTAAGTTGAAATTTATGGATTAAATCAAAGTGAGACAATTGAATGGAAATATTGAACATGCTTCCGTACTTTGGTGATTTCTCGATTTGAATGAGGTGATTTTTGGTTCTAAATAATCTAGAGACATGAAATTTTCATTTTAGCTTAGGAATCGGATTTCAATTTGGGCCCTAAGAATTTCAATTCCGGTGAGGGAAATTAGGGTGAAATTTTTAAGATATGTTCGGAAGTAAGTGAAATGAGTATGTTTTTTAGATTGGACCTGGTGGGGAATTCCTCCCTCATGGGATGCGCGTCCAGATGTCACGTAGAACGTCGGACACGTGATCCACCGGGGCGGGGTTCCAACATATCGTCTGCCTTTTGTATTTTCTGTCTTTTGTATCATCTGTTTTTTCTTCTGTCTTTTGTATCTTTTGTATTTTGCTAACGCGTCTTCTTCTGTATTTTGTTGACGCGTTTTCTTCTGTGTTTGGCTGACGCGTCTTCTTCTGTATTTGGCTGACGCATCTTTTTCTGTGTTTTGCTGACGCGTCTTCTTCTGTGTTTTGCTGACGTGTCTTTTTCTATCTTAAACTTCTTTTGGGTTACTGTTTATGAGCATTTTTAGCCTTTTTCTATCTTCTGTGTTTTGGCCGATTTGTTTCTTCTGTCTTCCGCTTCTTCTATCTTCTGTATCTTTTGTGTTTTGCTTCTTCCACCTTTTGTTTCTTCTATCTTCCGCTTCTTCTGTCTTCTGTATCTTTTGTGTTTTGCTTCTTCCGCCTTCCGCTTCTTCTGTCTTCCATATCTTATGTGTTTTGTTTCTTCCGCCTTTTGTTTCTTTGGCCTTTCGCTTCTTCTGTATTTCGTTCCTTCTGTGCTTTTGCTATCTTCCGTCTTTTTGCTTCTTCTGCCTTTTCGCTTCTCCTATACCTATCTTCTGTCCCACTTTTGGCCCTTCGAAAGGTAGAATCTGTCTTTAAAAAAAAGTACTGTTTCTGAGTCTGATTCCGAATGTTGGACTTCGGAAGCGGGGTCCAGCACAAGCTTCGTCTGCCCATCATGATGTCATCATATTATCTTAATTTTTGTAAATTGTATTGTAAAATGATTTAGATTATCATTTGTGAATGGTAATGATTGGTATAGACGTATAGTTAAATAGTTAATGAATTTGGTTTTGCCATTTCTCCTTTCTAATAATTAATAAATGATTTAAGTAAAATTGAAATTTGTAATTAATTGAATTGAAATTCTTAACTATAATTAACTTAATGAATTTTGCTACAAATTCTTAATTAATTGAATTAAAATTCCTAATTAATTATTTATTATATAGTCATATATTTAACCAAATTCAAATTAAGTAATCCAACTTTACCACTTTTAAATTATTATAATAAAAATTACAAAATTGAAATTAAATTCACTTGTTTGTAAGGAATAATTCTAATAATATTATAATAGCTATATATTATAATGATTATGGTAATCTCTTTAAATCTAATAGCTATATCAATATTTTTTTTATAACTCAAATACTTTTATATTCTTTTGAAATTGATATATTAGATTCAAAAATAACTTAAGAATTCAAACATATATGTATATGTTTATAAATTATTAAATAAACAAAATAATTTATAAAAATGTATCAAATTATCAAAAGTATTTATGAAATGTATTCTAGTTTTAATAAAATAATAGTTATTTTCAATATAAGAGCTATATAAATATATGTTTTTATAACTCAATTAGTCAATTACTTTTTATATTCTTTTGAAATTGACATATTAGGATTAACAATATATATATATATATATGTGTGTGCGTGCGTGTGTGTGCGCGCGTGCGTGCGTGCGCGTGTGTGTGTGTGTGTTTATAACTTATTTAATATATATAGTTAATTATAAAAACGTATCAAATTATCAACATTATTTATAAAATGCATTATAGTTTTAATAAAATAATAGTTATATCAATATCTGTTTTTAAGACTCAACAATTACTTTTATATATTTTTTTATATTCTTTTGACATTGATATATTACTAGTGCAAAAGTGAATGATTCATTTTAAGACTTGTATAAATACATATATGCATAACAAAGTGAATTAGTGAGTGATTCATTTTAAGATTTATATAAATACATATATGCGTAATGTATGCATTTTGTAAATATGAAACATAAAATTATAAAAGTTTAAAATCGTTAAGAGTAATTATGATATTAATTTATTTTAATATGGGTAATAATAATATAAATTTTATAATGATTATTTAATAACAGATATAATATAACAGGACAATATTATTACAATAATTTAAACTTTGTACTCTTTTACATGCCAATGCGGATATAAAAAAGTTTTTATATTTTCTTTTGTTGTGGAGATACAATAATATTTATAAAAAATAAAAAAATCATTAAATCGACAATAACTAAAAGTTACGTGAATAAATATTTAAAGTATATATTTTACAACAACAAAATCAATTAACTTTTTTACACGTATATTATAATTAAATGTTATTATAAAATTATAAAATTGAAATTAAATTCATTTGTAGGGAGGGAATAATTATAACAATATTATCGTAACTACATATATTTAATAAATATGATAATTTTAAAATAAATATATATTAAAATGTTGTTAAAAATTTTAAAATTATTAAAATTTTCAAGGTGGGCCTCAGGCTGTCCGTGGCTGGTTGTCTTCTTCTTTGGTTGGGTTGGACCAGGCCACAGGGAGTCCGAGCCTAGCCCGACCCTTTGCCATTCCTAATAATGATGGAATGGATTTGTACTTTGAAACTGTTTGTTATGATCATGGTTTTATGTTTGATGGTTTTATTGTACTAAATGTTGTGGCTACTACTAATAATGTTAGTTATACATTAGTTACATCATCTACTACTTCTAACAATTATGTAATCTTGTGGCACAGTAAACTAGTTCATATTGATCAAAATCGAATAAGTCGATTGGCTAAACAGAGACTGTTAGGTATTCTAGGGCAAAAATATTTACTTATGTGTGAATATTGTCTAGCTAGGAAAATGGTTATAAAACCTTTTAGAGGGAACAAAAGCTTTATACTCATTGCAATTAGTTCATTTTAACATCTGTGGTCCAATGAATATAAGGGCAAGATGTGAATTTGTGTATTTCTATAAGTTAGGAGCATTAAGTTGATTCATCAAGTACATTAATTTTAGTTGAGAAACAATTAGAAAGGAACATAAAAGCATTTTGAACTTATCAAAGGGCATATTTGTCTGACAATTTCAAAATGCTATATAATGAAAAAGGAATAGATAGACAGTTGACTATTCCTAGAATCCCACAATAAATAATGTAGCAAAAAGACATAGAACCTTATAAAAATGATTAGGTCCATAATGATATAAGCAAATTTACCAATCACCTATTAGGGTGATGCATTGCTAATAGCTACTTATATACTTAATTGAGTGCTTACAAAATCAGTTACAAGCATTTCGTATGAGTTGTAGATACGTAGAAAACCAAACATGACAACTTTTAGACCTTTGGAATGTGTTGTTTATATTATGATCTCTCTCATAAATATGAGAAACTACGCCCAAAAAAAAGAAAAGCATCTTTATCAAATACTCAGAATACTCAAAAGATCTATTTTTGTACGAGATTTTTGATCAACATAATTCTATTACAAGTTTCCACTACTCCTGAATTGCATACCACTTTTGCAAACTCTTCTCTAACACTACCACCGGTCAATCAACCACCCCCATCATCTTCTCATCTAATGGTTACTCGCATTGGGGGCTACACTTAAAAACTAAAAACTTTTCCTATCACGATACTTACAACACCACTGTTGCATCCTCCCCTATTATTAACCTTACTTCTTTTACTCATGCAAGCAAACTTCCTCGTTGCAGCAAATGATTCTTGATGAGTTCAAAGCTTTCTATCATAATGATACGTGGTCCTTTGTCGCTCCTCCTCTAAATACAAACATTGTCAGCTATAAGTGGGTATTTGAAACTAAACTCAATCTTGATGGCTTTTTAGATTGCTACAAAGCTCTCCTAGTTCTAAAGGTTTTCACCAATCAGGTCTTCATTGTATAGACAATTTCAATCTAATTGTGAAACTGACCACCATTTGCCTTATTCTTACACTTACCTTAGCTAAAAATTGGTTTATTCGTCAAATTGATGTTAATAATGCTTTTTTAGATAGAAACTTACAAGAACTTGTTTTTATGCATTAACCACTAGACTTTATTAATCCTTATCATCCTCATTATGTGTGTTGTCTTCACAAAGCACTTTATGGTTTCAAACAGAATACTAAAGGTTGGTTTCATAAATTAATTCATAAACTTGTTAATCTTTGATTTATTTCATCTAAAGTAGACACTTCTCTATTTATGTGGATGATATCTTATTGATAGGCTCTTCATAGAAATGCATTCAAACAATGCTTCATAAACTTCATTCTACCTTTACCATCAAAGATGTATGCACCCTTCACTACTTCTTTAGTATGTCCTTATAAACATGAGCTTGTAGGGAATGTTAACAAAAAATCATCTTCCTTATAACCTTGTATTTCCATTGTAATTACTTTAGCTAGGATTATTAGCTTATCAATTTTTTTGTAGCTTCTAAGATATGACAAGGTACAATCTTATTAATATCATCACTAGTCCAAATATGTATAAATACCGGTGCATACTTTCATGTTAACATTAGTTACATTGACATTCAAATACTTTTTTGCATTCTTTATTCATTCAATAAATTGACGATATTAACATCTTCTGGCCATGTGGTGAGGGACGACATTGTTCACCTGTATATAATTCACACAATGTCGTCCCCTTGTTGACTATTGTCACCTTATCAATAAATGAATCACTGTAATTTGTACTAGCACCATTATTAAAGTTGCATTTAAACTAGAGATGGAAGCCTCCTTTGTAATTGCTAGGTAATATCGAAGGGCTTTCTCTAAATACGAGAATAAAAATAAGTTGTTTTATATTGCAAACACTCTTTCATGCAACTTGTATTCTATATTAAGTTAATCTAATTTTTGCTTAAACAATTGTGACCAGTAAATGTTTATCTTTTTCATTATAATAAATACAAATTTTGTACATACATTATGTGAAAATAAAAGGGACAACTAATTAAAAGCATTTTGTCCATTTAACAATTATAAATATAATTTTATTAAATAACAATTGTCAAAATTTAGTTGAAATGAGTTATTAAGATGTTATTTTATATTAAAGTTAAGTGAATGAAGTGATATACTATTGGTATAACATTGAAAAAAAAAATTGACTCTAAGATGGAGAATGTTTGAAGTCCCTAGCCTTCCTAAAAAGAGGATAGGATGCTTCATAAAAGTTTAGTTATGTTGTGACAGAAAATTATATGAATAAAATCTGTAATTTGTGACACCAAAAAGGAAAGGGTGAAAGATAAGGGAACAGATCTTCTATTACTTGTTCTGACTCTGTTCTATAGTATCTCATTCACGTAGGACCAAACAATTGGTAGAAAAGAGATGATACAATAGAGTAAGAATATGTTAACCCGGAAGAGAAGGTCTCGTTCGGATTATAAAGTGATGGTTTCACTTTACTAAAATTATAAAGAAAAGGGTAGGCCCAAAATAGTGGGTTTGTTAGAGGGTCAAAGTCAAAAGAGAAAAAGGATCCCCGAAATTTCCAAAATGGAAAACCAAATATAACTCAAAAAGGAAAGCCAACTCAGCACCTCTTAAAATAACATAAAAAAAACAAACTCATGCTCATGCCTTTCAATAACTCCATACTTTGCCTTATAACTAAAATCTTTCTTGTGTTTCTTCTTTTGTTTTCCTCGAGACACAAATTCTTAACCAGTCACATCTTCCGTCCCCAGATCTACCTCTTTTTTTTTTCTATTCTTCTGTGAGGACATTCCAAATCCCTTTTTCTCTATTGATTCTCACAGCCAATTTGTTTTCTGGGCTTTTTTCATCTTTTTTTTTCCCCCTAATCTCCACATTGGAGAGGTGCGTTTACTTTTTTTGGATTGATCTTTCTTTTATCATGTCCATTGTTAAAATGAAATTTCTTATTTTGTTGATGATATCCTACTTCGATGTTTTTATTCTTGGCTTTCTGGGTTCTCGATTTTATGACAAAATCTATGACCATATAGATTCATTGATGAATGTTTGATTTCTGAAACTTTTAGAACCAGTTTGGAGATTGAGTGGACAGAAGAACCGAGATTGGATATTGAAAGAGGTTTTTATTTGAGAAATAATTTGGTTGCAAGGTTATCTGGGAGAGGACATGTGAACAATGGTATCAACAGCTTGGATGAAAATTGTTCCTCCCTGTTGGAGGCCTACTGTTAATGGTGAAAATTCTAGTAGAGGTGGGGATAATGGTGGTAGGGCTGATGGCTTGTTATGGTACAAAGATTCAGGATGTCATGTTAATGGGGAATTCTCAATGGCTGTAATTCAAGCCAACAATGTAGTTGAAGATTATAGCCAACTTGAATCAGGGCCGATGAGCTCACTTGAATCAGGTCCTCAAGGAACATTTGTAGGAGTCTACGATGGGCATGGGGGTCCTGAAGCTGCCCGGTTTGTTACTGAGCACCTCTTTAATAATATCAAGAGTATGTTTTATCTTTCCTTAATTGCTGAGTTTTATTGACTTATCGAACAACATCAATGGATTCATCTATAATGTGATCTCTTTCTTGTTTACGTTGCCTAACATATTTCTTTTCTCAATGATTGTATCAAGTCTAATTTTTTTTCATTTTCTCTTTGGTAATTTAGGTTTCAAGGGTCATATGGCTGATGCATGTGTTTACTGACTTGACAGCTATTAATGGTGCAGAATTCACGTCAGAGAATCATGGAATGTCTGCAGATGTTGTGACTAAAGCGTTTTTGGCAACAGAAGAGGAGTTTCTTTCTCTAGTCAAAAGGCAGTGGCTGAATAAGCCACAGATTGCTTCTGTTGGTGCATGTTGCTTGGTTGGCATAGTTTGTGGTGGATTTCTATATATTGCAAATGCTGGAGATTCTCGAGTGGTGCTAGGGAGATTGCAGAGGACTGTTAAGGAGGTCAAGGCTGTGCAGTTATCATATGAGCACAACGCATGCATGGAATCTGTGAGAGAGGAGCTGCATTCATTGCATCCCAATGATCCACAGATTGTGGTTTTAAAGCACAAGGTTTGGCGTGTGAAGGGTCTGATTCAGGTGACTTTTCAGAGTTCATCATGCATGTCTCTGTGGATTTCCTTTCCAAATTGTTTGTTGACTGTTTTAAGTCCTATTGGGTTGTGTTTAATTAAAAATCAATTGCAATATGCCATGGGGAGTATTACAAGCCCCGATAATCTTTTTTAAGGTCACGACGTTAGGATTTTACTGATTTATGGTAGTTTGCAAGTGGTTGGTATAAAGTATATTGGAATTGGTTGCAAAAGCACGGTTCACGTGTCTAATTGATGAATTGGAACTAAAAGCCTATGATGATATTGCACTTGGAAACTATTACTGGACTATTTGGTGCGTGTACTGTAACATCTGTCTATTGCTTGGAAAACCCGAAGATGCCGAGGTGCCCTGCTGACAGAAGTTTGTTGCTTCTGCAGGTCTCAAGATCCATTGGTGACGCCTATCTCAAGAGGGCAGAATTCAATAGGGAGCCCCTGTTGCCTAAGTTTAGACTGCATGAATCGTTTGATAAACCAATTCTTCAAGCCGAGCCCACAATTTCTGTACATAAACTCCACCCTGACGATGAGTTCCTAATATTTGCATCAGATGGGCTATGGGAGCATCTAAGCAATCAGGATGCAGTAGACATTGTCCACAATAGCCCACGTAATGTAGGGTTTTTGTTCTTTTGTATTTGAAAATCCCTTTTGATATATGTGACTTCTTGTTATTGGTGTTTGATAGTCAAATTGAATCGTCCGATTTTTTTAAATAAATTTTTAGCTCTTAAGCAATTGAAATCTGTATAGTATTTACAATGGCAATACGAATAAAGTCAGAATTCATTGCCTTGTTGGCACATCTGCATTCCATTTATTTGTTAGCTAGTCTAGTTATCATGATAATTTTAAAGCTGGTTTCTGCAGGGAATAGCAAGGAGACTTCTTAAAGCTGCACTTGAGGAAGCCGCCAAAAAAAGAGAAATGAGGTATTCGGACTTGAAAAAGATTGATCGTGGTGTGAGGAGACATTTTCATGACGACATAACAGTTATAGTTTTGTTTCTTGACTCGAATTTGATGAGCCGAAGCTCTTTCCATGGTCCCCTACTTTCGGTCAGAGGAGGCTGTACTGGTTAGTCAACAAGTTGTGGAAGATATGCATATGCATACATTATTAATTCACATGTACTCGGATTTCAGAAACAATTTATAAAAGAAAGGATCCCCTGTTCCTCTTTGTTTTCAGTGGTATTTTAGGTAAATGTGAATTGCATACTAACATGCAACCTGTTTTCTAACTTAATAGAATTTGAAAATTTGCAATACTCTAATATATTTGTTAAATTTTAAGTTTTTCAAACCGTTTAATATTTTACAATAGTTTAACTTGAATTCGAAATTAATATTTTTATCAACTTTTTTGTAAAAAATATCTGCCAATTTACATGACAAAATATATACCCATAACAAGAGGGATATTCCCCAATTTCCTAGAAAAAGTATAGGTGGGTGGTCAAGAACTGCCTCATAAGGAACTTCCATTTTTACTGCTAACGTTTCAGTGAACCCAATCATATCTGCTCCTCTAACATATTCTAAACAAGAGGTATTAACCCAACAACAGAAGAAATACAAGAAGAATAGCAGCCATGACCTGATGTTTCGTGTAGCCAGGAGGATGGTTAAAGCAATCATCTATGTGGCAGTTTCCACTTCCCCTAGTTTTTAAGAGACAAATGAGGCATTAAAATTTTTTCAACCAACTAAATTCACTTCCTTGCCATGATTGGAGGTCAAATAATGACAACTAGCAATATTTAATTTTGAGTTGGCAAACTCGTAACGTTCGTAAATTTGAAAATAGTGGCCAATGCACATATATTTATTATATAAATATGTGACGTTTGACTTATTCAGAGCTAGCTTTATCTATCTTTTATTTTGCCAATTAAAGTTGGTTACTTTTTTTTTTTACGTTTCTTTCAAATAAACCGACTTATATATATGTTCTGGGTTGTTAAGTTAAGGAGGTGAAAAAATTTAGAGAGAACCAATTTCAAGAAAGTTTTGAGAGCTCTTGAGTGCTATAATTCCATAATTCATTTTATAAGTGGCGAGCCAGTTGGGTGTATTTAGGTTCAAGGGTTGAGTATTATTTTATTCCCATTTTGTATCTCTCTAATTTATTAATGGATTTTATTTCCCTTCACTTATGGACATAGGCTAATGTTGAATCACGTAAATTTATGTCTTATCTATTTTATCAAAATTTTGTTGTTGCATCTAATCAATTTTATCCCAAATAAATTTTGGATTGATCCTAACAAATGGTACCAGAGCCAATTAAATTTATTTAGGATTAGTTATGGTTACGACAAAATTTGACATAGAGAAGTATGTTTGTAATGACATTTTTGCTTTGTGGTAACTCAAGATGTGTGCAATCCTGACACAAAATGGGTTACAAAAAGCCCTATTAGGAAAGGACAAGATGCTTGCGATGACGCCTAAAGAGCAGAAGCAAGAGGCAAATGAGAAAGCCCTGGCATCCGTTCATTTATGTTTGTCAAATGAGGTTCTGTGTGAGGTTATTACTGAAAAGACCATGAAATATTTGTGGTGCAAGCTTGAGTCATTGTACATGACAAAAACCATTAGCACGAAGTTGGTGGCAAGACATCATTTGCACACAATTAATACTACTGACCGTAAACTCTAAAATCACATATTGATGAATTTCTTTCTATTCTAATGGATATGGAAAATATGTGTAACACCCCACTATTATAGAGTATATGCCTGAACATCCAGAGGACATTCAAAAACATACCCTATGAGAATGTCATGTTAGAGCAATCATATTCACTTATTATGAGATTATATAGTACACAAGTATTCAAAAGACTAAATTTCCTCATTTCATTCACAAACATAAGCTTACATTGTCATTACAAAAACAACCGAGAGTTTACTATTCTATACAAAATGTTTTATAAGAAATGAGAAACTAAGCAAACATATTCTGTCTAAACTCCTCAGACATTAGCTAACCAGACCTTTGAGCCATTTCTTGTTTCCAAAATTAACAATACTAGACTGCTACTAGATTGCATTAGAAGCTAGGTCTCCTTAGTACCTAAAAATCAACATTTGCAATTTTGATGAGTTTTGTGAACTCAATGAGTGAAATTTCATCGATGTGCTCACTCAAAATAGAACATAAACATCACAAGGTTATAACATAGTTCAAACAATATCTTACATCATTCAGAATCAAATCCCATATATCACCTGATCATAGTATACATCATATTTCAACAAGCCCATTATGAATAAAATTTTTTTATATAGTTATTTCAGAATAATCTGTTAAGTTAAGAAGACTTTACTTCTATTAATTTTGATGACAATCAAATAATAATAATCTTAGAAGTGTGTAAATTGTTTTGATAGGTTTGTTAAGTGCGCAGAAAAATGTAAGTGACACAAAGTCAACATTAGAAGATGCGTGGTTAACACCAGAAGAAGCGTGACAACAGAAGAGGTGCGATACAAGAAGAAGCGACACCTGAAGAAGTATAGTACCAGACGATGGAAAAGGAATCTATTCTAGAATGTCAGTCAGTTAGTTATTTGGAGTTAGTTACAGAACTTAACTAATAACAGTTTCTAAAGATTCAAGAAGCAGTTTCTCAAGAAGACAATTGAAGACTTAGGCTATAAATACTAGTTCTAGTCGTAAACTAAATAACGTTTTTACAAGAGAGAAAATCTGATTGTACAATACTTAGAGAAACATTGTACTCAAAGTGCGAAAAAAAGAGAGCGAATACATCTGTAACGTGAAGCTCAAAATTATCTTTCCTAGAAAGAGAAAGAAAGGCTAAAGCCTGGGGAAGCTAAGAAAGCAGATAAAGAATACTTTGTGAGAGAGACTTGAAAAGGCTCTGTAAGTATAGAAAGAATACTTGTAAAGTTGAAGAGTATAGTAAAATCTAAAAAAACTCTGAGGATTGGACATAGCCTAAGGTTATGGGTGAACCAGTACAAAATCATGGCGTCTATTCTCTAACCCTTATCTTTTAATTTTCTTGTAATTAGAAGAGTAGATAATAATTCTTGCGATTGCATTACTCATTGACTTTAGTAAATTGTGTTTGTGATCATCTGATTTTGTAAAGAAATTCAAGAAATTCCTAAAGATTAATATCATTGAAAATTTTACACAATTCAACACCCTTTTTGTGTATTTTACATATTATATGTGATTTTTATATTAACAAGTGATTTAATTCAGTTGGTATCACAGCTTGGTTTCCAAGAAACATTGTCACAAAGTGAGGACAAAGATCCAAGGCTGAATCACATATTTTTATAGCTAAAGGTGCTTCGATCACAAGACCTTTTGCATTCAATAGTGAAGATTATCATTATTGGAAGGATATGATGCGACTCTTTATAGAATCCACACATATTGATCTTTGGGATATCATTGAGAATGGTCCATATACACCAATAGACGATAAAGGCAATAACATCTCTCGTGACAAATGGTCAGCCAATCAAAAAGTTCGATTTCAGTTAAACTCAAAGGTCAAGTTCTTTTTAAGTTGTGCCCTAAGCAGAAGTAAATATGATAAGGTTCATGGATGTGAATCTGCAGGGAAATGTGGGACACATTAGCCATTACACATGAAGGCACAAATCAGGTGAAAGAGTTCAAGATTAGTATTCTTGTTCATCAATATGAGCTATTCAAGATGAAAGATGATGAGACTATTGATCAGATGTTTGGACAATTCCAAACTATTGTTAATGGACTTAAAGTTCTTAGGAGAATTTACGACAATTAAGATTATGTTAGAAAGATTCTCAGAAGTCTTCTAAAAAGATGGAGACCCAAAGTAATGGCAATACAAGAGGCCAAGGATTTAAGTAAGCTGAAGCTAGATGAATTGTTTGGTTCACTGAAAATACGTGAAGTAGAGCTTGATGCAGAAGATAAACCTAGAAGAGATAAGTCTATTGCATTAAAGATTGGTCAGAAGAGTCAGAAGATACAGAAAAATAGAAGCACATCTTCAAAAGCATTAAAGATTGAAGAAATCAAGAATGATGATGCTAGTGAATCTGATCAA
>JAOSBK010000206.1:20010067-20042305 GCA_027568895.1 Erythroxylum shatona | reverse complement strand
TATCTTGGGACGATTTCAAAGTGAACTTTGAGATATACAACTTTGAAGAAGACCTTGAGGTCAGATTTTATCATCTGAAGGGTCAAAACGGACCAAACAATAGGATTAGACGAAGCCAAAGGAAAAAAGCAAACCAATGGAAAAAGGTAGAAGAAGTGGGAAAATTAATATAACTTTCCATAAAGATATCAGATTAAGGTGTTATTTATATGATTATAAAGAGAACTTCAAGATATACAACTTTCATGAAGACCTTGAAGATAGATTCTATCTTTTGAAGGTCAAAAATGGAATAGAAGATAGGTACTAACGAAAAGCAGACTAATGGAAAAAAAAAAAACAGAAGAAGTAGAAAAATTGTTATAACTTTCCCTACAGATATCAGATTAAGGTGTTCTTTATATGGTTCGAAAGAGAACTTCAAGATCTACAACTTTCATGAAAACCTCGAAGATAGATTCTATCCTATGTAGGGTCTAAAATGAAATAGAAGATAAGTACAAAGTAGACTAATGAAAAAGGTAGAAGAAGTGGAAAAAGACAGAAGAAGTGGGAAAATTGCTATAACTTTCCCTACAGATATCAGATTAAGGTGTTGTTTATATGGTTCAAAATAGGAATTCAAGATCTACAACTTTCATGAAGACTTAAAAAATAGATTCTATCGTGTGGAGGGTCAAAAATGGAACAGAAGATAGGCCAGGTGAAAACACAAAACAAGCAAAACACAGAAGAAGATGATGTCATCATAGAAGAAACAAAGAAGAAGATGACGTCATCACAGAAAAAGCAAAATGCAGAAGAAACAAAATACAAAAGAAATAAAACACAAAAGAAGATGACATCATTATAGAGGGAACACAGAAGAAGATAACGTCATTATAGAAGAAGCAAAAGGCAGAGGAAGCAAAACACAGAAGAAACAAAACACAGAAGAAACAAAACATAGAAGACACAAAACATAAAAGAAGCGAAAAAACAAAAGATACATCTTCCTTTACAAGGACCATAACTTTCATCCTAGAAGTCCAAAAATGTCATACTATATATCGTTGGAAAGCTAAAAGAAAGATCTACAAATTTTCAAAAGATAACTTTCTCTAATCTAGCCTAGATCGATCCGGAATTGCCATCTAATTCAGAACACAAATTTACATTCATCCAGTATACTGCACCCAATTCTCAACTTCATGACAAATTTTGAGATTCTTAAAGACAAATTTTAATAATCATCTCGTTTGAATAACTAGAGAAAAAGTTATGGCTAAAAGACTGAAGCATACTCCATAAACATTTTCCAGATCAACCATCCATTTTGTTTCCCAATCTCGCCTTAACACAAATCGTACTAAGATCACCTTTCCTACTTAATTTACTCCTCTGTTTCAACTTCATTTCAAATCAATATTATCTATAAAGAAATTTATAATCCATGATTAATCATGAATACCAATAACATAACATACACATATATACATATTCTTCATCAACTTACTACACAAATTCAACTTCATTTATGCTTTCATTCTACTTCTAACTTTCTCCTTAATTCTTCTCACTTGAAAATCTTTTATCCATCAGAAACAACAAAATAAAACTTGAATCTATCCACATTTCTCATTTATTAGTTCTCGTCTTCTAAGAAAAGTTCGGGATCCAACAATTGGGGATGTGAGTAGGTATATGCATGATCCTGGAAAGGAACATTGGCAAGCTGTGAAATGGGTTCTACGATACATTCTGAACACTGTAGATGTTGGTTAGGTATTTCAGCGAGATAAGCAAGACAGTCAATGTGTAGTCGGATATTATGATTTTGACTATGCCGATGATTTAGACAGGCGTCAATCAACTACTGGCTATGTGTTTATTCTCACAAAAGTCAATTAATTGGAGGTCTACCTTACAGTTAACAGTTGCTTTGTCGACTACAGAGGTAGACTATATGGCAGCTACAGAGGTTGTGAAGGAGGCAATTTGGCTTCAAGTGTTGCTTGGTGAATTAGGGGTTTGATAGAAGCACATCAAAGTGCACTGTGATAGTCATATTATTATCCTTTTAGCAAAGAACCAGGTCTACTGTTCAAGGATAAAGCATATCGATGTCTTTTATCACTTTGTACGATAGGTTTTGGAAGAAGGTTGAGTAACAATCCAGAAAATCCAAATCACTAAAAATCCTATTAATATGTTGACAATGGTGACCGCGATCAAGTTTCAACATTGTTTGGACTTGATCAATATTGAAGATGGACACTTTAAAGTGCATTTGAAGACACTACTAACGATGAGTTTTATGAGACATTTGAAGGCGTCGAATTCGCCAAAGTATTTATTAAATTGTCAACAATTATGGCTCATTCCACAATTGCAAATCCCACATTGAGAAATTATATATTTGTGGGAGGTTGTTTTATTTATAAAACAACCCTCCTCCTTTTAGTTTTTCGACATCCCAAAAATTTCCTATCTTTCCTTAAGATAAAAAATTTCACCCTCCTTTTGTAATATTTCACTTGTATTATTTCCTAAAAATAGTAAAATATCAATTTAATAGTGTTCGAGGAAATAGAAATAATTCGCTGAACCTCATTAGATTTTGGTGTTCTTTATTTGTCTATTTAATAACTATTGTCGAGTATAGTTATAATGAATTATTGTGCTATTAAATTACATGTTTAAAAAAATTATGTTTAGAAAGTTAGGTTTTAAGTGGGACTGACCCCTCACGTTTTTCCTAAGAATTTATCTAGTGTGTTTTTTAGTACAATCATTCACACTCTATTTACCTAGATAAAAGTGCTCAAGATAAATTTGTTATTCTTGGTAGAAATTAACCTTGAGTTTCACACGAGAAGTATGGATACTCTATGACATCTCTTGCTGAAATGGAGAAACGAGCAATTATGGCAGAGTCAATGTTGGAGGCAGCCCTGCAATACGGATGTATGCAACTCTAGTTTTGCTATTGATAGGTTATTTGTATTATAGTTTTTGAATTGCATTTCATTGTCTTTGGATGTTAACTAAAATCAATGTTCACTCTATTTGGTATCCTCGTAAGCACTTTATTTTCATTTCTCTCAACCCTTTTTCCATTCAAAATGTGCTTTTGTATTTTCTATTCTCATTCAAAATTGTGTTTGTTATGCGCATTAGATAAAATTGTTTCCAGAAAAGGGATGCGAAAGCAAGTACAATAACATTCGTTTCCTGTCCTTTTGACTCCAACTCTGTCTGCACTTCCGTGCTTATTTACCCATTGGGGTGACGTAGTTGCTTATAAATGAATTTACATCTATTCAGAACTGCACAACCTGGGATATAGAGTGGATAAAACAGGGAAAACCTGCTAAGGTTGGTGAGGCAGAAAATGGCAAGTCTTCCACTGGGGAACAGAATCCAGCCATTGAGCAGAGCCTGGTAGATAATTCTGGCGTACCATTGGAAGTTCCAGAGTGTAGATTAGTTCCTTTTGCTTCTTTCTTCAGTCCCGTTGATAGATAGCAGCTATTTCCATTTATTGTTTATTCAGAAAAGAAACAGGTGACCCTTAAAGGAAACAATTGTATAATCTTTGGTCGAATATGATACTTCTGTATGCCTTATAAAATGTTTGCAACAATACCTCTTATCCAGTTTACAGATGATGAAAACAATAATAATAAGAGAAAATTATTCTTGAGCCACGTATCACCGTATATAACTGTAGAACTAGTGAAATTCTGTATACTTGTAACTTTTAACTACTGCATCTCGGAGCCTGCAGTGCAGTCATACCATCATTTGACAAAATTTCCACTTGCCGATGTACAGGCATAACAATTCGCTATAATTGATGCTCCTTAAGGGTGGACCAATTGCATTGGAGGAGATTTAGATACAGAGCCCAAGCTCAATTATACAAAAAAATTTGTGCACATGCACGGGTTGGGGAGAGGGCTATCGCCTATAATAATAAAAAAAATAATCATAAAATGGAGAAACCAAAAGGGAAAAGCTTGTGGAAAGAGAACTCGTGGGTGCAACTGCCACTCCACACATAAAACATTCTTTTCGCACCTGAAAATTGAACGCTGCTGAACATCCCAATGAGCTCATTGTGGATATAAACCTGTTCACAGGATGACATCCTGTAGCAACGAAGCTTGCAATGCTATCATTGGCTCCTGAGTATCGAATGAGTCCTATAAACTGTTCCTTCTACAAATTCTCCTACCAACTTCATTGTTCCCTTCTAATTCAAGGAGTTGAGGAGCCTGTGCGGACTGGCTGAGTTTCAGGGCCATACTTTTGGAAAGCTAGATAAGTAAGAGCTGTAACTACATCAGCTATGAGGGGTCTCATGTTAGGCTGCTCCTGAACACACATTGCAGCAACAGCAAGAGCTTGATACAAGCCCCTCACAGGATATTGCCCTTGGAGTAGTGGATCAGCCATTTGGGCAAATTTCCGTCTATCTTTGAACAAAGGACGAGCCTGTGTCATGCTAACAGCATCAGACAAGATTCAAGGAAAACTACCTACATTGCTAAAGTGGCTATGTTTCAAACACTTAAACAGCAATTGCAACAGTTGGACTGCATAACGTAAATAGTGGCATGAAATTGCAAACATACAATGCAGTAACACCTCTTCAGCAACCTTTATAAATCAGCAACCATCCCTATGGGCAAAAAGTTGGCAGTTGGCCCATGATCAGCTACAACTATGTCAAATCAGAACTTACCCAAGCAACAAGATTATGCTCACCACCGCCTCTGGAATTGTCAATAGCTTTTCTCCCAGTAATAATTTCAAGAAGCACAACACCAAAACTGTATACATCCGATTTTAGTGTAAGTTGACCCGTCATTGCATATTCAGGTGCACAATATCCATAAGTTCCCATAACTCTAGTGGAAACATGGGTCTTGTCTCCAACAGGACCCAATTTTGCCAACCCAAAATCAGATAGCTTGGGATGATAATTTTCATCAAGCAAAATGTTTGAGCATTTTAAATCGCGATATATCACAGGTGGGCTAGCTTTATCATGCAAATACTCCAATCCCTTAGCAGCACCAGCAGCTATTTTCATTCTTGTATTCCAGTCAAGTCGTTTCCTATCAGGTGGTAGATCTAAAATACAAATGCAATAGAAGAAAATTACTGGTGCATGTTAAAATTCTAGTTAAACGTGCAAAAAAATCACTTTCAGTCAGCAATAAAATATAAGTCAAAAGGCATCACTTAAATGTAGAATATATGTAAGCTTCCCAAACTATACCTAATATGAGAACTAAACATTTTTGTTAGTACTGTAAAAATGATATGGCTCAAAGTCTTCCTAATGTGTTATTTTAATAAATCTCACAAATTTAAGTTCTGCAACTGATTAACTAATTTCCATCTTTATTCCTGCATGTTAAACACAACTTATTCCAGCACGTTAAACACACAAGGGGTCTGAAACTTCTGCAGCATAGCAACTAAATCATCAAGTTGTGAACATACCATGTAGATGATCTTCCAGAGATCCTAACGACATGTATTCATAAACCAAAAGTCTTTGATCTCCATCAGCACAGTACCCAATCAAGTTAACAAGATTCGGATGGTGAAGTAGGCTTAACATCAATACTTCAACAAGGAATTCTCTGTTCCCTTGCAGCCCATTGCGATCAAGTTGCTTAATTGCAACAACCTACATCATATCAAACAAATAACGCCTTACAAGGAGTCAATCATGCCCGGAAAATCCTCAAAGAAGCTTATAATATTTATAACCAATCAAGAGATCTTATGATGAAGAAAGCAACTTTACTGTAGTTTGACTAAAAAAAATAAAAGGGACAGAATAGGAAAACGTTTATACATGCCATTAGGAGACACAGCATGTTAAATTCTGCTGCATTTGACTACCTAATTCTCCATTTCATATGTAACAACAAGAAGCAGATATATAGCTTCAATATGATCCTAAAACAAGCATGACTTGCTGATGATATGCAGACCAAGTATGATTTGACACTCTGGCCAAAATATTTTCATGAAGCAGGGTATGGTATAGCTAAAATGCCTTGCATACAGATCAAAATACAAGAATGATGAAATAGAAATGGAGATGCAAATCTGGAGAGGCATTCCATGAATTATGTTGTCCTTCATATATGTTATGGCCCTTAAAGGTGCTAATGTTCTGATGGCCATGAGAAAACCACACATGCAGCACAGGATGAGGGTGAGGGTGAGGGTAAGGGTGAGGATAGTATAGTCTACAGTTGCAGAAGTCTTAACAGAAGCAGTCTCCCCAAATGGTGGGGATAGCTGTACTGGCACAAAAAGTAGCCATTTGGAACGTTATTTTTGCAATGAAGCAATAAATGATGCGCAAAAATGAATAAAAGTTCAATATAAAATTTGAATCATCAAATTAGTCTTTGGCTAAATGGGCTCTCTTGTAATTAGGTCAATTTCTCAAATGTTCATTCTGATCCTTTCAGCCATCAAGTTATTCCAGTTCTACTGTTTATTTTCTGGAGAGGTCCATAAACAGTTTTGTCTGGATAACTTTCCATCAGATGAAGCTAAATTTCATAAAGGAATATCACAAGGCAATAAAGGATATACAGGCATTGTTTGACCCAGAACTACACAAATAGATTTGGTACATTGCTTTAACCCTTTGAAACTTTTCATTATGAAAAGAGCAATCCTACTAGTTAAAAACCTGATTGGTACTCTCCAGCCTTCCTTTATATACTCGGCCAAAACCTCCTTCACCCAAAAGACAATCTGCCCTGAAGTTCTTTGTTGCAACAGCCAACTCACGAAATGTAAATGTATGTGCTGCAATATGATCAGTGCCTCCCTCTTTAGTACTATCCTTCTTAACATCCAAGGTCAAGGTTGCCTTCACTTCATCTGCATAAACAATTGGACAAAAAAGGCATTTAAAGCTGCTTATCATAACATCAGCAAAAATATAAACAGTTCTGAATTGTAGCCAATCAAAATTGTAAAGTTGCCCAAAATTTGAAATAACTTTGAATTATTGGACAATATAATAATATGAAAAAATATTTTAAGAAAAATTGATAGAAAACATTAAAAAGGATACATAGGTTTCCAGCTTCAACCAATTATTTAAAGATCAAAATGGAAAAGCCTGAGCAGCCTGAGCCTGACCCTAGTATAATTAGTTATTTAAAATCTGCAATTATCACTGAAATAAAACACAGATGAAGAATCGAATGTCTTGAGTAATCACAATTCGCTGTACAAACTTAAAAACCACAAAGGAAAAGGAGAGGTAACTTCACGAGCTACGTCTCTATAAGTCCAGTGATAATCGTCTGATTCCATTACTCAAATCACGCTGCCACTCGTCCTAAAGTGCAAACCGTGTTTTTTATTCATTTACCCATAAATATATAGACCTAGAAGATATGTTTTAATAAATTAGCACTGGATATACAGCGTGAGGCCTTAGTATATTGAAGACAAATTGTGAAGCTTTCGAATTAAAAGAAACCCCAGAGCTTCAAACATGATAGAAATTATTGGGACCGAATTTAAGTCACCTTCCACACGAAGAAGAGCTTGCATTTAAATTAGCATCAACACTGAAAAGTTTCCATTGTTTTGTATAGTAAAAAACGGGTTCAATCCAGCTCAATATATTTATTTCAAAGCTCGAAAATAAAGTTGATGAATGTGGGCGGTTCTAATAGAATTGTAGAATCTTAAATGATAGAATTGTTTAAAATTATGAAGCGAGTGCGAGCAAAAATGGAATCAAACTTTAGAAGTGGCATTCACACCTGAAGATGATGGGATCTGATCATCAGACCTATTCTTCTTCTTTTCGTTCTTTCTTGAATTTCCAGAACAGAGAAAACAGCCCATGATCTGCTCTCTCTCTCCCTCTTCCTTCAAAATGTTAAGGGAGAAGAGAAGAGAAGAGAAGAGAAAAGAAGAGAAGAGAAGCGTGTGTGCATGCGCGTGTGCTCAATTCAGACGATTGTTATATATTTATCTATTTTGCACTCGTACCCCTACGTCTTTTGAGTTTTACTAAAGAACTCTTGTAATTTTAAGTATTTATTTACGTAATCCATTTTGTCCCAGGACCATGTTATTCTTATAAATTTTCAATATTTATTTATTTTGGAATTACAAATCGACGTCGTCATCCAAAAATGATAATAAATGATTTGAAACACGTGGAATTTGGGCAGTAAAACGATGTCTTTTCCTACTCACGTATGCATGATCATCAGACCAAAACACGTCAAATGATCCGACGGCTCGGAGACAGACAGCACATTCCCAAAATTGAGTGGGTAGAATCAGGAACGTCGACCAAAACATATTTCTCCAAATAAGTAGGCTTCTCCCAGCGATCATAAATCCTAACCCTAATTCAGATTGGGGGAAAAAATGGACTATAGAAATTCAAATCTTCTGGATGAAGCGTTAGGTTTAGAAGATGAGGAATGTGGTCTGAGAGGCAAAGTGGTTGCAATACAAGACTGCGTGGAGACAAGTGGAGCGTTCGTATTTCACCAACTCATAAAGCGATTACTTGTGCCCAATTCCTCCAACGCCGTTATCTTCCTCGCCTTTTCTCGTCCTTTCTCTCACTATGATCGTATTCTTCGCAAACTCGTACTCTCTATATCTTTCTGTTCCCTGTTCAACTTCTGTATCTGTTTGTTTATTCATTGAGGACTTTAGTGGTTTGGGATTGTAAATAAATGACTCTAGTTTGCATCGATGATATGAGCTATGTGGGTTTGCATTGTTCCTTTCCCTCCTTTTTCTTGTGGTGTTGGTTTAGGATCATTGCATATTTGCAGTTACAATGACACAGAGCTTCTTGACGTCGAAATGCATGCGTCTGTAAAAGTTGTCTTTTAATATTTGTGCTTGCACTTTCATTGCCTATCTTATAATGCTTCTGGTTTTTGTTTCTTTTTTCTCATAACAGGGTTGCAATTTGGCTGTCCAAAGAGATGACGGCAGATTTCTCTTCTTTGATATGCTTAGACTACAGTATCCAGGTGAGAAAATTCAGAAATTTCACTTCTGAATTGCTTCTGGGGATTATTTTCTGTTATTTATGATGTGTATAATTTTTGGTCGTTTTGGACGGTAGATTCTTCTACGCAAATGTCTGAAAGTTAGCTTGACAATAGTGGGTGGTTCACATAAATTTAGTTTTCTGTAGCAATGTATGCTTTACCATGTGACTGATTAGTTACATCCTTAAAACATTGATGAATTTGTTTACTTTTTTCTTAGCTCTTTTCTTCTTATGCTTATGAGACTGGTTTTGTGGCTAAAAAGCTCTTTTGATTTCTGTTTGTTGGCTAGATAAAAATGAAGATAAAAGTAGCGAAGATTGGCTCGTTGCAGTGTTTAGAAAGATACTGCAAATTGTACGTGCATTCCCACAGAACGACAAAAACTATATTACTATCATGATTGACGATATATCTCTTATAGAGGTGGCAGTTCATGGCTCTTCAGGTCTTGTTTTGGATTTCCTGCATTATTGTCAGACTTTAACATCAGAATTTGTAAGACATTTCATATGTACTGTTTTTGTCTATCTCCTCGTGATTTTTTAGGCAAGTTGTTTCTTTGACTCACATGTGTTCCTATTATAGGGTTGTTGTTTAGTGACACTTAATCATGCTGATATCTATTCAAGCGTGGAGAATTGTGCGTTCCTACTGCAAATGGAGTACCTTGCAGATGTTTTGGTCAAGATAGAGCCACTAGTAACTGGTTTGGCGGCTGATGTGCATGGGCAGGTAACTTTTGGATTGTATTTAATTAATCCACAAACCTTTAATAGGACTGAATTTCAAATAAAAACTCATTCCAAAATCTGTGACTATTCATTGGTTTGTTGTTTATTACTGTAGTTATTGGTTTTCTACAATCGGATTGCAAGTGTTATTGTGGGCTAGATTCATGCTATTGCAGCTGTTTCTTTCTCATGACTATTTCTGTGGCAGTTAACAGTTTTGAACCGTGGAGTGTCTGATGGAAAGGGAAACGTAAAGACTAAAACGCCCAATTTCCGTTTTAAGGTCAAGGAAAATGTAGTCGAATATTTCTATCCTGGAAATAGAACTTGAGGAGGCAAAAAATCTAATTTGGGATGGTTGGTCATCATCTGTATGGAAAAGAAGACTTCTAGCGAAGGTGATATAAACACAATTGGGAAGGAAGAGCGGTTGATTGCCCTACAGCGAGCTTAGGGATAGAAATTGCTGTACGAATTGGCTGATGCCTTAATAATTATGTATCCTGTTAATTTTGCAGTTGAGAACTTTAACCACACTATTTGATTTTTGCGGGTAGTTATTGACCCCACTGGTTTAAATTCGACTTTGGAAGTTTACTGTGGTATATTACTATGCAATCATATTGAACACTAACTGTTACACTTCAGACTCATTGTTTCCATATTGGACTTTCAGAGCCATAAAATGAGAGTTTTGAAGGGGTTTGTTTCGATACATCAACTACCATCAGCAGATAGAGCATTTTTTCTACTAAACCCTTTCCAGGAAGGTATTTTTTCTATACTAATTGTGTTTTAAAAAAAGAATCCAAAACATTCTTATAGCATTCTGCAGTTTTTTACATAACTACATCTACAAAAAGATAGCACTTATTGTTCATAAGGTAAGTACTAATTCAGAGATTTCAAACACTAGACAAGACTACACTTATTCAATTATATAACTAAATATATAGGTAGCATGAAAACAATAACAATGTCAAAGTTTGTATATAGCCATGGATGCACAGAGACTAGGATTTCAAATTTGAAGATAGATTATTCTTTATCAAAACTATCAGATTTAGAAACTATAAGCATCGCAGATGCAATGGTCATAAAATAATTATATAGACTTTAAACGTAGATGATAGCAAAAAGTTTTTAAAATTATATATAATTTATGTAGCCAAGATGCCTAAAGATCATTTCCAAAAGAGCTATATGTTTAGTTATATATATATATCAATAGACACTTATCTTATAGCTCATACGATATTTCTTTTTCCCAATTTTTTGTATTTTAAGAGGCATTTAGACCCCTTTTAACTATTATCGATAGGTGATCAGCACACTTTAATGCTTTAACTGAAATTATGGACCAGAAGGGAAATGGAATGTATATAAAATTGTGGCCTACTTTTGAATTAGCTATGCTATGAAAAAACTATGTTCCCCTAATCTAGTTATTAGAATTCATAGGCGATAAAATTAGAATACGTATTATCTACGTAGCCAAAAAAATAATAATAACCTAATTTGGTTCGCTAAGTCACAAATTTAATGTCAAGCCATTTTTTACAAATTAAACATCAAAATATTTTAAAGCTAATATTATAATATTGAGTAAAATATATTATTGTGTATCGGTTTTTACCTGTTAATATATCAAATAGTAATTAAAGTAACTAATGATATAATAAAGAATAATTGATAGAGCAAAATCCCAAGAAGGAAAGACTTTAATTTACTATTGCTTAAAGTAGGATCTTTTAACTTTGTGCTTGAGACTAAAATACCATTTAATGCGTACGATTCTACACAGCCAACTGCACGCCAATTCAACGAGTTTGTTTTATTAGAGAAGGTTTGTTACCCCTTTCAAGGGTCGCCTTCTGTTTACTTGTAATAAATAGTCATGCATCCCCACCATCACACAGACCAGTCTAAGGATGTCTTGAGTCATTGCTCCAGTAATAAATTTAAGTCTTAATAATAAAAGTTCTCTGATTTCTTCACAGCCAAGCACCAAAAGCCTGTCCCTGTGGAATCTGTACTGTAAGCTGCCTCTAATGACACAGACACAGCCAGCCCAGCCTCGTTGCTAAAAAGAATTCTTCGACCACAATATGAAAATAAGGTTAATGTCAGCTACATGCATCCTTGTCCTTGTTTTCTCTTCCCACTTGTCGCACAAACTGACCTCGAATCCGTGGTCTCTGTTCTGCCAGTTTCTTTCTACTTTGATATCGAACCTGGAAAAGGATCAGCCCACTTATTAGCTAAGAAGAAGAAAGTTGGAAACGGGACACCTAAAATTTCCTGTCTTATCTTTGGGGAAATTATTAGCAGATTGTCATTTTGTTGATTGCTAAAATGCAATTACTCTTACCTTCTTCTCAAAGCATCTCTCTTTTCTCTTCTGGCGGAATTTGTTTAATGCAGCCTCTCTTTGTGCAAAGCGGTTCCTATCAAAACCATTCGTGCTTCCCAAACCAATTCCACCATTTGTTCCACCTTTCCAAGTCAGCTCATTCTCACCATCCATCTTTCCTCCTCTGGGATTTAAGGCAACACTGCTCCCATTTTGTCCATTGCTTCCATGGTCACTTCCTGAACCATCAGCATTTATATTTTGGAAGCCAGTTTTGCCTTTGACGTTTGTGCTTAAAGCAGTAGAAGACCCACATTGAGGTGCTGCTGAAGCCATGTTATTCAAAGACAAATTATCATGGTTGGCTGGCAGCTGCTGCTGGGGCATATTGTGCACGTGGTGGTGGTGATTATGATAGTGATGATGGTGGTGCTGTACTCGAACCTGCTGGTTCACTCCTCTGGAATGAGACAAAACCATGTTATCGATTCCAGCATTGGCTTTACCGTGCCCCAGAGGGTGAGCAGCAGGGGTATGACCATTTTGCACAGGCTGGAATGCAGAAGATGAATGCAGATTCTTAATTGTAGACTTAGGGGCTGGTTTGTCACAGTGTACAATCAGTTTCCTGAAAGCATTATTGGTAGTGGAGCCCATATCATTATTATTGCTACTGCCATTTGAGCGCTGATTGGGCTGCGTGCCATTCGAGTTGGAATGTAAATTTGTCAATGATTCTGTTTTTGCTGCCTCTGAACTGTTATCGAGTGGAGAGCAACTACCAACATTTCCTGTTGGAGCCTGATTAGGAGTGGAAGTTGAATCGTACCTGAAAGGGAATGAACATTCTTCAACCGTCAATTTTATCTTCTTGGAGGTTAATGAATGATACCGTAGATGCATGGGAGGTTGTGAAAGTGAAATATACCATGTTAAACAAATCCTTGTACCTTGAGAAGGCAGAGAAATCAGAATGTCTGAGAACATTCCGATCATGAGCAGTAGTCCCTGTATCTCCAATATCTCTAAGCCTTTTCAGACTGAGCTCCAGAGAAGGAATTTGTTTAGTTTGATAGAGGCCTTTATCTTTGGCACTGGAGACTTTGGAGAGATCATTTTCAATGCCAAAGACTGCACTTCCTATCTGAGGATCAGGACTGATATTTGTCACGCTCATTACATCAGCCACTTGGTTTCTGAATTCTCCATTTTCACCATTAAGTTCCAACAGTCCTTTATCTGTTCCCTCACCGTCTTTCTTTGAATATTTTTCAAAGAACTTCGTACCAGTATTGCCATCTTTGGTTGTCCGTACCTTTTCACATGGGTCTTCAAGTTGCAGATTTGGAAATGTAGGTACCCGTGTATCCAAGTCCCTACCTATAATAACACTGTTTAAACCTGGACTGGAACATAATATTGAACCAAAGATAAAAGAAACAGAAGAAAAGAACGACACCACGGAATGAAAGTCCTATCGTTCATTACCCTGCCTTTTGCATTCCTTAGTTGTGCCCGTGGGCACCCAGTTGTTGCCTAATTCTTCAAGCGTTGAATGAATAACTTGAGCACAGGTGGCATCACGTGGATCAGTTAATTGCTCCCAATCCCATGGTTTGGGACTGTCAACTTCCACAGCTATCTTTGTGCAAGAGATCTACAAATGCATGACAATGACCCCGTAAGTAAGAGTTGTCAATTTGGTGGCATTCAGCCTTTCCAGTCAAAAATATGATTGGTGGCATTCGGCCTTCCCAGTCAAAAATATGTCCCTTCCAGTATCTACGGTAAATAGTTTGTTATGCTAAATGTATATAAAAACACAAACACACATGTGAAAACAGTTATCTGCAGACATTGCAAATCTTGAACCATGCACTTGTTGGCCAACTCGTCCTTTACGTCTGCCCAGAGAACCTAATCATGTCTGTGTTTTTTGAACTTTTGGTGGCAAGTGTTTGATGAAAAAGTTTGTACTGGAGATCCATCCTTGCCAAATGCAGCTCTCGCAGACATTCCATGCATACTCAATCTCTTATAATGATTAGAGAGTAGATGTGTTGAGAGTTATATATAGGTATTTATATGAAGAAACTTTGACTTTCATTTATGTATATAGAGCGTGTTGGTGATTAGGATTGTATACTAGTAATTCACCA
The DNA here is from genome assembly GCA_027568895.1 of Erythroxylum shatona. Classification (NCBI taxonomy): domain Eukaryota; kingdom Viridiplantae; phylum Streptophyta; class Magnoliopsida; order Malpighiales; family Erythroxylaceae; genus Erythroxylum; species Erythroxylum shatona. Next base: position 20,027,991 of record JAOSBK010000206.1, on the reverse strand, counting down.
CTTTTTCCGGAATTCACGTGGTATCAGAGAAAACCCAGCTGTCAGTTTTCTTCCATTTTCTTTTCCAGCTCCCGGTTTTGCTAGGTTTCTGAATCTTCAAAACTGTTGCTTCTCATTCTCCTACAGTTTGCGAAACATAAACCAGAATATCAGTCTCTCAAGAGCCGGCGCCTCTCTTCCCACATATATAAATCAGGTTGATTATGGACTGCATCAATACTGTACCAATAAACATTTGCCAGCGCCTCAATTATAATTTCTTTTAAAGTTAGAAAGAGCCAATACAAGGAGAGTTCCTTGCCTTTTCATCTTGTTTATTCTATCAAAAGCTGCCTTTTTTTTTAACATCAACTTCTCTAAGGACTAAGAATATCCCTCCATCTATTAGGATATGTATAACCCAATCTTGTACTTTTTAATTAACTTCATCATTTGTTAAAAACATTACTCGCTATTGCTTGCAAGGAAATTGCTAGTTCCACCTTTGACTCTTACTCATTTTCTTCCTTGTCCTCCTCAATCACATTCCTTTCTTCTACTTATGCCCACTACAAATTTCTCATCACGTCCAAAATAACCCCTTAAGACTCTTCTTTCATCCATCACCTTGTTATTAGAAAACCTATTCTCTCTCGTCTGTTTTGGAGCCCAACCTTTCTTGGGGATACATCCTTATATTGCTATAAGTTTCCAAAAATGGAAAATTTGAATTTCACTTCTTTGATCTCTTAGGTTCGATTGTTGCGAAACTACATCATCAGTTCTTTTAACTCTTGAATGCTTCTCTCGTGTCTCATTTTCAGCCTCTACATTTAGGCCTTCATATTTTCTTCCAAACATGCATTCATATCTTACAATCTTGTACTTTCTACCATTGCCACTCGTACTTCCTTGAATCGATGCTATAAAATTGTTTAAGGCCAGAGAATGGGTTGTTACCTCCATGAATCTTGTTCTAAAATTGTTAAGTTGAAAGAATGGGTATTGATTTGTGACTAGTGTTATAAATTTAGGAAAGAACTGTCAAAACCTCGCCAAAATAACATCCTCTAACACGGCAGCAAAATAACACAGACAACGCAATGCCACAGCAATCACGTACAACGTGTATAGATAGGGCAGTTAGTTAAGAGTCCCTTTCGTTTTTTTTTTCATTTCTGCAGTACAACGTTATTTGTTTTCTTCTTCGTCATTTTGTATAAAGACATGTACAGTGTCATTTTGTTTTAATATATGAAAAATGAGAGTTTCCTCTCACTTCCTCTTTTTACTACCGCTTACGATAGTCTTGCATGGTATCAGAGCGGGACATATCTTGCCTTTAACACTACCCATTTCATGTCTCACAATGACGAAAGTGACAATGAAATCAACACACACAGGAATGACGCTGAATTTGACTCTTATTCTATCGCAGCGTCCGAAAACCCAGGGAATGTCTTAGTGACCTCACTACTTGATGGAAATAACTACCTATTATGGAGTCGATCTATGAGCATCGCATTAAGAGCTAAAGACAAGATGGGGTTCGTAAACGGCGATATTAGCAAACCAGAGAATAACCCATCCCTCCTCCGAAAGTGGCGCACTGCAGACAAAATGGTAATTTCCTGGATTTTAAACTCCATTAGCAAAGAAATCGCTGACTCCTTTCTAGTAGTTACATCTGCTAGAGATTTGTGGGAGGAGCTGAAGTCTAGGTACGGATAGAGTGACGGGTCGCATATTTACCAGTTAATGCAAGAAATATGAAACTTAAGATAAGGGAATGGGTCGGTGACTGCATACTTTACAAAGTTAAAAAAGTTGTGGGATAATTTGAACTGTTTGATGCCTTTTGCGAGGTGTGCTTGTGAAGCAAATGATAAAAACAGATCTGTAGAAAATAACATAAGGCTCGTTCAGTTTCTGATGGGGTCTGATGGGGTTAAGGGAGAAATATAGCCATGTGGTAGGACAGATCATGTTGAATGATCCATTACCGCAAGTAAGTAGAGCCTACTCCATGATTTTGACAATAGAGAGATAGAAAAACATATCGCAAAACCACGGAGAAGGAAGCCATATGAATGTAGAGTTGATGGCTAAGTCAGGAGGTTGTAAAAGAACTGAGGGTAGAGACAGTAGCAGCTCAAGCAACTACAATAGGAGAAAATTTAATCCAAGGAAAGAGGACAAATATTGTGAACACTGTCACGTAAAAGGGCACACCATTGACACCTGCTTCAAACTACACGGGATACCCAATTGGTTCAAGGAGTTAAAAGAAAAAAGGAATAGAGAAAAGGGTCACCGTGTTACTGCCGTGATGGAGACACCCATTGACAATGGACCAGCAAGCATAGAGTCAACTGAGAAGGAGGTGGATATCAACGTACTTGCCCAACAAGTAAACGAACTAATGAGGTGCATGAGAGGTAAAGGTAACGCAGAAACCAACCATGTTGCTTTTAGCAATTTTGCGGTAAGAATCTATTTATGCATGACTCAAACAGTGCATCGTATGACAAAGGTTCATGGATAGTAGATTCAGGTGCATCTGCCCATATGTGTTCAGGCATAAAATATTACTCTTGCATAAAACCTTCTACCCTGTTTGGTTCCGTAACTCTGTCTGATGGAAACACTAAACTAGTAAACATCACAGGTAGCATAAAACTGAACCCAGAAGTAACAATCAACAATGTCCTACATGTGTCAACGTTTCATCACAATTTATTATCTATGCACAAATTAGAATCTCAAAACAACCTAGCTGCCATCTTTGTTCCTAATCGATTGTATTTGCAGGACCCATGGACTGATTATATGGTGGCAATTTGCGAGGAGGAGGCAGGAATCTATAAACTCACACCACAACATTTTTTGTCGGCCAAAACACTAAAAGGTCCATCGTTGCATTTTTATTTGAACAATTCTGTTGCTTGTAATGTAACCAATGATGTTGACATTTGGCATCTACGTTTAGGACACGTATCCAAGAAAAAAATTATGCATATTCCTTGCATAAAACATTCCAAGTCCAATTTTTTATGTGACATTTGCCCCCTTGCCTAACAAACCAGAAAACCCTTCACAACACATTCCATAACCACAAAAAGGGCTTTCGAATTGCTACACATCGACCTTTGGGGCCCACATAGCATACCGAATTTAGATGGATCTGAATACTTTGTTACCTTAGTAGACGACTTTACCTGAGCCATATGGACCGTCTTAATCAAAACAAAAGACCAAACTTTGAGTGCCTTAATTAATTTTATAACCATGATCGAAAAACAGTTTTCTAACCTAGTCCTTGCAATAAAAACTGACAATGGTAGTGAGTTCATAAATACTTCATGTCGCGAGTACCTTGCATCAAAAGGAATAAACCACCAAAAAGTATGTGTTTACACACCCCAACAAAATGGGGGTGTTGAAAGAAAACATAAACATTTGCTACAAGTGACCCAGGCCCTTCTATATCGGTCTGAATTACCTAAAACTATTGGGGGGAAGCCTTATTAACCTCAACCTACATCATAAATAGACTACCCACCAAAATCTTATCCTGGTTATCCCTATATGAAAGATTATACAATAAAGCCCCCACATATGACCACATGAAAACTTTTGGGTGTATATGTTATGTAACCAATACCAAACCACATAAAGAAAAATTAGAACCCAGAGCCACCAAATATATTTTTCTTAGCTATGCGTCAGATAAACAAGGTTACAAATTACAGGATTTACAATCAAAATGCATCATAATTAACTGAGATGTTGTCTTTTACGAGACAAACTTTTTACAATCACCAAACCAAGCCCAAAATATACCCATACAACAAATCCAAATCCATTTTGACCAACAGGACCACTTCCCACATGAAACCACTCAATCCACTGACCAATTTTCACGTAGCCCATCTATCCCAAGTCCAACACCTGACACTACAAACTCACCTTTCCCAAATATAACAAGTTCCTAAACACCACCCGGCTCCACTACCGAAAACTCACCTTTCCCAACTAGCACCGACAGCCACTAAGCTTTTAAAAAACCCATAGTTGATCCACTATCGCAGCCCCTACATATCAGCACTAAACCACATTTTCGACCCTCCTACCTTGACGATTATGTCTCCCTTGTGACACCCACTCCTCCTCTTATGACTACTGCCACTGCGTCTTCAGTCCAAGTACCCACTGGTCTCTCTCTTTCAAACACATACACCTCCTTCATCGCACATGTTTCTACTGAATATGAACCTTTGTCATACGAAAGTGCTCGACAGGACCCATTATGGGTACCGATTGATGTAGAAATTAAAGCTTTGGAGCTCAATCACACACGGACCTCTACGATATTACCTACCGGGAAAAGAGCTCTATCCATAAAATGGGTTTTTTAAATCAAGCACAACTCAGATGGTTTTGTGGAAAGGAGAAAAGCTAGATTAGTAGTCAAGGGCTTCAATCAAACTACGGGGATCGACTATTTTGATGTTTTCTCTCCTGTCACCAAAAGCACATCAGTACGAATTTTACTCGCAGTCGCAACTTCACTTAACTGGCCAGTACATCATTGCGACATCAACAATGCATACTTACATGGGCACATTAATGAAGAGATTTATTTGAAACCACCACTCGGATACAACAAAATTTTACCCGGACAAGTCTTGAAGCTCCAAAAGTCTTTATATGATCTTAAGCAAGTAGGGTGACAATGGATCAGAGAACTCACCACAAAATTAACCAAGTTTGGTTTCCAGCAATCAACATCCGATGCTTGTCTGTTCACAAAAGGTACTGGTGATAGCTTTCTTACTTTAATAATATATGTGGATGATGTGTTAATTGTTGGTCCCTCTGAGTTCTTGATATCTATGGTGAAGTGTTTCCTACATAGTGAATTCACTATTAAAGATATGGGGAATGTGAAATACTTCATTGGAGTAGAAGTTGTAAGATTACCAGCAGGTATGATCCTCTTATAGAGGAAATATATATCAGATATTCTCAAAGATGCCCACCTTTCTGACCTCAAATCAGTCGCAGTCCCTATGCCACAGGGCACCAAGCTGACTATAGATGAGGGCGTTCTATTACCTGATCCAGAACGCTACAGAAGGATCATCGAACAACTTCTCTATCTCAATTTCACAAGGCCAGACATCACCTTTCCAATGCAACAACTCAGTCAGTTTACTCATGAACCATGCCAGCCGCATTGGCATGCTTTGGTTCATGTTTTGAGGTACCTCAAAGGCTCCATACATAAGGGATTATTATACCCCAGTCAAAATGGTGAACCATGACTTTATGCATACTCTGACTCGGACTGGGCAAGATGCACTTTCTCTCGCAGATCATTAACCGGCTACTGTATCTTCCTCGGTCATTCCTTGATCTCACGAAAAACCAAAAAACAAAGCACCGTTAATCACTCATTAGTCGAAGCCAAGTACCGCAGTATGGCGAGCACACTATGCGAGCTCCGATGGATCACCTACATTTTCCATGATTTGCAACTACCGACAAAATTACCTATCCCGTTAAAATGCGACAACACTGCAGTTATCCATATCTTGGAGAATTCGGTCTTTTACGAACGGACAAAACACCTCGACATCGATTGCCATCTTGTCCGTGATGCCATTAAGGAAGGATTCCTCAACACCACTCACATCCCATCCACACTACAGCTTGCCAATCCATTCACCAAACCTTTGGCTGCCATGGCTTTGACGACATTCTTCGCAAGTTAGGCCTCATAAATACGGCCTAATTTGTGGAGGGGGTGTCAGAACCTCACCAAAATAACATCCTCTGACACAGCAGCAAAATAACAAAGACAATGCAACCCCACAGCAATCACGTACAATGTGTATAGACAGGACAGATAGTTAAGAGTCCTTTTTTTTCATTTCTGTAGTACAGTATTATTTGTTTTCTACTTTGTCATTTTGTATGAAGACATGTACAGTGTCATTTTGTTTCAATATATGAGTTTCCTCTCACTTCCTCCTTTTACTACTACTTACCATAGTCTTGCAAGAACAGAGAGAGAGAGAGAGAGAGAGATGAATCTTGATATTCATTAACTAACTATTCTAAAAATTGTTACTTTGATATGTAATGAATATACCAGCTCTTAATCATTACCCAGGCAACTTATTCCATATGTAAGCTATCTATTCTCACACTGAGCGAAGAGATAGTCTCTCCTTCCTTTCATGTATAAACTTCTCCCTCTTATTCCTAGTCATCATCTTCAGCCTCTTGCTCCACTCTCTACTACCATTGTCTTCTTTTCAGTTCACTATCATAATAACCTATATAGTGCTTATACTGCAATCTATTACAAAAGGATGAAATATATAAAAGTAGGTTCTCATTCAACGAAAACACTGTATTTAAAGAGCTAATTACATAGACTAATTAGCTTATCTGTTTATTAAATCTTAAGAGGTCCAAGAATTTTATATCAAAGTGGACATTTTCTATATCTATACTCCAGTTTGAGGAGTATTGAGAGTTTTACATCGAGTATTTATGTAAAATAAGGTTAACTTTCACGTATGTATATCAAACATACTGATAATCAAGATTGCAACCTAATTCACCCTTTTTTCCTAATTGATAAAGATTATCTTCAATAAATCTCTAATAAATATGCTATTTGCTAATTTTGATCTCATGCATATAAAGAATATTCGTATCTCGAGCATGTTGACATTGTTAGATGTCAAATATTTTGGCTCATTCCATAATCCCACATAAAAAATGTGTGGGAATGGTGGAGGTTTCTAAAACCATTAAAGGAGCCTCCCCTCTTTAGTTAAAAACATCCCAAAAAATTATATTTTCTTCTCTCTTTTGTAATATTTCACTTGTATTATTTCCTAAAAATAGTGAAATATCAATTTAGTAGTATCTGAAGAAGTAGTCATAATTGGTTGAACCTCGTTAAATTCTGGTGTTCTTTATTTGTCTATTTAATAGTTATTGTCAGGTATAGTTGTAGTGAATTATTGTGCTATTAAATTACTTGTCTACAAAAATTTTGTCTAAGAGATTCACTCTCTATTCACCTAGGAAATAGTGCTCAAGGTGAAGTTATTATTGGTGGAGATTACCCGAGTTTCACAACAATTGGTATCAGAGCCAAGATTTTTTCTTAGTATGCTTTGTGATTGTAGCGTAGTTTGATCTTCCACATCAGAAAAGATTTTTTCTTGAGTTATTGGGATTCCGCATTGATAGCTATTGAATAAAAATTGTAGCAGAAATAACAGAAATCAAAGATACAACTGCAGCAACCACATCGACAACTTCTACCTCGCCTCTTCTAGCAAGGACTTTTGTGACAAATGCAAGATTTGCGGTGGAGATTTTTGATGGTATGGGTCATTTCAGCATGTGGTAAGGTGAAGTTCAAGACTCTCTTTTTCAACAAGGTCTTGATATCGCCATTGAAAAAAAAATAGATGATGTTGAGGAGAAAAATTGGAAGACTATAAATTGTTTGGCATGTGGTACAATTCGATCGTGTCTTTCCAGAAAACAAAAGTATGCTTTCTTAAAAGAAACTTTTGCATCTAAATTGTGGAATGCATTAGAAAAGAAATTCCTGAAGAAAAGCAGCCAAAATAAACTTCATATGAAGAAGAGACTGTTTCATTTCTCTTATATTTCGGGTACCGCTATAAATGATCACATCACCAGTTTTAATTAGTTAGTTACCAATTTAATGAATTTGGATGTGACATTTGGAGATGAAGATCTAGTTTTGATGTTATTGGGATCCCTTCTTGAGGAGTTTGAATTTCTTAAAATTACTCTACTTTATGGGAAGGTTGATGTGTCTTTTAGTAAAATTACAGTTGCTTTGTACAGCCATGAATTGAGAAGGAAGACAAAGGAAGAACGTACAAATGGAGCAGTAGAAGTTTTGGTGGTCAAAAGTCATTCACTGTACCAGATTAAAGGAGAGAAAGGGAGATCAAAGTCAAGGCTCAAATTGAGCAAAGATGAATGTGCCTTTTGTCGGAAAAAACAGCACTGAAAAATAGATTGTCCAAAGCTGAAGAATAAAAACAAACTCGAGAAGGGAAAGACTGTTGCAAATTCGAATATTGCGAAGTCTGAAGATACAGACTTAGATCTTTCATTAGTTGTTACATCCTCAATAAAACCATTCTAGTCCATGGTTACTCGATTCAGGCTATAGTCATCACATATGTCTCAATCAGGATTGGTTCTCTAATTTTAGAGAGTTAGAAGGTGGAGTTGTTTACATAGCAAATAACAATCCCTGCACAACAAATGAGATTGGTTCTGTTTGCTTAAAGAATCATGATGGAACAACTAGAACTCTGACAGATGTCAGATACGTGCCAAGTTTGACGAAGAATCTCATTTTTGTGAGAGTCCTAGAATCAAAGGGCTACACTAGCAAATGGAGTAATAAAAGTCATCTCTAGTGAACTTGTGGTAATGAAAAGAATTCGAATAAATAATAACATGTATTATTACCAAGATAATGTAGTTATTGGAACAACAACAGTAGCTTCTAATGATGATCAAGAGCTAGAAGCAACTAGGTTATGGCATATGCACTTGGGAGATGTAGGTGAAAAATTCTTGAAGATATTAGTAAATCAAGAATTGTTGAAAGGAGTTCGGGCCTGCAAATTAGACTTCTGTGAGCATTATGTCAAAAGGAAGCAAATAAGAGTGAAATTTAGCACTGCAATCCATGATACAAAGAGTATTTTAGTTTATGTTCACTCTGATGTATGGGGACCTTCTAAAACAACTTCTTTGGGAGGAAAACACTATTATGTGACCTTTGTTGATAATTTTTCCTAAAATATATGGGTGTATACTATGAAGACTAAGGATGAAGTGCTAGGAGTTTTCCTCAAATGAAAAAAGATGGTGGAAACTCAAACAGACAGAAAGATTAAACGTCTCTATACAGATAATGGTGGGGAGTACATGAGTGATCTATTTTTAAAAGTTTGTGAAGATAAAGGTATTGTCAGACACTTCATAATTAGGGATACACCACAACAAAATAGGGTGGCAGAACGTATGAATTGAACATTGCTGGAGAAAGTTCAGTGTATTTTGTCTAATGCTGATGGGCAAAGAATTTTGATATGAGGCTGTTACATATGCTTGTCATCTCATCAATCACCTTCCATTAATTGCTATTGGAGGTAAAACACCTTTGGAAAAATGGTTTGAAAAATCTGTTACAGATTATGATTCCTTACATGTGTTTGGTTCCACTGCATAATATCATGTTAAGGAGTCAAAGTCAGATCCATGTGCAAAGAAAGCAATTTTCATGGGGATCACCTTTGGTATGAAAGGATATCGACTTTGATGCCCAGAGTAAAAAAAATAATTTTTAACAGAGATGTTACCTTTGACGAATCTACCATATAAAGAAAGGTAACAACTAAAAATGTTAAGCAAACAAATGATACTCCAAAACAGGTGAACTTTGAAAGAAGAATTGTTACCCCACCAAATGATGAAGTAGATGTAGAAACTCCTATAGTAAAAGAGGAGCCAGATGAAGAAGAGGTTCTAACCTAAGAACCTCCACAATAATGATTACCAATTACATTGAGAAAGTCAAAAAGGAACATTCAAGTACTTGCTTGTTATGTTAATATGGTGGCTTATGCATCTCCAATTGAAATTGATGACATTCTTACAACTTGTAAGGAAGCAGTCCAAAGTTCAGAAGAAGATAAGTGGAGAATAGCCATGAATGAAGAAACACATTCCCTTCGTAAGAATCAGACGTGGAAGCTAGTTAGTCTCTCAAAGAGAAAGAAGACAATTGGATGCAAATGGGTATATGCAAAGAAAGATTGATTTCCTAATAAAGATAATGTTTACTACAAAGCAAGGCTGGTGGTCAAAAGCTACGCTCAGACAGAGGGAATTGATTATAATGAAATTTTTTCTCCAGTTGTAAAATATTCACCTATTCAAATTTTGTTGGCTTTGGTAGCACAGTTTGATATGGAACTAGTTCAATTAGATGTAAAAACTACATTTTTACATGGAGACTTAGAGGAGGAAATCTATATGACTCAGCCTGAAGGTTTTTAAGTTGTTGGAAAAGAGAATATGGTATGCAAGCTTGAAAATTTGTTGTACGGATTGAAACAATCTCTGAGGCAGTGGTACAAGTGACTTGACAAGTTTATGATGGGACAAAAGTACACAAGAAGCAAATATGATCATTATGTGTATTTTCTCAAGCTACAAGATTAGATCCTACATCTATCTTCTCATATATGTTGATGATATGCTGATAGCTTCAAAGAATCAAAGAGAAATTGAGAGATTGAAGATTCAGTTAAATCAGGAGTTTGAAATGAAGGATCTGGGTGAAGCTAAGAAAATTCTCGACATATAGATAAGTAGAGACAGAAAGTTGGGGAGATTGTGTTTGACTCAAAAGCAATATTTAAAAAAGATACTATAATGTTTTGGCATGAATGAAAAATCAAAACATGTTAGTACTTCACTTGCTCCTTATATAAAGCTCAGTGCGTCCCTATCTCCAAGGAAAGATGCAAAACGAGAGTACATGACTAAAGTACCATATGCAAAATGGTTGGTAGCTTGATGTATGCTATGGTGTGTATAAGGTCTGACATTCCACAGACATTTTGGGTTGTAAGCATGTATATGCATGATCCAGGCAAGAAGCATTAGCAAGCTGTGAAATGGATTCTACGGTACATTCTGAACATCATAGATGTTGGTTTGGTATTTCAGCGAGATAAGCAAGACAGTCAATATGTAGTTGGATATTGTGATTCTGACTATGCCAGTGATTTGGATAAATGTCGATCAACTACTGGCTATGTGTTTACTCTTGCAAAAGCACCAGTTAATTGGAGGTTTTCCTTATAGTCAACAGTTGCTTTATCGACTACAAAGGCATAGTATATGACAGCTACAAAGCTTGTGAAGGAGTCAATTTGGCTTTAAGGATTGCTTGATGAATTAGGAATTGAATAGAAGTATGTCAAAGTACATTATGATAGTCAAAGTGCTATTCATTCAGCAAAGAACCAACTTTATCATGAAAGACAAAGTACATTGATGCTCATTATCACTTTGTACGAGAGGTTCTAGAAGAAGTTGGAGTAAAAATCCAAAAAATTAAGACCACTAAGAATCTTACTGATATGTTGACAAAGGTGGTGACTACGATCAAGCTCCAACATTGTTTGGACTTAATCAATATTGCTAAAATTTGAAGATGGGCGCTTTGAAGCGCATTTGATGACACTATTATAGATGAGTTTTGTAAGAGATTTGAAAAGGTGAATTCGCCAAGGTGGAGATTTGTTGGTTGGTTAAATATTTTGGCTCATTTCATAATCTCACATCAAAAATGTGTGGGAATGGTAAAGGTTTCTAAAACCATAAAAGAGCCTTCCTCCTTAGTTAAAACATCCCCAAAAACTATCTTTCCTTCTCTCTTTTGTAGTATTTCACTTGTGTTATTTCCTGAAAATAGTGAAATATCAATTTAGTAGTGTCCAAGGAAGTCAGCATAATAGGCTGAACCTTATTAAATTCTGGTTTTCTTTATTTATCTATTTAATAGCTATTGTTGGGTATAGTTGTAGTAAATTAGTGTGCTATTAAATTACATGTTTTGGAAATTTCTGTCTAAGAGATTGAGTTTTAAGTGGCACTGTTTGTGACTATTATAGTCTTTCCTGGGAATTTACCTGGTGTGATTTTTAACCCTTTACTCACCTAGGCAATAGTGCTCAAGGTAAATTTGTTATTATTGGTGGAGATTAACCCATTACAACAATCACCTATCTGACTCCCATATGCTAAGCTCTATCAAAATTCACTGCTAACATTCCTTGTATTTGATTTTGACTTAAAAGTGAATTTTATGTTCACCAATGAACGAATAAGATTTCTACTCAAAACTGCCTATATGAGTTTTAAATTAAGCAGGATGGGACGAAATAGATGTTTAAAATTTTGAAAATATAGTGCGAGATAAGTACCTAGCATGATATGATCATTTAAGGAATGCAGAGGAAAATGTTAATAATGTAATCTTTAGCACACATATTAGACAGAAACTCAGTTCTTATTGGACTTGTTCTCTATAAATAGATTTTTTTTTGAAATAATACAACACACAAGGTTTTTTTTACTCAAAATCGTTTGTAGAAATTTTAAATCAAACAAGATAAGAGGGAATACTTGTTTAAATATTTGCATGTATGATGCGAGATAAGTACCTAATATAACAAAGTATTAATGATTAAGCACACTTCTTTAAGAATTGCATATTTTCCACTAAATAAGTAGAGAATAAGAGGGTTTTATAGATATAGCGAAGCTACAAGAAAGTCTCAAATTGAATGACTAATGAACTATTAGCTTATCCAATAAAAGTGCACAATACCTGAGTGCCACTACCATGATCGGTTCCGTCCCCCACATTCCCAATTGTCCCAATTTCTTCTCCATCGTTGCTTCCAATGTTGTTATCTGACTCCCCCAGACCTTTTGACTTTGTTGATTTTTGTGTCCGTACACCACTTTTACTCCCACTACCAATAGACTGGTAAAAGGATGAATAATGACTACAAAAGAAAAAAAAGATACGGTTGAAATAGTAGATTATGATTAAAAACAAAAGAGAGAGAGAGAGAGAGAGAAAACATATAACATAGTTATAGAATAAAATCAAATGAGATCACTACAAGTAAAAATCCATACCTTAATTTTTCAACTGGAATAGCTGACGATTGGTGTTTATGCATATATGGAGTATAGACCTGTAGTTACAGTGCTATATTGGTTCATGATATAGATAACGCAAAAGTGGAATACTTGTATCAACTCACATTGTGGCATTTCCTCCAAGCATGTTGCCAAAGGTTTTTAAGCTCATTCTTTCTAATAGGCTTCACTAAATAGTCAACGGCACCCTTTGACAGACACTTATAAACCATACTCATGGAATCATGAGTTGACATCACTGCACATAAAACTCACCGGGTGTAGTAGTTACAAGTATCAATTTGTTAAGAAGAGAGTGGTAAAACGGAAGTGTATTAGATATAAGAAAATGAAGTAATGGAATAGACTTACTAATCACAGGGATATTCTTGCAAGTTTCGTGGCTCATAATCTTGCATAAAAGGCCAATTCCCGATAAACAAGGCAGGACGACCTCAGTTAAAACAAGATCAATATGATTGGTCTGATCTTCTAAGAGTTTCCAAGCTTGACAACCGTATGCGACTGCAGTAACTACTAGGAGGAGGAGATATAAATATATGCGCAACTTTCTCAAAAAAAAAGAGCAAGAAAGTAACATAGAATTCCCTGCTAAATTGATCAGTATGTTTTATGCTCCATAAATTACTCAAAATCGATAGAAGAGTACGAGCGATGACCATGCAAAGAGGACTAAATTGTCATAAAATAAGTGTTCTGAGAGGCTGTTGATGTTGATATGTGCATCCAATAGCCACATATCATCAGGGATCTTCATTAAAAAATAACCAGCTTTATCTTAAGTAAACATCTTGTATTGCCCAACTATTTAGAAATTAGCAGACGAATCTCTACATCAAAACAATCAAACTAACGCCTACTTAAAATTAAGTCAACTAAGTCCCGTTTTCACATACCAATAAGAAGTTAGTACAGCCAATTTAGGCAAAAACCTAAAAAAGGTATAGCATCAAAGATAAAGAACTCTGCCATCAAAGTCATTTTGTTCTAAAGTATGAAGTGATACGAAATAGAAGAGGAAAATAATCCTTCTCACAATTTATTTTGAATTACTCAAATATATACATCTTAATATAAGAAAAAAGAAACGATCTCCTAAAATCTTAAAATTTTTGAGATATCAAAAGATTTACTTTCCTTAAGCTTGTATATAAGAAATACATATTTTTTAATTCCTAACTTGGAAATAATATCATGAAAACTTGAACAATTCAATCCCTTCATTAACACATTAGTTAGTTGGCTTACCAATGGAACATATGACATGCATACGAATTCTTCCTCCAATTTCTCCTTGATGAAATGTCTATATCAATCTACATTGTCTTACCATGTTGAATAGGGTGAGGTGATCATTCATCTTAAACAAGTTTTTCCCTTTATTTCCTTTTAAGTAATACAACATTCTATATATATCTTGTAGATGTGACTTTCTTACATCATGCATAAAATGACTAAATGTGCTACCTTAACATTTTAGGTCAAGTTAGTATGAACAAGATATATGAGCCTACCTACTAGCCACTAGTACATCTTTCTATCAAAAGCTGGTTCTTCTTTAGCTTCTCCAAGCTTATGATTTAGGTTAGGGTAGAGACCGATTTGTACTCAATCTTTTATGTCTTTTTCATGAGATCAATCACACATTTTTTGTTTGAGATATAAAAGTTTCGTTGTGCATAATATTCCACCTCCATACTTCTAAACTCCTTTATCTTGAATTCCTTGATTAATTGTTGTTTTAATTTCCCTTTTTCCTTTTCATCATTTTCAGTTACAATAATATCATCAACATACACTAAAAGTATTATGAATCCCTTGCAACTGTGTGCTTGATTAAAAGAGTATAATCACTTCGACTTTATTTATGTCTCGACCCTTTAAATCTTTAGCAGATTTACCAAATCATGCTTTGAGAGATTGTTTCAATCCATACAAACCTTTTTCAAGCTACAAACTTTATTATTTATATTTTCTTTAAAATCTGGTGGGATGTTTATATAGATTTCTTCATATAAATCTCTACAAAGGAAGGCATTCTTCTCATCATACTGCAAAAGTTACCAATCAAAGTGAATTGCCAAGAATAACAAATATTCCTTTTTTGTCATTCAAGCAAATGTCTCCTAATAATCAACCTCATAAGTTTAAGTTAGCAACTAACCGTGGTTTATATCTATCTAATGATCCATTAACTTCATATTTTAATGTAAAAATCCATTTATAGTCAACTATGCTCTTCCCCTCTAGTTTATCAATAATCTCCAATGTCTTATTCTTCTCTAACTCATCCATTTCTTCTCTCGTAAAATTTCTACATTCCCTTTTTGACAATACCTCAAAAAAATACAGAGAATAAAAATGGTATTTAGACTTGCAATGAACTTTTTATAGGTAGGTGACAGGTATTTAAGTGATACATAGTGGGACAATAAATATAGTGGTCGCTTGGTGCACTTTCTAGCACTTTTCCTAACGACAATAAGAAGATTTATGTCATTTATGGGTGTTTCAAATAATTATGCATGTAAAGAAGAATAAAATCTTATCATAAACTCATTGTAAGAGTTTGCTTTAGATCCTTGGACTTGTTTCAATCTAGAACAATGCTCTTTTGAAATACACTATTAAATATCTTTAAAAGTCTTGATAACACAAACATAGGAGAGAACATGTTTTTGGGCGGAGTGATTTCTGTATTTGCTAAGATAGACACATAACTAGACGTTAAAAATGGGTTTGGGATAGGTACAAAACGGTCAAGTTGCTGAAAATACTGAAAAGTACTTTGTTCCATCATTGATGTCTCCTTAAAGATAGGATTTATCAAAATATAAAAAGTGACATAAGCTAACATATAGAACTTTCATCAAGAAGCATTATAACATTTATACCCGTTTTATGTAGGTAAATAACTTAAGGGTTTAATTTCATTTTTATTTTCCTATTATGTTTTTTCATATCTTTCTTATTTTGTATTTCTATATTATTAAATAAAAATAAAAACCTGTTTGGTTGTTAATTTTAATATAGGTATATTTATATTATTAATAATTAAATAAAATAAAATTTAAAGATAAATTAAGTTTATGAATTAATTAAATAAATTATTTTATTTTAATATGTTATACAATATTTAATGATAATTTATAAATGTTATATCTTATTAATAAATATAATTTAACAAGAAAAATATTTATAAATATAAAATTTAATTAT
The DNA here is from genome assembly GCA_027568895.1 of Erythroxylum shatona. Taxonomy (NCBI): domain Eukaryota; kingdom Viridiplantae; phylum Streptophyta; class Magnoliopsida; order Malpighiales; family Erythroxylaceae; genus Erythroxylum; species Erythroxylum shatona. The sequence continues at coordinate 20,011,962 of JAOSBK010000206.1, read as the reverse complement.
TAAAATTAATTTTAATTAAATATTATGAATTTGAGATAATTTAAATTTAAATTATAATTATTGAATAATTAGTAAATTTAGAAATATTTTTTTCCAAAAATTAAATTTGAAGCAATTGTAAAAATTAATTAATATCAAATAATTAAATAATATATATTTAACTCATGATATAAATCATATTATGATAAAAAATAAAGAAAATAAAAACTAATTTGTATAGTTTTCATAAGCTACAAAAAACTGGAATAAACTAAATTTTTTTTTTCTAAATTTCAAAACGAAACAAAAACCAAATAGACCCTTTTATGACCTGGGATCTAACTTTCTTTCGTGAACATGTACAATGACAATGCAACCAAATAGCTGAGCAGTAAGCTCATTTAAGATTCTAAAGTCGGAAAATAGGTGTTAAGAGTTTCTATGAGACTTCTTGTTTTATCATACGTGTAGTAGTTACAACTTAATAGAATTTAAGAACTGAGCTTTAATTGCCTATTTTTCCTCTCATATTTTTGAAAAAATTTAATTGAAGTAATCTCCAACCTAAAACTTTTAATTTTAACCCTAAGCTAGCTGGTTCTGGAAAGCAAATTAGGAACAATAATGCTAAGAAACAATGAAGGAGACGAACCAACGAGTCCTAAAAATATTAATAATAGTAGAATAAGGACCTGACATATCTCTATGATCAAATGAAAAATTAGATTGAGGAATTCCTTTAATACCAAAACATTGTAGGCACAATGAGAAAGGTTGTTGGAAGAAAGAATTCCTAAGAACAACGCCATGACACAGTATATAAAATAATATCTTCTTATAATATAATTGATTTAGAGTTACATAATAATATAACCTAATATATATCTCCATAAATTAATCTCCTGTCTAAGTTTTTATCTTTTTTCAAATATTAACAATTCAGTCACATTCTAAAGTTATATCTTACTCTTCAACAAAATACAAAACTCTTTTGTCGGATACATTTGCATAATATATTTTTTCCAAAACGTAAGATGTTTTATTGACTAGGTGCATCCATTGTTGACTTGAAATAAAGAGTATAACTTTACATAGCATGCAAGAAGAATATCCTTTTGTATGTTCAAGTGAGAAGATGTGCCTAGCTACCTATAATCTCGGATTAAATAAGGTCACAGGCAAGAACTATACTGTATAAAGAAGCATACCTTCATAGCCACAATTTCTAAGTAGTGCGGTAACAACATGGCGAGTTGAATCATCACTTTCTACCACCAAAACTTTTAGAGATAGATGAGGTATAAACCTATCCCACTGAACCAAGGGCCCTCCAACTATTTGCTGTGACCTCTGCATGACAGCGTGAACTTGAACACCATTAACTTCTTCCATCTCCTCATTAATTCGTGACTCATCTTCCTCCGAGAGCCCCTGACCTTCACCTGTGACCCCATCCCGTATTTCCTCTTCATCGTCTTGCATATCACGATTGAGTTCCGCCGAACCATTTGTCACGGGACCATTATTCTTAGTGTGAACTATCCACATCAACCAGATTTGAAAAGACCAACAATGATGAATACAATGAATTCGATACGTAAGAAAACCTTCCTTGTACCACGAGGGATCTTGCACATCCTGTTCCCTTCTAGGAAACAACCTCTTCGAACATAACACCTCAAGAAATTATACAGAAGAAGATATTTAAGTACCACACAATAATGGTTCAACAAACCCACAAAAACCTGAGAAACCATTACAGTATTTCTATAACTTCAGTAACATAGAGCACAATGCTTACAGAAAAAGAGTAGTAGATAAAGTAAGGAAACTAAAGGCGATGATTTGTTTTATTATGTATGCGTCAAGAACGGCCATTACAGAAAAGCACTTATCTATATCATACCGTAAATTCT
>JAOSBK010000206.1:19951534-19965586 GCA_027568895.1 Erythroxylum shatona | reverse complement strand
CGGACTCATAGAAAAAGGTCATCACATAGAACATATCATCTACATTTAACCATCAAAGCATAACACTCAATTATGCATTATACTTGACAAATCAATTGAAATGCACAAACAAATGACTTGAGAGTCCCATGGGTTGAAATGGAGAAACTAAAGTTTACACTATGAACTAAATGAGCCCGTTCTTAGGATTTCATATGCCACAAGCGGGCAATCGGGAGAAGGCTTAAGTCAGCCTGCACACGATGAACGAAATGATATCTCTCTTGCCCAAACACAAGCAAATTTCTTATGCTTAATTCAATTCATCATATATTCATACTTTCATGCTTCTTATGATTTTTCCTCTTTTGAGTACCCAAAATGTCATAACATCACTCATGACATAACATGGTAATAATCATAATGCATTTTCCAACAATCACAATTATTCAAATTCAAGTAATTAAGTATACATACACACAAGTAGGCAATTTGCTTATCTTGACAACAACTATAAACATATACCCACCTAAATTGCTTGAAATTCAATTATGCCTTTCCTCTTACTCTTAGATAGGATTTTCTTGATTTCGTAAAACAAAACAAATTCTCATTCAACCTAACATTCAAATGGAAAACTCATAAATCTTCAATAATCAAAATGATAAAATTGAGCTTAAACTTAACCTACTCATAGTGTATCTAGGCTAGAAAAACTAGAACCTAGTTTAGAAATCCATGAAAAATCAAAATGGCTTCATGGTTTTCTTTTTTCTTCCAACATAAACCCATTTCTCTACTTCTTTCTCCACCCAAACAAGAAGAAAAGATATGAAGATTACCTTAAGCTTAGCCCAAATCTTCTTCCTTCTTCTTCTTTCTCCTTTTCTTTCTTTCTTCTCCACGATTTTCTCTTCTTTTCTCTTCTTTCCCATATTTTTCTCTCTTCTTTCTCGCTTCTCACGATTTTCTTCTTCTTTCTTATTCACGACAACTTTTTGTCTTGCCCTTCCAATTTTGCCCTTCTACGTTTAATGTAATACCTATTAACCCCTTTAGTCTATTAAATACTATATTATACTCTAACTTAATTCTAACATTTCTATTCAAAATTCTAATTTCTATTTATGATCACTAAATTAATGGACTCAATTCTAAAAATAAATAAACAAACAAATAATTAAAAAATTAGGGTCTAATAATTCTCCTCCCCTTATAGAATTTCGTCCTTGAAATTCGTACCTGAGTTTACTATGAGGTGTGGATACTTCTCCTTTATGGCCTCTAAAGGCTCCTATGTTGCCTTCTCTCTTGCATGTAAGACTTTAACCAGCTTCAAAGATCTTGTTTTTCAAGATCTTTTCCTTCGAATCTAGAATCTCTACTGGTTATTCCTCATAAGTCAAATCCTCTCCACTAAAAGTGCTCTTTCAAATCTTTATACATTCTTGTACTCCCTGGGTGTATTGCATATGTAGCATTGTGTGCCTCATCAAGAATATCATCCTTCAATTCTAACATATCAAAAATACATAGTCTGTTACCTATTACCATCAATCCATCTTCTCTTATCTCTATTTCAGAGGGTTTACCATTTTTAATCTCTTCTCTGAGCCTACTCAAGTACTCATCTTGTTCCTGCAATTCCTTAATCTTCTCATTCAACACTGGCCTTATTATGAAATTAGCCAACATACAATCAAATTTAGCTTGCCTCATTGTCACCTTAAGTCTAGCTAATTCCTCCAACAAAGGAAGATATATCGTCTCCATATGTGCTATAGTAGATTTTCTACTCAATGCATCCGCTACTACATTAGCTGTCCCCAGGTGGTAATCTATCATCAAGTTATAATCTTTCAACAGTTCTAACCACTTTCTTTGCCTCAAATTTAACTTCTTTTTGCTCATCAAATACTTAAGACTCTTGTGGTCTATAAATACCCTATTGGTGACTCCATATAAGTAATGTCTCCATTTTTTCAATGCAAAAATTATGGCATCTAACTCCAAGTCATGCAAAGGATAATTCATCTCATAAAGTTTTAGTTTCCTAGAAGCATAGGCAATCACTTTATCTCCTTGCATCAACACACAACCTAATCTTTTACTTGAGGCATCACTATACACTATATATCCATCACTATTGGAAGGCAAGGTCAAAATCGATGCATTTGTGAGCCTATTCTTTAATTCCTCAAAACTCTTATGGCATTCCTCTATCCACACAAACTTTTGATTATTCTTTGTCAATTTGGCAAATGGGGCTGCTATCATGAAAAAGCCCTCTTCAAATCTTCCGTAATAACCAATTAAACCTAAGAAACTCCTCACTTTTGCTATATTCTTAGGTGTTTTCTATTTAACCACAGCTTCTATTTTCCTCAAATCCATACGTACTCCTTGTTCTGAAATTACATGTCCAAGAAACACCACTTTCCTTAGCCAAAATTTACATTTATTGAATTTGGCATTCAACTCTTTCTTTCTTAGTGTCCCTAAGGCAATTCTCAAATGTTTCTCATGCTCCTTGTCACTCTTGGAATAAACCAATACATCATCAATAAATACTATGATAAATCGGTCTAAGAAAGGCTTGAAGACTTTATTCATTAAGTCCATGAAGGCTGCAGGGGCATTTATTAACCCAAAAGGTATGACTAAGAACTTAAAATACCTATAACGTGTTCTAAAAGTAGTCTTTAACACATCAGACTCCTTTATTCTCAACTGGTGATAACCTGATCTGAAGTCTATCTTGGAGAAGACCTTTGCCCCTTGCAATTGATCAAACAAATCATCTATATGTGGAAGCAGATATCTATTCTTGATAGTGACATGATTAAGCTTCCTATAGTCCACACACATTCTCAATGATCCATCTTTCTTCTTCGCAAAAAGAATTGGAGCCCCCTAAGGTAAAGGGCTAGGCCTAATATAACCTTTCTCTAATAACTCTTCTAACTGCTCTTTAAATTCTTTCAATTCTGTAGGAGCCATTTTATAAGGCAGAATTGATATCGGCACAATACCTGGAAGAAGCTTGATGGGAAACTCAATCTCTTTAGGTGGTGGTAGTCCTGGTAATTCCTTTGAAAAGACATCTGGGAATTCTATGACCACAGGAATTTTTTCTAACTTTCCTCCATCTACGTTCATATCTACCGCATATGCCAAAAATACTTCATATCCTTTCCTCATCATTTTCTCTGCCGTTAGAGCCGAAATAATTCTAAGTGGGCTTGCTTTCCTGTCCCCCATAAACACCACCTTTCTACCTTCGTCCAACTCAAACTCCATTATCTTCTGTTTGCAATCTAGATTGGCATTATATTTTTCTAACTTATCTATGCCCAAAATCACATCTAATTGCCCCATCTTTAACGGCATCAAATCTACCACTAATTGTTTTTTACCAATATATATTTCACAATCCCTATAAACTTGACTAACAATGATATACTAGCTAATTGGGGTACTAACCATCAAAGGACTATCTAATGTGCTCAAGCTTCTACTATGCACAATTTTATTTGATGAAACAAATGAATGAGTAGACCCAGGATCAATCAAAACAATAGTATCATCATCAAATAATTTAACCATACCAGTCATAACCTCTGTAGCTGTCTCTGCATCCTCCCTCGTCATTGCAAACACTTTAGCTGGTACTTGCCCCCTCGGTCTTTCTTGAGGATTCACTTTCTTAGCTGCCTCAGAACTGCCCACTTCAGTTGTAGTCTTATATCTCACAGTCTCAACCCTTTTTGAAGCTTACATCTGAGTTCCTTCCCGTCTTGCATACGGCGGGCACTCTTTAGCCATGTGCCCTTTTTTCCCACAGTTGAAATAAGCCCCCGTTAGCTAGTAACACTTCCCTTTATGGAACTTGCCGCAGTGATCACATTTGAGAACAGAGGGCTTATCCCCCTTTCCCCTTCTACTGCCTCCAGCTGTTGAGGCTTGATGAGAAATAGTTCTCATCTGTTTAGACCTGCTTGTGCCACTGCTTCTCTCCTCAGACTATACGAAGAAAGTCCTGGCACTCCTCTCTGACATAAGAGTACCACCTCCCCTCCTGAACTGTTCTCTCCCCTTTCTCTTTCTATTTACTGTGCTCTTTATATTCTCCATATTCTCAACCCTTAGCGCTGCTTCTACTAGCTGTTGAAAATCATAGAAATTTTGCACCACCACTTTTTCTCTAATGGCTAAATGCAATCTCGCTTCAAACTTACGACACTTAGCTACTTTGCTCATCATCATCTCAGATGCATATCGGGATAATTGTGTAAGTTTGTACATATTCACTCACTGTCATCTCCCTTTGGGTGAGACTCAAAAATTCCCTCTGCTTCTACTAGATATATATCTCAGACAAATACTTTTTCTTATAAGCAGCTAGAAAGTCCTTCCACGTCAACACTGACTGTTTTATTTGACTCCCTAGCACACTTTCCCACCAATGCAGAGCATCTCTCTATAGCAAGCTTACAGCATATTCGACATTTTCATCATCCTCACAGTCTATTTGTTTAAATACCTTTTATATCTTCCTCAACTAGGTTTCAACTTCTTCTAGATCAGTTGTTCCATAAAAGTCCACTGCCCATACTTCCTAAGCTTATCAAGCTGCTTTCCTTTCTTAGCTGGGGCTGGACAAAAGCCTAAGCAAAGGCTTGGAATAGCCTAAGATCCAGGGGAGTAGGCACTTGCTCCTGCGGAAGAGGAGACTCTTGCGTCTGTGATTGAGAGGGCCCACTACTGTGCCCTACAGAATCTTTAGCATTTCCTGGGGCTTTAGACTCATCATCACCCTCCTCTCTTGGTGGAGAGTCAGGTGCAATAGATCCTTGCAAAACTCCTCGTGTTCTTCTGTGAGGTAGCATCTTACTCCTTCAATTAAAACACTAACGATTAGCTTATGTTTCATTTTAATCTTATTTCCTATATGTATGCATAATATGCATGTCACTCAATGTAATCAATCAATTTAACAATGCAAACAATTAATCACACATCATAATAATTTATACTACTACGCATTCTAAGCCTAGGAATCCTTAAAAAGCCTAAGCTTTAATACCAAAAGTTGTTGGTCCTAGGTCTTGTTACAAATACCAAGGCGACCATTTAAGGTAATCCGGTAAAAATCATACGAGAGGAAAGTTAAAAACTTCAATTTATGAGGGGATTTTCAACATTGCTATTGACAGGTTTGTCGTGGCAAAGTATGTATTTTGCCGAGGCAAAACTAAGGAATCATTTCTAAGGACCTTTCGGGAGAAGTTTGTCGTGACGAAGGTCTAAGGTCGAGCAAATGCACCCTTCGGGAAAAATACTCCATGGTTGAAATCTTTTCCTGCTAAAGGTAACTCAAACTTCAATGGTTTATTGCACCATAAATTATTTACTAGTGACATAATGAGGCTAGTTTTGATTTGCTAAGAATAATTGCTCTCATATGTTGATAAATGAAGATATTTCTATGATAACATTTTGTTGAAATATACTAAAGAATGTCCTTACATAGGTACAACTACTATCCCTTTTATAGAGGCATCTTCCTCGATTGCTCATTCGAGAACTACAATCTTTGGCTATGGAACTAAACCATTTCCTTGTATCTGAGAAGAACTTCGAAACTAATAGGAAGGAAGCTTAATCAGAATGAATTACTAAAGGTTTGTCAAAGTTAGAAAGAGCAAGGATTAGTACATTCATCAATGTTTCCTGAAGTTGTCTGAAGGCTAATGTGGCTTTAATTGTATCAACAAATGCATTCTTTTATTGTTGTTGAGTTAAAGATATGTTAATCTAACCATATTACTTAATAAATCTTTGATAATCTCAGAAAATTTAACAATTTGAATCTTTTTGGTGACCACTTTATGAACACTGATAACATAACCCAAATATCCACTTCTCTAAAGGCAAATAAGCACCTTTAGTTTTTTTTTACATATAATTATTGATGTCTTAATTTATGTATCACTTCTATTAAGTGCACCATATGTTTGCTTTCAACTTCTGCTGTAAACTAATATGTCGTAAAAGAAAACCAATATTGATTTCCTTAAATATTCCTTAAAGATTGCATTTATTAGACTCTGAAACATTATCAATTACAATAATCAAAGAACAATGCGGAAAATAAACAAACACACAGATTTACGTGGTTCAACAAATTTTTTTAGCTACGTCTATGGCAGCTAGGGTTTTTATTTTTCACTGTGAATGTTTTTCAACAACACGATACACTAGGAGAATAGAATACAATATGATACACTAAGATCTACAAACATGGGCTTGGTGTAAAGTCTAGAATATTTTATCAGGCTCCATATCTCAACAATTCTCCCAGTTAGAGATTGATCCAGTCAACCCAACCATCTTCATTGTCCATGCCAATGTACCTAATAAACTCACCTAGCCGCAACCATTTGAGGCCTTGCATAGCCCTAGTTTCTCAGCATCCATACCTTTAGTCAACATGTCTGCTGGATTCTTAGCACCATCAATCTTCTTCAAATATATCTCACCTTCTTCCACCAAACTGCGAGAGAAGTGGTACTTGTGCTGGATGTGCTTAGTTCTAAAATGATACATTGGATTCTTCACCAGCTATATGGCACTCTGACTATCAGTGAAGAGAGCCTTATCATGCTACTTCTTGCCCAACTCTTCCAAGTAATCAGTCAACCATATCATCTCCTTACCAGCTTCAGCTATTGCAACATATTCAACCTCTGTAGATGATATAGAGACATACTTCTGAAGTTTAGACATCCAATCACTACTATCCCATATATAGTGTAGGCATACCAGCATGTACCCTTGCTTGAATCCATATCTCCACTAAGATCAGCATCAACAAAACCCTCCAGCACTACATTGCCATTCCCATAACAAAGTGAGGTGCTAATTGTTCCTTTCAAGTATTTCAGAAGCCACTTCACAGCTTCCCAATGTTCTTTCCCTATATCTGACATGTATCTACTTACAGCTCCCACTGTATGTGTTATATCAGGCCTAGTGCAGACCATAGCATATATCAAACTCCCAACTGCAGAAACATAAGGCACTTTTTCCATATGCTCATATTCCTCAGCTGTCTTGGGTGATTACTCTTTTGACAATTTGAGATGGTTAGACAAAGGTGTGCTCCTGCGCTTAGCATCATCAACTTTAAATTTGGATAACACCTTTTTAATGTATTGCTCTTGGGACAAATTTAGAATTCCAACAGACTAGTCTCGGGAAATCCTCATCCTTAAAATCTGCTTTGCTGCACCCAAATCTTTCATCTGAAACTCTAATGACAGTCTTCCTTTAAGATTATTTATCTCCTCTATACTTAAACTTGCAATCAACATATCATCCACATACAAAAGTAAAATAACAAAGGAGTTAGTAAACTTCTTGATGTAACAACACTGATTCTTTTCACTCCTGTGATAACCATTACTGAACGTGAAGGAGTCAAACTTCTTGTACCACTGTCTTGGAGCCTACTTCAATCCATACAAACTCCTTTTGAGCTTACACACCATGTGTTCCTTACCAGGAACCTCATATCCCTCAAATTGTTGCATGTAGATTTCTTCTTCCAGATCTCCATGTAAAAATGTTGTTTTTACATCCATCTGTTCAAGGTGCAAGTGCTCTATTGTAACAATACTAAGCAAAAATCTAATTGTAGTTAGCTACACAACAGAAGAGAATATTTCAGTGTAATCAATACCTTTCCTTTGTGAATATCCTTTAACCTCCAATTGAGCCTTGAACCTAACTGTACCATCAGTTTCATTCTTGATCCTGTAACCACTTGTTCAATAGAGCTTTCTTCCCTACAGGTAAATCAGTTAACTCCCAACTATTATTCGTCTCAAGTGACCATATCTCATCATCCATGGCTTGCTCCTACTTGATTGAATCCTTCACCTGCAAAGCCTCATCAAAAGATTCTTTTTCTCCTCCATCAGTTAACAACAATAATGCAAAGATGGTGAATACCTTTCTGGTGGCCTGATAACCTTGATAGATGTCATCAACACTAGCTCAGGTGTGACTGGCTGCTGTTTTGGTTCTGCAATAATATTTTCTGGATTTTCTGACAACTGTACCTCAGCTCCCACTTCTTCTGCATCTTCAGATTGCACCCCAAACTTGTCCTTATACAGGACATTCTCATCAAATGTCACATCACAATGTCTTAAGATCTTCCTATTCTTGTCATCCCAAAATCTATATCCAAACTGATCTGAACCATACCCAATGAAATAGCACTTCAAGGCCTTTGCATCAAGCTTATCTCTCTTCTCTGGATCAACATGAACATAAGCAACACACCTAAAAGTCCGCAGGTGAGTAAGCTTAACCTCCTTACCCAACCAAACCTCTTATGGCATCTTGAAACCCAAGGGAACTGAAGGGCCTCTATTTATCAAGTATACTACTGTGCTCACTGCATCTGTCCAAAACTTTTTTGGCAGCCAAACATGTAACCTCATGCTTCTTGCTCGCTCATTCAACATTCCGTTCATCCTTTCAGCAATCCCATTCTGTCTTGCCTTGCCATTAACTGTCTTGGTACACCTGATTCCCTCATTAACACAGAATTTCTTGAATTCTGTAGAATCATACTCTCCACCTTTGTAAGACTGACTCGTTTTTGCTTTCCTAAAACACAACTCTCACAAAAACCCAAATCAACAGATTTCCAATCTTGCAGATACCCCTCTGAAGCTAGCATCTTCATCCCCTTCTGACTCATATGTCCTAGTTTGTTATGCCACAGACTTAAGCTATATGTACTATCGACTACAGCAACCATGTTTGAACACCCCGCAGTACTGTATAAAGTTCCAAATTGTGTGCCACGTGCTATCACCATAGATCCCTTCACAATTTTCCAAGAACTCTCCCCGAACACTGCCCTGTAACCCGTGCTATCCAACTGACCAATAGAAATAAGATTCTTCTTCAAATCAGGAATATATCTGACATCCTGCAGCTTCCATCTACCTCTACCAGAGGTTTGTATACACACATCCCTTTTTCCAACAATCTCCAATGCTTTGTTATCAGCAAGATACACCTTTCCAAAATTTTCAGACTTGAAATTATGAAATATCTCTCTGCTCGGAAAAGAGTGGAATGATGCACCGGAATCAAGTATCTAGGAGTCAATCGGGCTGTCCACACTAAGAATTAAGGCATCACCAATGTCTTCCATAGAACTTACAAAATCATCATCTTCATAGGACTTATTGTTTTTTTGGCCTTTCTTCTTCTTAGGTTTAGGGCAGTCCTTCTTGAAATGTCCTTTTTCACCACAGTCCCAACAAATGACCTCTTTCCTGCCTTGAGATTTCCCCACCCTTTTGATTTCGATCGACCATGTTTACTATGGCCTCCCTTCGACTTACTCCTGCCCCTTCCCTCGAGACTGAGTGTATTACTAGATGAATCCCCAATTTCTATTTTGTGAATGCTCTCGCTAAAGACAACATTTTGGACTTCATTAAACCTTAGCTTCTCAGACCCACGCGAATTGCTAATTGCGGAAATAACAGTATCCCACGACTCAGGTAGAGAGGACATCAATATTAAGGCTTTAATCTCATCATCAAAATTAATATCAACAGAGCTCAATTGACTGATAATCATATTAAATTCGTTAATATGGTCTGCGATAGATCCACTTTCAGATATCTCCAGATTAAACAAGCGACACATCAAACATACCTTATTAATAGCCGACAGTTTTCCGTACATGTTAGACAGCGCCTTTAGTACTCCTATAGTTGTTGTCTCCTTAACAATGTTGAAGACAACGTTTCTCACCAATGACAAACGAATCAACCCTAGCACCTGTCGATCTTTTAGATCCCAAACCTCCTGTCTCATGGTTTCTGGCTTCATCACTGACAAGGGTTCATGGAGGTTTCTTTGATACAGATAATCTTCCATCTGCACCTTCCAAAAACCAAAATCGTTTCCATCAAATTTCTCAATTTGAAACTTCACGCTTTCCATCTTTTCAAATTGTTGTGATACGAACCAAGCTCTGATATTAGTTGTTATGGACGATCAATCGCAATAATCAAAGAACAGTGCGAAAAATAAACGAACACACAGATTTACGTGATTCACCAAAATATAGCTACGTCCACAAACGACTAGGATTTTTTTATTCACTGTGAATTGTTTTTAATAACGTGGGCTTGGTGTGAAGTCCAGAATAGTTTATCAGGCTCCATATCTCAACACTATCATAATTAGGAGACTTTACAAGATAGAATTCTATCTTTCATACAATTTTTTGTCAGATACTATCCCAAAAAAATTCAAGATATTCTATGCCAGCTTGATTACTTGAAGCTAATTAACATTATCTTGAAAGTCCAATTATCAAATAATATCAAAATTGATAATAAGATATATAGCATATATCTTAACAAATTCGATTGAAATATTTTTTAAAAAAATCCCTAAAAGGCCTATAAATTCTCCATCTTGGCTTGCCTTGAGCATTTCATTGTCTGAGTTTGCAACTATCAGAAGCAAAGAAAATGGGTTCTGTAAGTTTAGATAACAAGCCTCATGCAGTTTGCATCCCCTACCCTGCTCAAGGCCACATAGGTCCCATGCCCACAAGGGATTTCATATCACCTTTGTAAACACAGAGTATAACCGCAAACGCCTCCTCAAATCTAAAGGTCCCGAATCTCTCAATGGCCTATCTTCATTCCAGTTTAAAACAATTCCTGACGGACTTGCTCCAACTAACTCTGATGTTGTTAGAAGTGCCTAACTCACCCCCAAAAGCTAGCTTAAGAGGGGGAGGTTTGCATATTATTATAAATTATTGAATGCTCTCATGCTTGTCCGATATGGGATTCCTGACACACCCCCTCAGTCCAGAGCAGGACTGGACATCTAATGGACATATTAGGCAAAGGGACATAACTAGGCACCTCTCCAAACCTTCGAGACAAACTGGCTCTGATACCATATTAAGTGATCATTTCACCACAATAGCTTAAGTTGTTATGTGAGGCCAACTTAATTGGTTTTATATATTCACTAACACACCTCTTCAAGTGAAAGCCCTTTAGGCTTGAAACTTGCACAGGCTCACTCTACCTTGTGCTGAATAATAGGTGAGTGGTAGGATTTGAACTCACGATCATTTGATCACAAAGGCTCTGATACCATATTAAATGACTAAAAATGAAAATGTTAAAGAGTTTATAAGTAGTAAGGGTCAACTATCTAAACAACTAGTTCTAGTTATTTGGACAATGATTGACCCAAGCTCAATTATTGTTAGTGGACTCTACACTCTGCCCATATTAAAAATTCAATATGGTATCAGAGACAGGTTTGATCCAGATTATTAATTTCTTGAAAATTCAATATGGTATCAGAGACAGGTTTGATCCAGATTATTAATTTCTTGGTTGTCCGTCTAGATGTCCAGTCCCAGCGGCCTGGTCCGGTGACCACTACGTATATTTCAAGTGACAACTGGATGTCTAGTCCCAGTTGCACTTGAAATGGTCCAGTTGTCACTTGAAATTGAGTGTTAGAGTATCCCATGTTGACTAAAAATGAAAATGTTAAAGGGTTTATAAGTGATAAGGGTCAACTATCTAAACAACTAGTTATAGTTATTTGGACAATGGTTGACCCAAGCCCAATTATTGTTAGTGGACTCTACACTCTGCCCATATTAAAAATTCAATAGATGTAACACAAGATATACCATCACTTTGTGCTTCCACCACGAAGACCTACTTAGATCCTTTTAGAGACCTCGTTTTGGAGCTCAACCACACGTCTTCTTCCAATGTTCCTCCTGTAACTTGCATAGTCTCTGATGGGGTCATGAGCACGCTTGATGCAGCCAAAGAGTTTGGTATACCCGAAGTTCTGTTTTGGACGCCTAGTGCATGTGGCTTTCTGGCTTATGCTCACTACCATGACCTTGTTGAAAAGGAATATACACCTCTCAAAGGTTTCTTCCTACATCCTGACGATATTTCTCTTTCCTTTATTCAAAATCTTTTTACTGGTTTTATATGGTTGAGAAGATACTAATTTATGGTGTTATTACTTGCTTTATGAGCAGATGAGAGTTGCTTAATGAATGGTTATCTTGACACGGTAATAGATTGGATACCAGGCATGCAAGGTATCAGTCTAAAGGATATCCCAAGTTTCGTGAGAGCCACAAATCTTGACGAGTTTATGATCAAATTCTTTATTGCGGAGACTGAAAGAGCAAGAAAGGCTAATGCTATTGTATTGAATACATTTGATGCCTTAGTGCATGAAGTTTTAACTGCACTTGGTCCGACGTTACCACCAGTTTACTCCATTGGGCCCCTTAACCTTATCCAAAATGAAGTGACCGATCATGTTTTGAAGTCAATCGGATCAAACCTATGGAAAGAAGAATCCGAGTGTACGAAATGGCTGGACTCGAAAGAGCCCAACTCGGTGGTTTACGTGAACTTTGGAAGCATCACTGTGATGACCAGTGGACAATTAATAGAATTCGCTTAGGGTTTAGCTTGTTGGGACTTGATCTCGAGACTGGACACCAACCGGAAAATAGAAGAAAAACGTTCGTAACAAACACAAATCGGAAGCAAGCTAATGAACGAACAGATTATAACGTGAAGGAATCCAAAACCAAAAGCAAAAGTCGGATCAAAACGAAAGGCGAAAGCGAACGAATCGAAGCAAATCTTGGAATCAAAGCATACAAACCAAGTCAAATCGACTTAGGTATGAAACAAACCAAACAAAACGATGCGAATCAAATGCAAAAATATTCAAAGCAAATCGAATACGAAAGCGAATCGAATCAAAAGCAGAACCAAAACTTAATCCGACCTCCGAACACCAATATCTTAGAAAAGCGTCGCGTTGGAATCCTTAAGACTAAACCAATCCGAATCGGTGTAAAAAATTTTTCTTTCTTTCATTCATTTATCAAACTCATTCAAGCAATCTTATTTCCTGTTTTGGAAATTTATCCTTAATCTCATACTAATCTCAAATTACTTGATTCTTCTTATTCATCATATATCAATATCCTCTTTAACAAAACCTTGTTCTTATTCTATCGTTGACATAAAACGCATTTTATCGAAAAACGGGCAGTATAACGGCTGCTTTTAAGCTAACCCAAAACCTGCACACATAGGTTTTAAAACTCACTTCTATATATACCAGCTCAAACAAACCACACAACTCCTCGAACCTCCCGTCCGGAATCCAACTCAATCTAAAATACATTATCCAAATCCAATTCATAGTAATGTCTCAATTCAATATACAAATCATAAATCATCATACATAATATCATATTTCAAGTCTTTATACAATTCCCTCCATCCAATCCCAAATATCTATCATATTTATATACAATCACAAATCATATCCTTAATCATACACAAATCCCATCCATAACTTAATTCAATGCACATGTCCAGAATTCATATACATCAAACTTAACTATATACACAAATTCATAAATCACATACATCCTGAAATAATACTTGTAATACATTAATGGGCAAATCCAGCCTTATACAAACCGATACAAAAATCCCAAATACATAAAACACATAACAAACGAAATCGAACATAAGTCTTGACCTTCTTCCATCCGATCTCCTGCTCGAAACCTGGAGATGGGGATGAAAGGGGAGGTGAGCTTGACAGCTCGTGGATAATATGTTTATAATTCGAAAAATAAGCAAAAAAAATCATTTTCAAGCAATTTGCCATTTATAAATATTTCACATTCGGAAATTTATCAAAAACTCATTTTTAAACTTTTCAACTCTTCAAAATCAATCATAAACAATTTCTAAAGTTTCATGGTTGAAAGCTCACTTTTTCATTTCTCAATTTTCTCAAAATTTTCATAATTCATAAACAATTTCAAAAACAACATGAATGCAATCACATAAAAAAACACAAATCAAAACATATAACATATCAAACGGTTTGGGTCGGTCCAAAACGGAACGTACTGCACATTCCCGCATA
>JAOSBK010000206.1:19929335-19944898 GCA_027568895.1 Erythroxylum shatona | reverse complement strand
CACATAATTCACACATCTCACTTTATTTCACATTTCACATTATTTCACGTTCAATACACTTAATCATTCATATTATGTAGATGTAATGCACATGAGACTAACTTTCGATTTGATACTTTGTTGTGACCGAGTGCCTATCACATACTTATAAAAACACTGGCCTATAGGGCTCAGTCAGAACATAATACTGGCCCATAGGGCTCAATCAAAACAAAATCAATGGCCCATAGGGCTCAATCGGAACAGAATAACGGAGCATAACTCTACGTGCATAATTAGAAATCACGGAGCAAAACTCTACGTGGAAGTGCTTCGTATTGGCAACTCAAGTCACAACACCTTTATCTGAACATGCATTTTTATGAAATACATCAATTACAGAATATGACATGTATAACAGTCTCATATGTTACACAGTCAGAAATCTTATAGTCATCAGACCTAAGTCGGGCATTCAACTTTCGTTGAGAAATCAAACATCATACAAAGTTTCAAAGCAAACAGAACACTTCCAATATATATAACCATATTTTAAACTCCTCGGACGTTAAGTCCGGAATTCAAATAAAATCATAACACAATTAACAATCACATTGAGCACACATAGTTCATCCAATTCACATTCATGTAGCACTTCAATATCCAAATCAACATCACAATCATCGAACCTCCTGTCTGGAATCCAACACAGTCATTCACATTCGTATGAGCATTCAGTAGTAAGTCAATACAAAATTCAAACAGAACAAATAATGAGATGAGACCATCTCGGTCTACTCACAATACACTCTGAAATAGTATTTGCTTCCAATTTATGGATACGTTTATATGCGGACGTTTATCCTGCATATCTCATTTATGCAATACACAATTCACACATGTTACAAAACTCATTTATGCACAAATAGTTATATGGACTATGTAAAATGCATGCTCAATAACAATCCTGAGTACTTTAACAAACCTCTTATTTTATGCTCATTCTCATTTCATAACTTAATCATTCATCATTTCTTTGAACCACAACCTCAATCTTTTGGTACTTTGATATCAATAACTCATCTACAAATTTTCCTATATATATATACCTGTATGCAACTAGTGAAAAGGAAAAACAAGGTATTTATACGCATATATCTATATCCCTATTAACTTTCTGTTTTAAAACTCAACATTTCATCTTCATTCCAAATTCATTTCAGCTCAACTTATCTCAGCCAACTCATAATCTATAATCAGTTTCTTTCCATAATCATCAAAGACAGAAAATCACGTTCACACATAATATCTTCACATTTTCTGCGTTTTCAACTTCAAAATCTAGTTTAACTCTATCCCATAACAGTTCAGTCGTCAAATTCAAAGAAAATCATCATATGCGGCACACTAAATCTCCTCACTCATTTTCCAGAAAATAAGAATATCACTGTTCTTAACCATTTAGCAGTGAACTAACGATGCATGCTTCATTTCATACAAAATACATAATCATCACAAGCTTACTTGTTTGAAGCTCCAATATCTGAAAAATTACGTAACCCTATTCTCTCATGCAACCACGTACATAAACCTAAAAATTGACAGGGGGTTCGATTTTTCTTGGGGTAGATGAAAGAAATATCAAAGTGGAAGTATTGACAAACAAAGAAAAGCAAGATTTAACTTTGGTGAATATTTAAAGAAAAACTCTATGTTGGAGAAACATTAGAGAAAGAAGCTTCGAGCGAAGAGAAATGAAGGCAAGTTCAGTAACTTCTCTTTCAAGGTTATTAAAAATCAACTTTAAAACTAGGACACCTGTCCAATTCTTAGCCACTTATCCACTTCTAAACTTTTACATTGACACCAAAATCACTCAATTTGGTTCAGTACTTCGGAAGATGTGCCTCAAACATTTTTGAGTTGTCATATCGCAAAACAGTGTACTATGCATAACTTCCGTTTAGAACTTAAATATCTTATAGACTGAATCACAATTACACTTCTTAAGACAATTTGAAGGGATATATCTCTAGTTCACTCCAAAGAAATAATCGTCTCATTTGGAATCCTACAGGTCTATATATACTCAAAATACTGAAGTATTGTTCAGTGGAATAACACCAATTCATCTTACTGAAGAGTACACTCACTGTACCCGTTCCACGTTTCTCACTCAATCTTTCTCAATTCATTTCAGATGGCTAATATTTGTTTTGGGTGGAGATGTAGGGAGATGTGTTATGAGTCCCATGCTTCAAGAATCCATTCATTTGGGTGTCTAGAGAAGAAGTTATGGCCGGGCAGAAAAAGACAGAAGAAGTAAAACTCAGAAGAAGCTAAAAGACAGAAGAAGTGAAACACAGAAGAAGCGAAACTCAGAAGAAGTAAAAACACAGAAGAAGACACGTCAACAAAACACAGAAGAAGACACGTTAGTAAAACACAGAAGAATCAAAACCCAGAAGGAGCAAAACACGGAAGAAGACACGTCACGCGTCAACAAAACACAGAAGAAAGAAAACTCAAAAGGAACGAAACACAGAAGGAGTTCATGAACAGTAACACATAAAAAGTTCATGAACAATAACACAGAAGAAGTTCATGAACAGTAACATAGAAGAAGTTCATGAACAAAAACACAGAAAAAGTTCATGAACAGAAACACATAAGAAGTTCATGAATAGTAACACAGAAGAAGTTCATGAACATAAACACAGAAGAAGTTCATGAACAGTAACACAGAAGAAGTTCATGAACAGAAACACAGAAGAAGTTCATGAACAGAAACATAGAAGAAGTAAAACTAAGAAGAAGCGGAATTCAAAAGGAACAACTTCGGTTTGGAATATCTCCCCTTACAAGGACCCTGACTTTCAACTCAGATGTCCAAGTTTTCATACTATATATTGTTGGGAGGATAAAAGGAAGATTTATAACTTTCATAAAGTCCATTTACATGCACATGATAGTAATTCATCAACTTTCTTTCATAAATCCCCTACTCTAAAGGATTTATTCACTACTGACCTTTTGAAAACTCCAAAATCTTCAAGCCCTAAACTCCATGCAATTTACGTACTTCACTCAGTTCTCATTTCATGACAAATTTTGAGACTGTTAGAGGCAGAATGGAAATTCGATATCTTCATGAGAAATGTAGCCATATATTTCTAGTTTAATCCAAACAAGGAATCTTCTCGTTTGGATAACTAGAGAAAAAGTTATGGCTAACAGACCGAAGCACAGTCAGTGACATTTTCCAGATCAACCACCACTTTTGTTTCCAAATCTTTCCTTATCACAACTCATACCAAGATCAGTCCTTCAACTCCCTCTACTTCTCATTTCCAATAAAATCACATTTAAAAACAATCATACTCAGAAGTTGTCAATGAATACATGTACAATTATTTTTATGTGCAGGAAAATTCACTATTCATATGTATGTGTATGCCATATTATGCATGAGCATGAAATATGTTTACTATTTCCTCAGCAATTTCTCTCATCCATTGATTTTGCCTTTACATGGGTAACGGGATGTTACAATGAATGTTAATAGCATCAATGTTAGTAAGACTTCGTATGATTATGACCCTTTTGTCCTTGTAAGTTAAGTGAAGCAAGTTTTCTACCTCAACGATACTATATTGGATAGCAATTGGAAGGTTGTTTAAAAGTTTCAACACCAAAATCTCTTTGATTTTTGTGAAAGGGATAATGGTCTAATGACTAAAGATGAAGATGAATTATATCAAGATATTGAATCATAGTTGAATAATGAAGTCATTCGAATAGAAGATGCAAATATGTCATCATTCCATAAGAAAGATGTTGATCCTAATATAGTACAAATGGACAAAATACAAGCCAATCTTATCGTAGAAAGAGATGAACACTATATTGAGGATGAACTATATGACAATGATGATACTTTGGCCAAATATATTCGTGATGAAGAGTCCAATCATAATGTAATTAATGATGATGATTTGCATGATCTTTTATCATGATGATTGAATGTAAATATATTGTTCATATTGTTTCAAATGTATTGTTCATGTTAGAGTTATTTTAATGTGTATTATTGATATTTAACTTATATTAATATGTATTGTTGACTTATTTTAATACAAATATTGTTGTTTAATTTATGTTTATACAGAATGTTTATGTTTGGCTTAAGTTTTTGCTTCAATCAATTTTGACTTATGTTATGTGGAATGTTAATGTTTGACATATAATAATGCACAATATTGATGTTTGACTTATGTTAATGTGGAATGTTTGTGTTTTAGTTATGTTGATGCAGAATCTTCATCTTTGAGTTATGTTTATACAGAAAGTTCATCTTTGAGTTATGCTTATGCGAAATGTTCATCTTTTTGTTATGGTTTTTGCAGAATGTCAATATTATATCGAGTAATGCGAAATATTGATATTTGAGTTATAGATATGTAATATTAATAGCACCTAATAGAAACAAGGGAAAGAAGGTGGAAATTGTCGAAATTGTTCCTCACCCATAAAAACCAAATCAGTCTGACCCTATCCAACAACAACTACCAACTTCATTCACCAATGAAGCTGGTTAGCAACAACATCTATCTACATCAACTAGTGCTGAGGGATATTCAGGTCTGTTAATCTTTACCACCTATGATTAGAATTCTATTGAAATATATATTTACATGTTTAATGTAGCACCCCACTCTCGCTAAACATGTACCCAACATCCTGAGTGATATTCGAGTGCGAATCTCGCCAAAGTGGTGTGCTAGAAAAGTCAATCAATCAAAAACTCAGTATAATTTTTTAAAACTATCAAATGCGTACGTAGAAATCAATAACCAAATAGGGCCCGTTTTAATCATAAACTTTTTCAATCACAGTAATACAATCATTTGAATTTCAATAGCCATTTGGGCCCATTTCAATTATAGAATACTTGTAGTCATAATTTCATTACGTTGCAAAATCATTTACAAAACATCTCCAATCTAGAAAGTTATTACAAATCAGAAATGCTTGAATACCCAAGTTACAATAATTGCAAAATTTCTATTTGATACAAAATAAAGAAAAAAATGCAGGCGCGAACTGATCCCGACCTCAAACTCTTTCTCGATTGCAGTGTATACTCCCGTTTATCTAACAGGGTAACTCTTCAGGGCCTGAAAAAATATTGCAATTTTTGGGTGATTTTTGCGATCTCAATGAGGTAACCATCATCGATGGTTCACTCAATTCATGTAACACATCAATACACGTAACATGTAATTCACATCTTTGCATTTAGAATAATTCATCATCTATCACAATCTTACTTACAAGTAAGGTAATTTAGCATTTCAAACAAACAAACATACTTATTTAAAATGTGTATGAAATGCTTATGTGACTCTTTTCCTATTATTACGTTGTTGTGATCGAGTGCCTAACTGTTCCATATTCATTGTGGATACCGGGCTCATTTATAACTGTTCCTTATCCGTTGGGGATACATGGCTAACTTTACATAGTGAGCCTTTGGCTCTTATACAATTTTTGAGCTCTAGGCTCTTTTTCACATTCTGAGCTTTAAGCTCTTTTTTGGTGGCAACTCTAGTTACAACTGCCTTTATGTTTCATGCATTCATGTAATGGAATGCATCACATTCATGTAATTTCAGTCTATCACATGCTTTCGGATTCACTTTCAATTTCACATTCATCTTCGGACCGTGGTCCGACATTCAACATAATGTTGAGTATCAATGTTGCATTTATATGCATATTCACAGTTTTCTTCCGGAACTAAGTCCGACATTTAACAATCAAATCATGTATCACGTATTTCATCAAATTCACATACAAGTAGCACTTCAGTATCACATACATGCATCAAATTTCAGACCTTCATTTTTTGGCATCAACATAAAATCAATCCATATTCATATCATCATTTAAAACATATTTTTAAAACAAACAATTAATTGAGAGAAACAGTCTAGGTTACTCACAGTACACTCCAGATTAGCACTAACTTCAATGATCTAGAAACATTTAAATGTAGATGTTTATCCTGCACATCAAAATTATGCAATACATAAAATGCACACACATATTAATATTTGCACAATTATAAGCATTCATTTATGCACACGTATGTATATGGAATATGTACAATGCATGTTCATGACAATCCTGGGTATCACTCTATCATTCATATCACGTAAACATTTGTATTCCCAAACTTGTATAAGTACCATTTATACTTATGGTTTATTCCTCAATAAAATCATTAGAATCTAATTTCATAACCCAACAAATCATTTCAGATTTTTCTTTAAACATTGACTTTTGGGTATATCGTTCTTGATCATCTAGACAATGAAAATTAAGTAATTTGGGAACACTTTCTCTTTGAAAATTATCCTTCTATCTCATAAGTTTCTAATGACATTAAAATCATTCAATTTGGTTTAGTAGTGTGAAAGTTATACTCCAAATATTATCAGACTACTTTTATTCTAAGATAGTTCCCTATAATCAAATTCCACCTAGAAATTGAAATTCTTAAAGTCTGATTCCAAATTTGATTTCTTCAGATAATTTGTATCTCTATGTCTCTAGTTTACTCCAAATCAAGAATTAGTCCATTTGGATAACTATAGAAGAAGATATTCCCAAAATACCGATATATGTTCAATGTAGAGAAAAGTTCGCCGCAGCGAACTCCTCTTAAGAGGAATTCTCGCGAAATTTTCACAAGTTCACTGTGGTGAAACCTAGAGTTGGTCACAGCGAACTGTACCCGAAAGAAATCCTAGTTAAACCTTCAAGTTCACTAGGGCGAATTTTCAGAAGTTTGTCGCGACGAACCCATAGATGCATACCCATTTTTTCAACTTCAATTTAGATTTTGAGACTCTTATAGATAGAATTTGAATTTGACTTCTTCATAAAAAATGTATCTATATATCTCTAGTTTAATTCAAATCAAGAAACATATCATTTTGATAACTAGAGGAAAAGTTATAGATAAAAGATTGAAGCATACTTAGTGAACCTTTTCCAGCTAATCATCTTCATATTTTCTAGATTTTACACCTAACATAACTTATACAAAGATCACCATTTTCTACTTTATTTACTCCTTATTTTCAACTCTATTTCATCTCAATATCATTCACCAACAAAGCATGATCTAAATTTGATCATTAACTCAAAAACAATATATGTTTATGTACCTATTCATCAACTTCTAATTCTTATTAAAACATCCTTTTCACAATTAATCCATCTTACAAGCATATGTAGCATAACTCATACTCATCATAGACAACATCAATCATTCATAAACAACTCCTAACCCATTATTTGGCATTTATATGAAACAAAACATATACATATACATATATATAATCATTTCTTCATCAACATTCTAGCATATACAAAACTCCTTGTCATGATCATTCAACCTCCAAAACATCTCTACAAATCATTACTTATCAATAAAAGCAAGAACTTTACACACTCTTTACCATTCACGACACCCACATACCCAAAACACCATTTCATGAAATTAACTTTTAACTATCATCACAATTGCTTCATTTAACCAAACCCATAAAATTAAAACATGACTTACTTGATTTAGCTTCCAAATCTTCAAAACCACCATTAAACCCTAACTTTTTCATCTCCACGATCATCAACTTTCATGGAGGAATAGGTTGGGTCTTTTAGTTAGAATGAAGGAGAGAGCAAGGTGGAAGAGTAGCATAAAAGATGAGAGGGTTGGGTATAACGTGAATGGAGATTTGAAGAATAAAAATCAAGAAGAAGAAAAGAAGGGAAGCTACGAAGGAGAGAAGAAGAGAACAAAAATAAACACTTACTAGGTCTTCTCATATAAAAGCATCATAAGACAAAACCAAAAAAGGGTGGTCTTTAAAATTTAAGGGTGAGTGGACCTAATGCACTGTTTGGCAAGGGATATTTGTCACTTTCCACGTATCCAATTTCCAAAGCATTATATTGGTTCTTTCATTTAACGTGTCCCATCAATTTCAATTTCTACTCCAATTGTCCCCTAATTTTCAATGGCACTTGTCAATAAATCCTAAAGTCATTTATCAAAATTTTCATTGCCATTGGACAGTAATTTCTACTACCGTTTAACAATTGTTTTGCTACTTAGCAATTTTCCTAATTCAAAAATGCCCAACAATTTTCAAAAATTTCTCCAAAAATTCTAAATCAAATTATACACTCCCCAAATCAATTTTCAGCATATAAAAACCACATTTCTCAATATACTCACATTTATAAACAATTATACCTACAAATTGTCAATGAATGCATGTACAATTATTTTTATGCGCAAAGATTCAATATTCACGTGTATGTGCATATCATATAAAGCATGAGCGTGAAATGTGTTTCCTAATTTCTCCATAATCTCTCATATTTACTATTTTAGCCTTAACATGGGTAACGGGATGTTACATTTAATGTGTTTTATTTATAATTTTTTGTTGTTGTCAAGTTTTAAAATTAGTATCAAAAAAAAGGTAAAGGTATCACTAAAGGTTTTGAGTTGCAACGCATGAGTGTTGCAATGAACAACAAGTTGTTTATTCATATTGATACCTCACAAGTTTGTCCTATTGACAAGATTCAATCGGCAAAATTGTTTAGTGAGTTAGGGGTCATTGTGAGGATTGAATTGCCTTGCCTTCAATATATGAAGCAATTGAAGCAAGAAAACTTGATAGAGAATGCTTTGGACAAAGTTTTGGTAATTTTTCAACTCAATCAATTATATGTAATTTTTTTACTTATTTAAGTATTAATTTAACTTTTATTTATTTTTCACAGATGAAATTCAATATCGTCAATATCAACAAGCTAAGTTTTAAGTTGTGTGATCCCATTGTGAAACAAAGGGCCAAGGACCATTGTTATTAACTGCATAAATTCTACTAATCTTTTTCTTCCGATGAGGAGGCAAGGAGACATGATCCTGAATGGATGTCTCAAGAAAATTGGAGTCAAATATGTGATTATTGGGCATCTACCAATGTCAAGATTTTTCTTCTTTCTCTTTACATTTTCTTCCATTAATATTGTTAGAAAATTTAATGAATATTTCTTTTTTAAGGAAAAGTGTGAGAAAGCCAAGGCTAATAGAGCAAAAATGAAAACTCCTCATAACACTAGCTCCAAATCATATATTGTTATACGAACTGAATATGTAAGTTCTTTGATTATAAGTCATAATTATAACAACAAATACAATATTATTTATTAAATTTTTAATTTTTTCATAACACAGAGCAAGAAAGAACTACAAGGACAAGAGTGTGATAGGATCACACTCCACAAACTAACATGGACATTTAAAGAAACGCAGAATAATTATGTAAGTATAAAATTTTGTTTCATTTTTAAGTTTATTTATTTATGTTGTACTCACTAATAATATTTGAATTAAATATTAATTTTGTTTTGTAAAAAATAGAATAAGATGCAGAAATTGTTGAAAAGATCGTTGTTTGACAAAAATGAGTCAAATATAGATGACATTTGTAACAACGTCCTTAGTACAAGATCGAGCTACATCAAAGGTTTTGGGTTTAGCCCTAAGCTAATTGGCTCTTCCTCATCACGATCAACATATGTTACGATGCTTCAAGAAGAGAATCAGTTGCTTAATGCTCAATTACATTATAATGAGGAGAAGTTAGATCGTACTAAAGAAAAATTAGAACGTACTGAACGACAATTGACCAAGCTTAAAATGATGGTCAAATAATTACTTGGGTCAAAATATGTCAGTAGTAGTGACGATGAGGAGGAGTCTTAGTTTGAATATAAATTTTTTGTTAACTTTTTTAATTAACATTTAATTACATTTTATTTTTATATAAAATCCTTGTACTTTTTAATTAGTTGTATTTTTATTTCCATTTACTTAATTATAATTCAAACAATGTTACCAACAATAATTCAAACAATTTTAATTATAATTCAAACAATGTAACAAACAATAAGATGTATTAAAAATGTTACCAACTATTATAATTGAATAAAAATTTTAAAGTAAAAAATTGAAATTTGTCACCAAAACTTTTTAACTATAATTACAAAATCATCACCAAATCTTCTTAGCTACATTTCAAAAAACGTCTATAATAAACTTTAGTTGTGTTCGCGAAACGTAGCTAAATATATTTTGCTACGAAAATCAAATCATCTCTAAAAATTATTACCTACGCATACATTAACGAAGCTAATAATGTTTAGCCACAAAATAGCAACGTCGCAATATATCATTCACAACAATTTCCTTTATCCTTGGGTATAGCTTTTCGCGATAGATTTTGGATCAGAGCAAAAAAATTTAGGCAAAGATTTGACAAAAATGTCGCAAATAATATTTTCTAACTAGGCTTCTGTTACTATTTATATGACGAATTATTATCATTGCAAAGAAGTTTTTACAACAATAGTTTGTCCTTCAGCAATAAATATTTGTGCCGCCAAAATGGTAGTTTGTTGTAGTGTGACCTCCATAAAAATATCCACAACTTGTTCATTTGTTCCACAAAATTTCATTATGATTTTTTCTTCTGCAACTAGACTTTAGCTGAAATGATATCGTATGTCCATATGCTTCATCAGGCTGCCATAAGCTAGATATTTTGTTATCAAAATTGTTACCTTATTGTTACAAAAAAATCTCAATTACACCCCTTTCTCTTATAGGAAATCAGCTAGTAATCTTCTTAATCATACCGCTTGACATGTTAAGTTGTTGTTGCAATCTATTCAACTTCTGATCATGTTAGAGAAACTATCTCCTCCTTCTTAAAAGTCTATGAAATGACACAAGGGCTAAGGAAGAACACATAGTAAGAGGTACTCTTTCTGTTTTTTAAACACCCTACCTAAATCACTATCAATGAAGTCCAACAACTTAAAACTTGGTTTCTTTAAGTACCAAATCCAAAAATCTATGGTTTCTACAACATATCTGAAAATCCTTTTCACTACCTTGAGGTGATGCTTGCTTGAGTTATGCATAAATTTTAAGATTAAGCTGATAGAAAATGCAATGTTGGGTCTTGTATGGGATAAATAATTCAAACTACCAACCATATTCATTTACCAGACTTGTTTCGTCATCAACAACAAGTTTCTCATACAAATGCAATGTTGGGTTTTGTATGGGATAAATAATTCAAACTACCAACCCTACTTGTAAAAAATCTTGTATCTACTAGACTTGTTCCATCATCAACAACAAGTTTCTCATACACATTCATAGGTGTACGAGTCAGTCTCCAATTTAACATATTAATTTGTTTAAGCAAATCAATAGCATATTTTCTTTAAGTGATAAAAATCCCATCATTACCTTGATTTGCTCCAAGCCTAAGAAAATAATGCAACAAACACATATATAACATTACAAAAATTTTCATCAAAGACTTAAATTCAACATCAATTCACTCACAAGACACCATATATATCATACTATCAACATATAACCATACTACTAAGAAGTCGATTTTACCTTGCTTCTTTACATAGAGGGTTGGCTCATTTTAACTCCTTTTAAACCTATTCTCCACGAAATAGGCATCAATCTCGTTTTACCAGGCTTATGGGGCTTGCTTTAGGTTGTATAAAGCTTTCTTCAGTTTGTATACCTTGCCTTCTTCACCACTTATAACATAACCTTCATGTTGAGCAACATAAAACTTTTCTTCTAACTCGTCATTTAAAAATGTAGATTTTACATCAGATTGGTACACTGGTTAATTTAATTATGCAACTAATGCCAAGAAGATTCTTATGGTTTCAAAGTTAGCAATTAGAGAAAAATGTTTCTTCGAAATTGATACCATGTTGTTATGAGTACCCTTTAGCGACCAAGCAAGCCTTGTGTTATTGAATTGTTCCATCAACATGGTACTTGGTGTAGTACACCTATTTGAGCCTAATAACATTCTTTCCTTCAAGAATATCAACCTAATCTCAAGTTTTATTTTATTTTATCTTAATTACTTACATCTCCTCGTTCATAACCTTTTTCCATACTTGACTTTCAGTAGCTTCACTATAATAGTAGGATGAGAAACATATAAAACAAAACTATATGAAGGATAAATGTCCCTCAATGTTTGAATTTTATTGAAGGATTGTCTAGAGATGAGCTTAAGGGTGAATGAGTGCTTGCTAAGGTAGCTGAGCTCCCTGGAATTGAGTGAATGGATAATGAGATACTGCCACTAATACATGGACTTATGGTTGGTTCAGTTATAGGAATTACATTTATAATCTGAGGTAATGTTGGTGTTGAGTTATACGTAAGTTTTTGCTTCATTGAACTTCACATCCGAACTTATAATAACTTTGCCACTTACCATATTATACATCTTATATTCTTTAGATTGAAGACAATATCCCAAAAAAAGAATTTTATTAATTTTTGTATTAAGTTTTTATGACAAAATAGTGAAGGGTACATATCGTAAACCATATAACCAAAAATTTTCAAGTGACTAACTCGCAACTTCTGTCCCATATAAGCTTTATAGGGTTTCAATTGATGATTATTTTTTTAGTGAGATGTTGACGAGCTAGATTGTTGTTACCAATTCTATCTAAAACTTATTTGGAAGACCGCCCATCATGCTTTTGACCATTTTAACCCCGATTCAATTTTTTTGCTCAACCACACCATTTTATTCCAATGTGCATAGTGCTAAGAACTCCTTGTAAATACCATTTTCCTTATAGAAAATATTAAATTCATTATAGGTAAACTCACCACCTCTATCTGAACAAAGAACCTTCAAGAGAGCCCACTTTGCTTGTCCACCAAAATCTAGAATTTCTTGAAATTCTCATAAGTTATTAACAGAGATGCCTTGTAATATATATCCATACCAATCAGGATATTTGGGTCAAGGACATTACTACAAAAAACTTTTATCTACGTAATACAGTTAAAAGAAAACCTGATCCCTATTTTTCTTCTTATGATAAGCCCAATTTCAAATGAATTTCCATCAATGATTGTAAAATATTCATCATGTGATATCCAAGATTTAGGAGGTACGATATTGGGCTTCATAACACTTAAAAAAGATTCAATATCTATATATCCAATAACCTTTATTAGCTTATCATATTTATCCTATTATAACATTTGGATATGGACATAAGGACGTGGAACAATGATAGGCTTTGAGGTTACCTTGAAACATGGTTAATGTATCATGTATAGATTATACTCAACATTGTCATCTTCATATGAGTTATATTCATCAGAATAATCAATAGGTACAACAATTTTGGTTTTCTCATCTTCACTAAATTGTTCTTCAATAGTGTTCCCAATAGTGTTGTTGTCATGAATAGGCATAATGGTCTTAATGGATTCCAACAATTTCAAATCCCTTTTTGTCTTGTTAGGACATTGGCAAGCAAAATGTCATGGCTTGCTATAAATAAAGCAACAATATACTTTAGAATGAGGAGTTCTTTTTTAAAAGAATCAAACATATTTGCACTGTTTACTTCTTTGAAATTGCTTTTGTTAACCTCTGTTAGAAGTTTGGAATTTTAATATCATGTATATGAGAACTTCTTATCATGATATTTCTTTTTAGGATGATATTCACAGTCTTTTTTCTCATTACATTTGTTTTTTAGATGAGGCTTTTTACAAGACTTCTTCTCTAGGAGATATTTCTCTCATATCTCTTCATAGGGTGGCAATGGTCTTTTGTAACTTAGGTTGTGGAGTTCATCTGGAAAGGATGAAATGAATGTATAATGGAGATAGATATCATTAAAAACCATCAAGTAGGTAATATCATTCTATCATACGTTGATAATGCTTTTGAGCTCCCTCTTATCTATAAAACAACACATCATTTTGAAATATTCTTGCCGAATTTGCTTATCAATAAGCTGGAAATATCCAACGAATTCTTTATGGATAACTCTAAGATGAATTTCAATAGATGCTACTTGAACATATTGGAGTTTTTTATAATCATCCAAGCTTTGTCACCATTCCCTTAAAGTACCAGTACAATGGGAGGTGAATTCAGATAAGATATCTTTCAAACTAATATTAGGTTGAGTAATTTGCAAATCAATCCAAGCAGCAAATTCATGTAAATGATCTCTTCATTTTAAAGGAGAGATATCATCAAAGGTAAATAAGGGTCCTGAGGTGGGACGAGAGGGAGGTACTGGAATAGATAGTCAAGAAGGTCTAAGGGGTTTAATCCTTCTTTATTCAACTTTGCTTATTTCTAGTTCAACCTCAGTTTGTTGAGAAGCATATGACATAGCCATCATGATCTAAGCTACTTGATATTAGTATTTAAATTGCTTTATGACTTTTTAAGGTTGTTCAAAAATTTTAGAATCTACATATATTTGTCCTTCTTATTCTTTTAAGATAGACACTGGTTCAAGAGTTACAATGAACTCTTGTTAAGGAGCTTTGTCTTTTCTAGTGGATGGAATAGGTCAAGTTTTAAGTGGTGAAGAAGGTGGAGTTTTGATCTTTAAGGGTTTTGCCCAAGGATCAACATGCTTAGTGTATACAGATGATGGATCAATTTTTTGTTTAGCCTTGGGTTTGTGATATTTTGTTGGTCTAGATTGGCTAGTAGGTTGGTGAGTGGCATGTTGTTTGAATAAAGGATAATTCATTTTGAACACCTTCTTCTAATCAGCAGCCTCAGGATAAGTTGAAGTTGAATAAATAGGTTGGATAACTGGAAATGGTTTATGATAAGCTCTATAAACAGCCTTTGACTATTATATTAGCATGTCGGTTTCCATTAAGGATGGCAATGGATTTTCATCCTGATTAATAACTGCACTACTCGACCTAAAAAATGGACATGGAGGCTAAAAAATAGATTTTAAATGGATGCTGAAAAATGGATGTGGATATAGATTTGGATATGAGTATAGTGATAACCCAAACAGATGGATACCCATATCCTACCCTTTTTTATTAACTCTATTTTTTTCCTTTAATATTTATGGTTACATATAATAAAATATTTGTTGGACCCAGGCGCCCCTGCGACGAGCTCGCGAGGGTGATCTGACCCTTGCCCTTTCTTTTGCTTTTAACTTTTCCGTCCGACATTTGATTGACCTAATTTTTGAAGCGTTGGATTCCTAAGACATCCCTCTACCACTCCATGAAAATTTGGAGATTTTTTAGATTAAATTGAGGATGATTGATTGAATCAAAGTGAGTTGGATAATTTTCTGAACATGGTTCAGTATTTTGGTAATATCTCGAGTTGTAGGGATCCGATTGAGTTGATTCTTGTTTCTAAATAAACTAGAGACATGGAGCTACAAGTTATCTGAAGGAATTGAATTTCAATTTAGTCCCTAAGACTTTCAATTTCTGAATTGAAGTTGGATTTAGTGTTCAGTCTTGGATTAGTAAGAGCTGAAAGTGTTTAGGCCATAACTTTTTCCCTAGTCATCCAAATGAGGTGATTCTTGATTTGGATTAAACTAGAGAGATAGCACTACAA
>JAOSBK010000206.1:19870750-19884351 GCA_027568895.1 Erythroxylum shatona | reverse complement strand
GAAGGCAAGTTATGTCATTCCATCCCTGACCCCCCAATTTGGGAGGTCACAAAATATTGGAGTTTGGATGGCAAAGGATGGCTTCCAAAGCCATTAATTGTCATTCCATCCTGCTTCAAAATATACTCCCAAATAATGGCCTGAGTCATTTGGGTCATTCCATTCCATTCCCTTCCATCCCTTCACCCACATCCAAACATACCCTAAGTCCTAACCCCTGCTGACTGCTGACTTTGCCTTCATTTTCTATTTCTATTGTTTTTTTAATGATATTAATTAATTCGAAAATGTTACGTTTATTCATAAACAAGAAATATTAAATAATGAGTGAAAATCTGAATAACCAAGGGGTTGAGGAAAATAATTATTGAAGAAAATTAATATGGCAATATCAACCATATCTGTATCATCAAATCCTTTGTATATGTACTTTAGGAATATCTTACCGTTCATATCTAATCTTGCTGTAATTAGGAGATTGTTAACCAAATTTTTAGAAAACTCTCGTGTATATATTGCAACGATTAATACAAGAATTGACATTTTTGCCCAAATACATTTTAGCATGGTATCAGAGCTCTCCAGGCTCTAATAATCGTTGCACATAAGCAAGCCTCCAACGCCGCAATGGTAGAACCAAAACAAGAAATACCATTGAAGGGAGATGGAATCAAGAAAGGTCCTTCTCCCTATGACTTGAGTGCGAGTGACAACCCAGAGAGTGTGATCACACAAGTCCAATTTCGTGGAGAAAATTATGATGAATGGAGTCGTGCTATGAAAATTTCTCTGCAGGCTCGACGGAAATGGGGATTTGTTGACGACACCATTAAGAAACCTGAAGAAGATGCACCAGAGTTAAAGGAATGGTGGACAGTCCAATCCACGCTGGTATCTTGGATATTGAACATCGTTGAACCAAGCCTACGCTCCATGATCATATATGCTTAAAATGCGAAGGACCTTTGGGACGACATCAAGGAGCAATTCTCTATCGTGAATGGACCGAGAATCCAACAATTGAAGGCTGAATTGGCAGAGTGCAAACAATAAGGAATGCCCATGGTTATATACTATGGGAAACTGAAAATACTATAGGAAGAACTGGCGAATTATGAGCAGATTCCAAAATGCTCGTGTGGGAAGTGTACATGCAATATTGGGTTGCAACTTGAGAAGAGAAAGGAAGAAGAGAAAGCCCATTAGTTCCTGCTGGGATTAGACGATGCAAACTATGGAACTGCGTGATCAAACATCCTAGCTACGAATTCGTTACCGTCTCTTAACCGAATATATGCAACCATGGTGCAAGAGAAGCATATGAAGTCAATTGCTCGCTCAAAGGAAGAAAGAGTTGTGATGGGATTGGCGGTGCAACCTGGTTACAAAAACAAAGGTAAGAATGAAGTGAAGCAAGGAGCGTGTTCAAATTGCAGAGACATGACATCAAAGGGTGCTTTGAACTGATCGAATACCCTGAATGGTGGGGGGATAGACCACGAAATGAAGGAAATGGTAATCGAAATGGACAAAAGTTTGGGACACGCTCAAAGAACACAGCTCGTGCTAATGTAGTGCAAGCTATGCCAAATGTAGCAACTGAACAACACGCAATTACAGGTCTTAACAACGAATAATGGGAATCATTGGTGAAGATGCTAATTGGCAATAAAATAAATGAAACTGAAAACATGACTGGTAAGAAAGAATATATTATGTGGATTGTTGATAGTGGTGCAACAAACCATATGACAGGAAACCTGAGAAATTTCAGTGAACAACATAGTGCGGCAGCATGTATAGTGGGCTTGTTGAATGGTGAGCAAGTTTTCACAAATAGACAAGGAACTGTAGCCCTTGCTGACAAGCTTAAACTGACGAATGTGCTTTATGTGCCACAGTTGAAGTGCAATTTGATTTCAATTCCGCAATTGACTAATGATGAGGATTGTGTCATTTTGTTCACTAAAAAGCTGTGTTTAATGCAGGGCCTCACTTTGAAGATGCTGATTGGAGTGGGTGAATGGAAAGATGGGCTTTATGTGTATCGGGGCATGCCACGAATAACCGCATGTCATGCTAGTGTGGAGAGTCAAATTGATCTATGGCACAAACGGATGGGACATCCCTCTTACAAGAGTGTACGCCTGTTACCTAATATAGAGGTTGATTATACTAATAAGCAACTGCATAAAGTCTATGAAGTGTGTGAAAAATCGAAACAAACAAGAGAAAATTTTCCTTTAAGTAATTTTCGTGCTACTGAAGTTTTTGACTTAATTCATTGTGATTTATGGGGACCTTATAGAACTATTTCATCTTGTGGAGCATCTTATTTCTTGACCTTAGTTGATGATTATTCTAGAGCAGTTTGGATATATTTGTTGTCTGATAAAAGGGAAGTTTCAAAGGTTATGATGGATTTTTTTGCTTTGATAGAATGACAACATAATAAATTTGTTGAATATATGCGTAGTGACAATGGAACAGAGTTCACTTCTTTGAGTTCTTATTTCCTACAACAAGGAATTATCCATCAAACATCTTGCACAGGAACTCCCCAACAAAATGGAAGAGCAGAACTTAAACATAGACACATTCTCAATGTGGCTCGTGCATTGCGATTTCAAGGAGCACTTTCTATTCAGTTTTGGGGTGAGTGTGTCCTCACGACTGGTTATTTAATTAATTTGACTCCCTCGTCTATTCTTAATGGGAAAACTCCATATGAACTGGTACATGGGGAACCACCTTCCTATACCCACTTGCAAGTGTTCGGCTCATTGTGTTACGCTTATAACCAACTCACCAAGGGAGATAAATTCTAGAGTTGAAGCCACAAATGTGTTTTCATGGGTTATCCATGCGGGAAAAAGGGTTGGAAATTATATGGTTTGGAAAAAGAGTCTTTCTTTATCTCTAGGGATGTGAAGTTTGTAGAAGAAGAGTTCCCCTTTGCATCTTTGTCGAGTTCTCTCGAAGATCGGACTTCACCAACGACTATTACTTAATGTTTGCCCATTGATGTGCCCATTCTGGATGAACCAGTGAATGTTGGGCAACCTTAAGGGATAGGGCAGGTCACCCTGAGAGGCATGATGATGACCCCGTACAGCAAACCCACAACGTGCCCATGCATGATCCACACTCCGATCATTCTGTGCAAGATAATGGCAATGTCATGACTCCCGAAGTTGAGCAACCTGAAACTGCTGGTACCTTAGGGAGAGGACACCGCGTGAAGCAACCTTCTATCCGTCTCCGTGACTATGTGGTCAACTTCGTCATGTCCATAAGCCCATTTGTTCGTGAACTCTCTTCAGCGCGTCTTCCAGGTGTGTCCTATCCTCTAGCTAATTATGTGAATTATGCCATTTTTTCTCCTACCCATTATATGTATCTTGCAGCTATTGGGGCCGATGGGGAATCAAAGAGTTTTTCTGTTGCCATGTGCGATGCCTGTTGGCGAGAAGCCATGGCCAGCGAAATTCAGGCCCTTAAGACAATAGGACCTGGTGCATCACTACCTTGTCTAAGGGAAACAAAGCTCTTGGGTCTGAGTGGATATACTGTATCAAATACCACGCTGATGGTAGTATAGAACAATTCAAAGCAAGCCTGGTAGTATTAGGAAACTATCAAGTTGAAGGATTAGATTATAATGAAACATTTGCACTTGTTGCAAAGGTGGTTACTATCCGTTGTGTATTGGTTATAACTGCTGCCAAAAATTAGGAACTTCACCAAATGAATGTTCACAATGCCTTCTTACATGGCGATCTTGATGACAAAGTCTATATGAAACTTCCTCGTCCAACATGCAAGGAAAGTTTGCAAACTTCACAAGTCTCTCTACGACTTGAGATAAGCCGCACATTGTTGGTTTGCCAAGCTTTCTACCTCTCTTTTTCAGTATGGATTCCAATAGTTTACCACTGATCACTCTCTTTTTGTCTATTGCCAACAAACCGTGCAGCTCGTGGTTCTTGTGTATGTGGACGACCTCATTATTGCAGGTAATAATTCCTTGGCAATGGCAAAGTTCAAGGCCTACCTTCATCACTACTTCCGCATGAAAGACTTGGGGAAATTAAAGTATTTATTGGGAGTTGAAGTAGCTCAATTCCCTATGGGCGTCTTTCTTTGCCAACGAAAGTATGCTTTGGACATCCTCACGGAAACTGGGATGCTAGGATCCCATCCTATATCTTCTCCTCTCAAAGAAAATCATCGACTAACTCTAGTTGAAGGACCATTGTTGTCTAATGCCAGCAAATATCGTCATCTAGTAAGGCGTCTCATCTATCTATGCTTTACTCGACCAGAGCTCTCTTATAATATGCACATCTTGTCCCAGTTTATGCAACAACTCCGTGAAGAGCATTGGCTGACAGCTCTACGGGTTGGTCGCTACTTAAAAGGCTAACCTGGGCAAGGCATTCTACTTTGGCGTGACAGTGATCTTACCTTACATGGTTGGTGTGACTCCGATTGGACTAGCTATCCTCTCACCCGCCAATCTCTTACTGGTTGGTTTGTCCTCTTCGATAGTTC
The DNA here is from genome assembly GCA_027568895.1 of Erythroxylum shatona. Taxonomy (NCBI): domain Eukaryota; kingdom Viridiplantae; phylum Streptophyta; class Magnoliopsida; order Malpighiales; family Erythroxylaceae; genus Erythroxylum; species Erythroxylum shatona. The sequence continues at coordinate 19,879,797 of JAOSBK010000206.1, read as the reverse complement.
TCCAATATCGTGGAAAACTAAAAAGCACCAGACCGTGTCACGGTCATCCGCTGAGGTTGAATACCGCTCCATGGCCAACACCACTTGTGAATTAAAGTGGCTCAAGGATCTCCTTCACTTTATTGATGTCTCCCATCCCCAACCCATCTCTCTTTCTTGTGATAGTCAAGCTGTCATTCACATTGCCAAGAATCCTATTTTTCATGAATGAATCAAGCATATCGAGGTAGACTACCATCTTGTCCGGAATGCCATTCTGTAGAATATGATACTTCCCTCATATGTCCCTACTTGTACTTAACTTGTGGATATATTCACTAAGTCTCTAAGTGCTCATCATTTTATTTCCATTTCAGACAAGTTGGGCATTTGAAACTTGCATGCGCCAACTTGAGGGGGGGTAATATGGCAATATCAACCATATCTGCATCATCAAATCTGTTGTGTATGTATTTTAGGAATGTTTTACTGTCCATATCTAATCTTGTTGTAATTAGGAGATTGTTAACCAAATCTTTAGGAAACACTTGTGTATATATTGCAACGATTAATACAAGGATTGGTAGATTTGCCCAAATACGTTTTAGCAAAAATTATCGTAAAAGAAGCACCATTCTTTGCCAATACTTGACATTGTTCAGGTAAGACTAGTGGATCCGAGCTTCGAGTGACTCAAAACCTGATGAGGCAAAAGAGATAGAAAGATAAGGAAAATACAGCAGGCTACTGAAGATTTGAAAAACGAGTTTGAGCGAAGAGCATTAGGTGTTTAGAGAAGCAAAGCAATTGAGGAGCTGAAACTACTTATGCAACCTAATACTTAAGAGGAAGAAAGAAGACGATGAGATAATGGTGAAGATCAACAGCTTGTTATCTTTGACATGTCAAAAAGTGAAGATGTGACATTATAGCACGATAAGGACGTTGACGACACTGGAGCGTAGAGCGCTTTTGGAAACGTTCGAATTCAAACTTCAAGCTAGACCAACCACAGAGCTTTAAGTCCGAATTCGGTTCTTAATTTAATTTACTCTAAATTTCAATTAACTTAAATTGAACACGTAAATCTTAGACAGATTCGAACTGCGACCCAAGCAAAGTGAAAATTGACTCGGACAAAACTTAAACAAGGGACAGGTGAATAGTACAGATAACAAGTACGAGAGAGAAAAACTCAACCTCAAGTAGGACACTGTTTAAACATAATAATATTATTTTGTTAAAAAAGTCAAATCATATTCTAGGTGTGAATGGCTTAAAGGTATCTTTCTATAGTTTAAACCCTCTTAGGACACCTCGTGGACAACCAAAAAAAAAAAGTCAAACCATATTCAAAGTAGAGCACCATTCTTTGGCTTACACAAGTGCCCGTATTCCGTGGCATTAGCGAAAAGCAAAATCATACAACATCCAAAAACCAAATATTATTAGTCATCCTAAAGGTGTTTTGTAAAGATGGACTCGACAACTCCTTGAGCTATGGGATGATAACATTCACGCGCCTCTACAAACACTCTTTTTGCCAAAATCTTCTCTTCTTCCTTTCCACTGCCTTGAACAAGAGCTGTGTAGAGTGGACGAAGATACTTCATCCTTCCAACTTCCTTTAGACTTTTCTCAACCTCACCATAGTAATCCCGGCATCTGCAAGAAATGGCCAGTTCAAGAAATGCTACTTTCACCTCATAATCCTTTGATTCTGACAGCCTGTAGCGTGCATCCAGGGCTAAGATCTACATGATTAAAACACATGTTAATAATCCCAATCTACCTGCTGAGAGAGAATGTTGAGTTTTTATTATTCTAACTTCAAGCACAAGAGCCAAAACTGATCCCTTCATATAATTCTACAAGAAACAACTTCATGTAGAGAGGTCAACTAACTAGCCATACCGGACATTTTGGTATAAGCTTCACAAGAATGCATGTGATTCTATGTACACAGAAAGCAAGGGGAAGGGGCACATGTAGGCATGAATGATTAGAAAACCAGCTTCAACAAAACAAGGTGATCGAGTTGGTAAGCATGGGAAACAACTGAAAAAGCCATTTGTCACCACCTGAGAAGCTTCAACAGATTTGGGCAGGTTCTCCAAGTAAAGCTCCCATTCTTGTCCCTGCCAATCGGCAACTTCATCCTCCCTTGGCATCCTTCCTACCTTAAATTCATTTGCAAGTGAAATGATCTTGGCATAAAGTTTGGAAACTGGTTCATAGGCATCTGGGGGTATGCCAGTCCCCTCAGTCCATAATTGCAGGTCTATGTCTTTCTCTATTCCAGGAACATTTGCTTTTAGAAAATCAAGAAATGTCTCCGTATCGATAGATTTGAACTTGAAGTTGGAAATGTACTTCTTAAGGAACTCATCAAATGCAGGTCTTCCGATCTAAGCATTCCATTTCCACAGATAAATGCAACCGTAAGAACTTTATGATAAATTGATCTCCAAGTTTTGACCATAATTCATTAACATACCTGATGCTCAATCCGAAACAAAAATTGGAAACCTTTCTCATATGGAACTTGTGAGTACACATCATCAGGGTCCACACCTTCTTGATTGGTTCTGAGCTTGGTGAACTCTAAATTGTCCGCAAACCTCTCGATCTCCTCATTTAAACCCCTCCAACCAATTCCAATATTTAGTGTAGCCCTGTCTTCTCCTTGCACAACCTCCACGATTCTCCTCTCAGCATATGTTGTAAAACCCTATAATCATGATTTAGAAACTATAAAACTGAAGTTAAAGACAAAAAACAAAAAAGGAAGAAAGAATCGTCCTTCACTGTAGAACCCAGAAAGAAATATACTTCTTGGCTACAAGCTATTAAGAGATATTATGACTACATGTTCTTACAAGGATCCATCCGAAAACTTCAGCTAAAATACAAAGGACACGCTCCACTACAATCGAAACTATTTAGCAACAGAGAATTTCCGAAAAAGGGACACATCAATGCCTCAATGTTAAGAGCTAATAAGCTGAATGCACATGAACTCTGTCCTCAGACATGCAGGCATAGGCATGTAAAGAATAACGAGTATTACACTTTTCCTGAAGCACCACACGGTTCATATTCAGCACTGACAAAATAATAAAGTCAAATGAACAGAAGCTGGAGCACTCACTGCATACTAGGCAAAGCAATCCAAAATCAGAGGCAACAAGGGCAGAGCAAATAAGAAGTCAAAAATAGTAAACATGAACCCGACACTTTTGACACACCTCATTCAACCAAAAGTGCTCGTTATTCTTATTAGTAATCAAATTTCCAGTCCAACTATGAGCTAACTCATGGGCCACGACCTGTGCTCCACTAGAATCACCTTTTATCACGGTGGGAGTCAAAAAGACCATCCTCGGATTCTCCATTCCACCATAAGGAAAGCTGGGAGGCAACACCAACAGATCAAACCTCTCCCAGACATATTCCCCAAACAGCTTTTCCCCTTGCCTTATCATCTCCTCCGTCCCCGCGAACTCCTTGGCCGCCGCATCCAGAACTCCGACTACCGCCTCCGAATAAACCCTAGTCCTGGGTCCCACCTCTCTAAACCCCAATTCGCCAACCGCAAAAGCAAACAAATATGGCGGAATTGGTTGCTCCATCACAAACTCCTCCACTACTCTCCCTTCTGCAAGCCACAAAGTCTGAAGCTTGAATCCAATATCATCGGTAAAACCTTCATTCACGTCTCCGGCGAGCGGATCTCGACGATCACAGTGCCTGGCGGACATCACGGCGGAGAGCTGCCGGGGGATGTTCAAACGAGCTGAATAACAGATTCTCGCCGCGGGCGTGTCGTGACATGGGAACACGGAGCGAGCATGAATAGACTGACATTGGGTGTAAACAAATGGATGGGCCTTGTTGAATGTCTGAGGGGGAGATAGCCATTGAAGAGCAGAGGAGGAGGGTGAAGTGGAGTAGAGAATGAGAATGGAAGCTTGGTTATTGAGAGTGACAGTGAGGTTGTGACCTTTGACAGGGTGGAGTTGGGAGAGAGAGAAAGGAAGAGGGGTTAGGGTGTTGGGGTCGAGGACCTTGTGGACAGAGAGAGAGCGGGCGTCGAGAGAGAGGGAGCCGGAGTGAGGGCCTGAGAGGGAGAGGAGGGCGGCGGCATGGATGGTGGAGGAAGGGAAGTCGAAATAGAGAGACAGAGAGATGTGGGTGGTGAGTGGGTTCTCTGAGTCGGTGAACGAGTGAGGGTCGATCGGCGACATTGAAGAATATTTGGGACAGTTAGGGTTGAGGAGATGGCACGGCAGTGCTTGGTGGTGATTTGGTGGCCTTAAGTTGAGTTTGTTATAAAAATTCCGGAAACAGAATAGAATAGTTTTAACTTTTTTTATAATTTGTTTTGGTTTTTCCTCTTAATGGAATTATATTACTATGTTTACATTACATATGTACTGTATGGTATGGATGACGTACGGTACTCTAGACTCTGCAAATTATTTATTTATTGGAGGAAACTGGAAAGTGCAGTAGTACTGATGCTAGAATATGCAAGTGTTGGGTGAGTTACTGGAGCCGTTTTCTTTTCTGTCAAGCTCATGCATGACAGAATCAGCTATGTCCCAGTATGTGGAGTTGAAGACAGAATCAACTATCATCTGCAACACAATCTTGAGTAGGTCTGGAGCAGTCCATGAGTTCTCCGCTTGGTTAGTATTGAATTATATCTACATAATTAGACCTTATGCATATGCTTACAGGGAGGCAAAATTAAACAACCCGGGGAAAAGGGCCAGGCTGCACCTTCAGCTTCTTCTTCGGTAGCAGTGTACTTAATTTTGTTGTGTAAAGCAACTCCCAGGTCACAAATTTCATCCAAACAAACCAAATTAGCTACCAAGAAGACCATAGAAAACCCGACAGACAAGGCAAAGCCTTATCCTATCTGCAAGAACCATATTGATTACTCAAGAGTTACGGAACTATTAACACATGAAGCAGCATTTAGTAATCGAAAACTGTCCACAGGACCGCAACTTATTTGTATCACCTCATCACATATTACTGAACAACATGCAATCAACCAAGCGCAGCTTTTGACCAAAAAAAAAACCAAGCGCAGCTCGTCCAAAGAAATGGTTTTAGGAATAAATTAATCCAGTCGCATAATTTCTTCAAGGAGAATAGCATCAACACATGAGTAGTAAAAGTGCTGAGATCATTTGTAGTACCGGACATTTCACTGATGCCCATTAGCATAATTGGAATCAATACAGGATTGCCTTATAGCTACAAGATACGATTATCCTTGGTTTCACAAACGAAACAAATTCGGTGAAATAATCGCTACTGCAAATGAAAAGGATTATCTACAACATGAATTTCACTTATTACAAGGAAAGGTAAAAGCAAACTCGAGAACACAAAAACAAACAATCTCCTCAGTGAAAAGGCCAACTAAACACAAAGTAGGTTTAATCAACTGAATCAATGTCTCATTCTTCAGTTACAGAAAAACCAACTTAGACATTTGTCCTTGAAACTCAGTTAGTCGTCAATTAAAAATCACAATTCAATATGTCAACTTCCAATTATACAAAATTCTACAAACTTACCCATCGAATCTTTGATTCTAAACTGCTACAACAATTCACAAGTCCACAAAAAGGGTCTTGAGGCTTAAAAGGAAATAACATCCACTATTGCCCACCACCCTCCTCCTCCAGCTTCTTCACATACGCCTTCAACACCATAATAATATCCCTCGCTGGAGCCTGTAAGGTCCCGACCAAACCAATGGCCGGACCTTGCAGTGAGCCCAAGATCTTAGCATAAATCTCAGCCCGAGATGGCATGGTTTCAAGCTGCTTAAAATCACTGGGCCCATAAAACTTACCTTCGAAGACGGCGCCTGTAAAATCATTCCCATCCAATTTTTTCTCTCTCTGAAACGCCCTGTAGGGTTTAATGGCCTCAGGAATCTCCTCACTGTGCACAAACAACCAGGCATTCATACCCTTCATGCAAGGCTCCAGGGCCTCCCATGGAGTGCCCACGACGGCCTTGTACACCAACGTGTTCTTCGCCACAATCAGTTTGGAAGTTTCGGGCAATGATCTCCGGAGATCTTGGAACTGCTTGACTGTGAAGCCCGTGTACTTGATAGCCGCTATTAGATAGCAGTTCTCGAGCTGGGATTTGACAGTCTCTACTGTCTGTTCCTTCTTGGTGCGAGAGATGGCGGATTTGATGAAGATGGGTCTTGGGAAGGTGGGCTTGTAGGTGGGTTTGGAGAGGAGAAAAGGGTTTGAAGGACGGAATTGGATAAAGGTTTTGGAGGAAGGGAATGAAAGGAGAGTTGTGTCCATGGTCGTGGTGGTAGGGGAGCAGAACTTGGGATTTGGGACTATCGATATCTTATCATCCGGGAAAAGTATGGATGCTGCCTGTTTGGCGTAATTTAATGAATAACCAACGGTAATTTCCAGTTTTTACTTGGGATAGTAATTTTCTGATTCTGACCAGACCAATGCAATTGATTGTAATTTTCTTCTTAATACTTGCATGGAATGAAAATTGAAAAATAAGAGAATGATAAACAAAGTAAAGTAAAAGAATTATTATTAAATATTATAATATAAACTAAATCTTTTTTTTTAAAAAAATATTTATGAGTTAGTGAATTAGATTGACAATCAATTTTGAGTTGCATAATTTTACTTTCCTTAATGTGTAAGCTTCATTAAGCTCAGATATTTTTCTGACCATTTCGCGAAATTATGCTCAATGACACGTAATCAATCCAATTAGAATTAATTCAACCGGCTCATTTTTCTTCTTTAAAAAAAATAAGTTTTCATAAATAGAGGTAATCTCGGTTTCAATAAGCGCACCAGAAGAAGGCCTCGAGTTTCGGGTTTAAGTACAAACCATATATCCAGTCCAGCTACAAGCCTACAACTGCTTACAGAGACGGTGAGAAACACAAATACATCCATTAAAATCCAAGTGATCCCATTTAACATTACTCTCTTTTTATCTTCCTATATACAAACAAGAATCGCGCTATACCAAATCTGGAACTGTATTGATTAAGAACCAAGCTCCCTTTCGAGAATGTAGTCAACATCTTCGACAGTATCAACAACCTGCATGGTTTAAAGCAGATGTTATTATTTATAACCAATAAAGAAACTGAGCATACAATTCCTTGAATCTGTTCTCCACCCAATTTTCTAGTTTCGGGACAAATTCTGCACATCTTTAACGAATTATTTTTGCAAACAATAGTCACAATTGCAGTGTGAAAATTTACACATTCACTTGCCAGATCTGCTGGGAACTCCGCATGGTTGCTTTCTCCTTGGAAAACACCGGTCCTTGTCAAAATAGAAAACCAAGGACGTCCTGCCAGAAAATAAGATGGAATACTATGTAAATGTTCGTAAAAACTAACACTGTTTCTACAATGTATGATGGCCTAAGTGGTGTGAGATTGATGCATCAATAAAGAGATATAGAGGTGGAAGGCACCTGTCGTGCGCCTTTAACGTCAACTGAAGGATTGTCACCAATCATATAAAGTGTTTTGAAAGAATGTGATTGAATTTGCGGGTCATCACATTCCTCCAAATTGTCAAGGGAACAATAAGGCTGAAGCTGACTCAAATACAAAAGGATTTGGTTTGCCGAAAGATTCGTACTCTGAAGCAGTGTGATGTTCTGTATGAAATTCCAAATATAAAATCTTACTATCCAATCGTGATAGTGATGCAGAAAATTGCAACATAGCTTTTAATTAAGCCGTCAGTGGCACATCTGCTCCTTGAGAATTGGTTAAAAATTTAAAGATGTGCATGCAAAGTTTCTAACTCAATCATGCTAAACAAACTACAGAAAAGAAAGAAATTTAGAAGGAACAAACACAACATTCTGTTAAAAGCATCCTGTCAATATGTGCTCTTCATTTGTAAAGAAAGTCTCCGCATTCTTGAATAAAGAAGGATTTGGGTTCCCAAAGTACACATATAGAAGCAGAAAAAGATGCAGAAAATTCAAACACAAATTTTAAGCATCATTGATGGCACATCTGCTCATCAAGAAGTGGATAAAAGTTCTTGATATTACAGCATCCCATCAATATGAGCTCTTGATCTGTAATGGCAAGCCAAGTTTCCATATCAATAATTAAATGGAGAAACAATCAAGATTTGATGTGAACTCTTCATGTCTAAAGAGAAAATGAGTGTTTAATAAAGAGTTATTTACTAGCTTTTCTGCGGCTGAGAGACCATCATTTACCCATTGTTTTAAGTTTTTTTGGTATTCCTTAATTTTATAGGTTTTCCATGCACATTCTTCAATGCAATATTTTTTTTAACGTGGATAAACTTATTACAAAAAGAATACCTAATTAGCAGATTTACAAAAAAAAGCCTAACCTACTAAAACACCTTCTTGAATAGTCTAAAGATATCCACTTGCTGCAACCCTTTTGTCACAGCAGAACTCAACAAGTTTTTCCAGAGCAATTCTGAAAGCTCCCATGCCAAGGCGCTTAGATGAAAATGCAGCCTGTATTGCATATCAGCTGATCGATTATTATCAAAATTTTCCAGTTCCCATTTCTCCAGCACCTCACACAGTACTGCTGAAGACAGGCTACAGGAGTAACTAATGCAAAAGCAATTAAAACATGGTACAATTACATGTACAAGGTTTTCAAAATCAATGGATGATTCTACACTAAAAGAGTAACTTATAAGAACTTCCGATTTTGACTTTTAAGAATAGTTCAGAATTTGTGCGTTAACAATGGAAAGGATGAACCTGATAGGCAAGGTTATCAGCAGTAAAGTATAGAGGAGGTTGATGCCCATTGTTCAATCCTGGGAGGCCCCCAAAACTTAATACTGTTGGACCAATGGTAGTTGACAAATTAAATCTTTCTATGTTTTGATAATAATAAAATGTATAGAATTGGTTAAGAAATAATTTCAGGTATTTTGAATTGATATTCAATTAAAGAATTAATACAAATCAAGTTTGACATATTCAAGAGATAGACAACGTGCAAGAGATTATGT